>JAWWEW010000131.1:28083093-28141196 GCA_035583185.1 Anabacerthia variegaticeps | reverse complement strand
CCCCCTGGCCCCTCCCTCTCCCCCTCCCTCACCCTCTCCCGTTCCTCTTCCCTCACCCCACCCTCTTCCCCCACCCTCTCCCCGTCCCTCTCCCCTCCCTCTCCCCTCCCTCTCCCCGCCGTCCCTCCCCGCGCCCCCCTCGCTCCGCTGCCGTTGCCGTCGCTGTCGCTGTCGCCGCTCTCAGTCGCCGACATGGTGCTCCCGGTGCCGGTGCTGCTGCTGCTGCCCGTCCTGCTCTCCGGTACCGCGGCACGGCGCCGGGACGGGGGCGGCCGGGGAGCGGGGAGGCGAGCCGAGCCGGGGCCGGGCAGGTGGAAAACGGGACCGTGCAGCGCCCCGGCCAGCCCCGTCCCAGGGAAAGGGGGGAAACCTGCACCGCCGGTGCCGTCGGCGGAATGGCAGGCGGGGGTGGGCGGCAGCCGTGCCGGGGCAGGGAGGAGAACAGGCACCGGGCGTGCGGGTGGTCGGGGGGAGATGGGTGCGGGACGGGCGCCGTTAACGCCGGTTCTCCGCACAGGGCTCCTCTGGTGTCCCGGCGCCGTGGCCAGCCACCCGGTGAGTGCCGCCTGCCCCGTCCCCCGACGGACCGTACCTCCTGCCCCTGCCCCGGTGTGCTGCGGGGTTTGTGCCTCTCCCCGCACCATGCCCATGTCCTGCCAGCCCCGTCTGCAGGCGCCCTCGGTGCGGACCCGCTGTCCGTGTGTGTCCTGGCACCACAGCCCAAGCGGTGCCAGGCAGCAGGAGCCAAGCCTCGAGGGATAAATTCCCACAGAAGTGTGAAAGATAAATGTCACACTTTAAAGTGCTGTGTCAGCTCCTGTTGGACCCTTTTTTTACTGTGCGTGAGCACGCCAGTATTCTTCAGAAGACGAGCAGAGACCTGTTCCAAATGGTGTATCTTAGACCTCTTTTGTACCTGTCTTCCCTAGCCTGACTGCTCCAGGTATAGTATCTCTGGATGTCCCAGGGACTTCAATCCAGTTTGTGGCACTGACGGAGAAACCTACGGAAACGAGTGTGTGCTCTGCCTTTCAAACAGGTAGGCACTTAATTGACATCCTATCCTTCCCTTCCCTACATGCAAGCAGAATATTTACCCTGATATTCCAGCTAACTCTTGGATCATTTACCATCTTTGGATCATTCACACAGTTGCATTGTGGTTCCAGCAGTGTCTTCTCAGCTGAGAATCCCTTGCAAAATATTTTATCATGATACCTGTAATGGCTTTGATTGGATGCAGTTATCTGGGAGTACTGAATATTCACTTTTGTAATTCTTAAGGAGGAGCATTTTAGGGGAGGGTGCCTATTACATTCATACAGTGCTATATTGTCTTTAAATATAATGCCATATTCTTCCACACTCTACATCAGAAAACATGAAAGATCCCACTGAAAATGCAGCTTTTAGTACAAAATCTTTATGTTCAAGATCCAGTCTCCTGTATTTCCTTTCACAGAGAAGAGTAAGAATGCCACACATTAGGAGAATGTACTGTTTTGCAATAATATTTTACAGGTTGTATAAAAATCAAGAAAAATATTACCTGATATTTGAGAGAAGGTATTTTATTCTTTAATAATTTAATAATTTTTAAAACAAATTGAAAATATAGAAGATCAATATGTAAATGAGCATTTTTACCCCCCATTATGATTGACTCAAGACCTTTATAGAGTGTTCTCTCAGTACAAACTGAGAGAACTGCTTGTAAATAGAACTTAATGGTGAAAGGCAATTTATATTAATGAAATAACAGATTACAAAATTACGAACAGAGAGATCTCAAGAAAGGGAATGCTGAACTGTGTTTCTGACTTTGGAGCAAAGGAAAAATTGTAACCAGATAGTTAAATTCAAATGACCAAGGGAACATAGGCCAGAATAAGGAATGTGCCAAAGGTGTCAAAGGACATTCAAGAAAATACTGTACAGAAAGTGCTGAAGAGTATAATGCAGATCTGCAGAATTTGGTAATACTTTCACCAGAGTACATCACAAAATATCCAAGCAAACAGAAAATTGTGAAGGGAATTGGTAAATCTACAGTCTGGAAAAATAAAAAAGAAACAAGGAGCCACCACACACAGTATAATCTATGAAAAGGAGAGAAAAGAGGTCTTGGCATGTTACATACTAGGAGCTTACCCATCTTTGCTGCCTAGAATGATGTCGGAATAGGTTACTAAGTGATTGGCTTTTTACATAGCCAGAGGTAAAAAAGAAAGTAAGCAACACTCATAAAGATTTGTCAGAAATAATCGGATCAAATCCATGAGATTTCGATTTTTAGCAAGATATCTGGCCGCACGTAGTAGGAGGAAACAAGTGCTGCAGCATGACAGTGATAAGGCATTTTATATATCTCCACTTGACCTTCACATCAGCAGACAAATAGTTATGCAGCTGAAATTGTTAAAGGATGAAGTCACAAAAGTTTGAAGTGCTGTGGTTCAAAAGCAGTGATCAGCATTTAACAGTCAAACTGGAAAGAGCTATTAAATGAGTTATCCTTTAGGTGTATTATGTAATTCAGTATTTCTGTAATTAAAATGGATATGGGAAACAACAATTAAAATTGCAAAATGTAATGGATACAATGATCTATGTAGGACAGCATCAAAATTCCCAGGGATATGGAGAAATGGAATGAAATCAGTACAGTAAAAGACAAAAGTGCCAAGTATCGCCCATAGAGAGTGCAAATCCATATTATGGAGGTGTAGGCAGGAGAGCATCTCATGACCTAAACAATATCTTTGATCCTTTCAGAGCAGAAGGATGGGCTCAAGATCCAGCCATACACTTCTAGGATGTCTCGGTTTTTTAGGCATGATTCCTCAGTTTCAGATGGGTACATGGCAGATTCCTGAACGCAGCATTTCACAAAGAACAAAGGGTTCTCCACCCAAATCTGCTGTTTATTTCAACTCTTTAATTAATCACTTAAGTAATTTGTGATGAGGCCTATGTCTTTTTAGTATAAGATGTAACATACATGTTTTGTGTGATACATGGGATTTAATCCAATTACACATACAAAATAGAATTTTATCTTAACCATCTCTTTTGCTGTTTTCTTACATGCTCAGAAACATGTATTTTGGTCTGAAGGGACACAAGGTGCTCAGAAACTATCCTGATTCTTTAATAGTTCAGTAGTTGGCATATTTGGGGGCCCTCTAGTTCAGTCTGAAGTTGTTGTTTTAAAGTGTTTGACTTGGCATAAACACAACACAGATAAAACACTTTGCCTTATTGAAAGAATTTCAGCTTTGAAAAACAGTTCATAATCATAAGGAAGGAGTCTAAGGTACAGTCTGTCATACCCCTTAGGAGAGGAGAACAAAGAGATCTTTCTGCCTTACTTAACAAGCTGCATGACCAATTGCTGAAATAGTGTAATGTGGTGATATAGAAACAGATACGTGGGCACATCCAGTACTACGTTACAAAACAGTCACTTCTCAATTAACTTAGGCGATTCTATTCTTCAGTCAGAACATTTCCTTACATATTTACAGGTGTTTTACATCCCCTGATCTTGATTTCTTCTTTCATATTCCTAATTTGCTCCACTACCTTCTGGTTAAAAGATCCCTGATACAACTATGAGTAAGATTATCCCTGCTTTTGAGTAATCATAAGTCTCTTGAATTTCATGAGGAGTAAAATAGCTTGATTCTATTAAGATAAGGAAATTAATTGAAGATGCGGGTCAATTTGGATTCTCTTGCTTTATTTTTATATCTGCACTTGCCTGGTAAATTGAGATTTGTAAATGGAGCACCCCAAAATACTATGTATAGGACACATATACACAAAAAAAAAGTGCTCCCAAATAAGAGCAGTGTTCAGAGAACCCCACATTCAAATTTTAGTGAAGCCTCAGATGCAGAGATACATCAGGATGCATGGCATTCCCACTGAATTCCCATGCAAAAGGAGGAAATTTTGTAAGCATTAGAACTGGCTCCCACCTCAGACACTGTGAAGTGTAACTTGCATTAGTGCTTTGTTAGGACGTTAGTCCTCCTGGTGAGATTTGTCATGTGGTTTGATAGTTTGCAGATTTGCAAATGATTTTATCAGGTTTTTATAGGTAACAAAGCCTGATGTGAGTCTGCCTCTGGTAAGTTACTCACTCTGTGTATGTGATTCATAAATCTTTGCATCGTGGTTACTTTGTGGTAATGCTTGCCACAAGTGATCCAATTAAATGCATCACAGCATTTAAATGAACACATAGAAAGACATGGGAGAGTCCACTTTATAAAATTTGTCTGTCAAGTGTAGTGTTTCTCTTCTAAAATATTTTTCTTCTTACAGGGAAGAAAACAAGAATGTTGAAATTCTCAAACATGGAGCTTGCTGATATGGCAGATGACCACTTTTCAAGAAAATGAGAGGGACGCAGATGGTCCAAATGGAAACAATGCCTTAAATGTACCTTCTAGGTAGCCTGTCTCAATGAACAGTCTTGCATGTTTAAAATCCTTTTGCTCTATTAAAACCAGTGTTTATAAGCAGTTACAACCTGACCCCAAATTTATTTTCTTATGACAGATGGACCATAAGAAAGAGATGTCCTGACTTTATATCAGTAGATCAGTTTTTTGGAAAAGGAAGTGAACAGGTACTAAGTGCCATTCCCACAGCCCCACCTGGGATCAAGGAGGCCCCAGCACTTCTGTCACAGACAGTACTCTTTGTTTCTGGGCTATTCTCAGCCCACAGGTACCAGCAACCCCTAAGGAACCACTGGAGGGGTTTTGTGTGTCAGCTGCCAAACTGGTGATGGCAACCTCCCCTATACCAAGCCTCTGCCCCGGCTCCCTACCTGCAGGTCCTGCAGGTGGAGGGCAGTGACCTGGGCACCCTCTGCTCCTGCCACAAGTAAGGGCTGTTTTGGAATGCTGGAGGCACTGGTAGGAGGTATGCACTGCCCTCCAGTTCCCTGTCCCTCTGGGCTCTGCTCCCTGGGGCAATGGTGTCACTGCCCTGGCTGGCATCCAAGAGCCATTTCCTGTAGCAAACATCAAAGCAAAATTGGAAAGCTCAAGATTCAGGTAAAAGGGTGCACTCCAGAGTGGGTCTGGTGGACCTTTCTGGAGGAAAGGTGTGCGAGTGCTGGAGTTTGTTTCTTTCCTTGCACTTGTCATAGATACAGGCACATAGCCTTTCTTAGGTTTGTTCCTTTCTGTTTTCTGCATGTTGATTGAAATGAACTGTATTTGGATTGCCCTGCCATGCTTGTTAATGCACAGGTGGCTTATAGCTTTGATCCAAGCTAAGTGGCACCTGCTCTACCACTGGCCCCAGACAATGGCTGTGTCAGGCTTTGCTGGGCAGCAGCAGTGCAGGCAGAGATGTACAGCACACTTTGTGCCTGAGGAACGTTCTCAGGTCAGTGACTTCGGTTTTGAAAAACAATAATGCTTTGGTCTTATGGTTCCTTTAAAGGGTCAAAGCTGTCCTTGTCTTCCAACACATACCTGCTTTCGTTTTCTTCAAGCAAAGACTAATCACTGACAGAGGAATGTCATGTGGCACAACTGGAGGTCTAGAAGCAAAAAAAAAACCAAAAAAAAAAGGACACCAATTGGGTATTTATAAAGCTTTATAGCTCAAAAAGATGGTGAATTTCAGTACAATAGGCTTAATTTTTGTAACTTAAAAACCATACTTTACATTTAGTACAATGTTGATCTTATTCATATGAAGACTAGGACTCACACTTCTAGACTCTAAGCCTTTCTATGAAGCCTTTGGGCAAGGCTTACTTTCATGAAGAGTCCTGACTCAGGGCTTAATCTGATTGCCTTCAGTGGTGCTGTTAGAGGTCCATTTTACATACAGGTGAGATAGGAAGTTACCTACGTAACAGTGTTAGAGCAGCAAAATTAAGTGGCAAAGAGGGAAAGACAGCTTGTGGATCTTGCATCAGTGGCTACAGTGGGCCAATATTGATGACTGATGTGTTGGTTGGCCAAAATTTGGACAACAATCTAATTGTTCTTGAAATTGCTGCTCAGATGCCTCTTTGGCTGCAGGAATAGTTTACTGCTGGTAACTCAAGCCTCTGCTGCTTAGAAAAGTCACCAAGCAAGGAGTTTTTTGAAGCCCAGCTATGTTCCTGTCCTTCCTATTCCTGGAGTCACTGGATTCAGGAGGTGTGCTAGCTACTTGGAGGGGAAGGTAATTGGGCAGGCTCAGAGCATGATGAAATAGCCAGGCTCTGAGGCCATAGCCACACTGCACTGGGTCTACCAACCCTCTCAGTCTTGGTACCCAGAACTCCTTGGAGCGGGTGGCATTAGCTTTTCCACTAAGCTGGCAGAAGTATTCTTTTCCCTTGGGATTCTTTTTCTATTAAACTCTTTGCATTGCTCATCTTACTGTAATAAACAGTCATTGAAAGCAGGACTTACCCAGAATCTCCTAGTTTAGTGTTAGCCAGTGGTCATCTCTAGATGCTCCATTTGTCCTGGGTAATACAGGAACATGAGCAAGAACGGAAGGGAGAGCCATGGCCCGAATTCTGTGAGAGACAGTCCAAAGGGCTTGAATTTGCAGATTTTCACTTTGCTCCCTAGGCGGCAGCATTTGTTTTCTTTTAAATCTCATCTTGTGTTCTCAATAGGGGGTGTAGGAGAGGCTTTTTATATATCGTTATCGTTTGTATGCATAAACGTTCTGTTAGGAGCTGTTTCTTTTTATCTGTATTATTAGTGTCATTGATACACAATCAATCTCATTTACTTGGCAAAATTAAGTTGCTTTTTCCTGATCACCGAATCCGAATATGTTTACTGAAGGAGACTCTACAGTACACAATTTTGTGAAAACTTGAATCTGTTGCCAGATGACTCACAGATGAACCTGTGGCATTCATTGCCATGTGTAGGACTACATTGGGTTCTATCTTAGCTTTATGATTTTTGAGCTGGTCACGTAGCAGCTGCTTCATTTTCTAAACCCTAAACATTTATAGCAGCAGCATAAGTTTCTGAACAGGGCATTCTTAGTTGTATACCCTCAGAAAACAAAATAATTTTCCTCTTTGACTGTGTCTCATCTTTACATTGAGGAAAAATTAACCCTTTTAAATGTTTTTTTTTGTCAGTTAGTGAGAAATTGCGTAAGAATCTGGTACGTGTGTTTTGGTTTACCTTTTAAGCAGTTCTGAATACTTCTTCCTGACATTAGATGCAAAAGTGTTTGGAGTTGGCCTAAAACTGTTCCTACAGAACTGTTCTGACTTCCCCAGTGACTGAGGCAAAGAGACTGAAAAAACCTAGGGCTGGGACTGAGATGTTTAACTTGTAATATCTGGTGTCATTGTACATTCTGTGGCATATTGCACCTAGCCCCAAACCGCTGCCCTGAAAGGGCTTGGGTTTCCTGGAAGTCCTTTTTCTTATCTGCCAGTCTTCTTCAAATATTTTGGATATCCAGCAAGCTGCAGATGTCTGTAAATGGGCATCTGAAAACCTCTGTAAATGGGCACTCTCTCTCTTCATCTTCATTTGAAGACCATCTGTCAAAGAGAGAAAGAGAGTAGTGGGTTCTCTAGGAAGCTTTGGGGCTGTTGTACAATAGCTATCTGCATACATACTTTACCTTTTTGTAAGCATTGGGAAACTAAAAGTAGCTTGCTCCTCTCTTGAATGACTGAAAATCAGCTTTGCATTTACATGGGATTCATAGCTGTTCAGGGGATTTTTTGTGGGTTTTTTTTGTTTGTTTGGAGGGAGTATTTTGGGGGGTTGGTTGTTTTGGTTGTTTGTTTAGGTAGTGTTCTGGAAATTTATGGATATGCTTGCCCCACAGTGTTTCTGCCTTCCCTAATCTTATGCCAGGAGACATAAATACAGCTAAAATGCACAAAGCATAGTGAAATAGTTGTGAATGGGAAGTCATTTCAATGATTAAGTTCATCTATTAAGAATCGTAAAATCATTTACATTGGAAAAGGCTTTTAAGATCATCAGCCATCAGCATAACACTGCCAAGTCCCACTAAGCCATTTTCCTAAATGCAAATCCTGAAAATCCAGCAAAATGCAGATTGTGTCCCTGGTGCTATCCCCGACTATCAACTTGCCCCCTGCACTGAGGGTCCGCTTGATTCCCTTGTCCAGGTCATTGATAAAGATACTAAACAGAACTAGTCCCAACACTGAGCCCTGGGGAACCCCACTAGTGACTGATCCCCCCAACTGGGTGTAGCACCATTCACCACCACTCTCTGGGCCCAGCCATCCAGCCAGTTTTTCATGTGTCAAACAGTGCACCTGTCCATGCCGTGACAAGCTAATTTCTCCAGTAGAATGCAGAGATTTGCAACCATAATCAAAGTTTAAAACTTGATTATGTGTATTGTTGTCTGTTGAGAGCTAGATATTATTCATGTCAGAGTCAAATAGGAGACGGCAGTAAGCAAGTCATCTGCATGGATCAGCCAAGGTAAAGATTTACTAAACTCTAGGTGTGTCTGTAAACTCCTAGTAGCACCTGTTGTTATGCGATTGAGTGCAAAGAGAGGAAAAACCTGTGTATTTTGGGGACTTCCTCCACTCCTACACAGAGGAAGAAGGATACCCTTTAAAAAAGTAGTCAGATGAGGAAAAGGAGATTTTTAACTCTGAAAACCAAGTATTTGGGCTCACGAGGAGAGAAAGAAACATTCATTGTCTCCTGATGAGCATGGCCTTTAGACTCTGCCATGCACCAGTAAGCAAAAACTCCACATATAAGTAGCAATGTGCAAACTGGGGATCTTGTATACATGCAAAATTTTGATTAAATACTAGCAAAATTTTGTTTCCCATGAGAAATACTAGAACAGGGACCCATGGAGGTTCTAGGAGCAACACTCTTTGAGATGTTCTGCTGCTAACAGTCCTAAGCAACCTGATCTAGAGGACCCTGTTTGGTGCAGAAGGGTGGACTAGAGACCTTGAGAGGCCATTTCCACTTCACTAGTTTGTAATAGCAAGAGGCTAGTGCATTTGTAACCAGGACCTGCACTGCCCAAAGCTGGGTGTTATCAGAACCACCAGAACCACCCCAGCAGGTCTAAATACTTATGAGAAAGCACCTAAGTCATCTGGAGTGCTGTGTGTACCTGCACAGCAGAAAAACAGTTCTGAACCTTCTGCTTAATTTTCCATCTCTTGCATTCAAGTTCCTTGGGTGCAAACTTCATAAAAATTGTGCTTATAGGGTCAACAGTCAGCCATTAAGGACTGATAAGACTACTTTATTCAGTAGTATACTCTCAGATACTCAAGAATGCCTCCAGGTCTTCAGAAATGGCAGGACTGAACAACATCTGACAGAAACCAGCACATTGTGAGCAGCTCCTAGCTCACACTAGGTCTCTCCAGGAAGAGTCACTTGTATGCTCCTACCCCCAGGTCACCAAGATTTCCAGTGCAACAGCAGGCTGGGCACAGAACAGAGCTGGCCTCTCATGTATTTTATTTTCCCTGTGGCTCGCATTTGCCATGATCCAGCACAAGGGCATTTCTAGTGACTCAGCTGAGCTCCATGACAGCCCTTAGATGTACTCAGAGTCCTGACCCATTTTGGTGCTCAGTAACATGGGACATGGCCGGGGGGTTGGGTGGCCGGGCTGGAAGCAGCATGTACATCCAAAACAGGCTACCAAGAGTAGGTAACCCATCCAAGCTGACACCCCACTGCAGAGCCAGTGACCTAACACAGCAATTACGCATCACACAGGAAAGGGATAACACTCTCAATCTCAGTAATGAGCAGACACACTCCTTGTACCCCCCCTGTTTCTTTAGCTTACTGTATTATTGTAACATTCAGTCCCTATGAAGTAGTTCACTTCAGTTCTGTAGAAATGAAGTCACTTGGGGACTCTGCTGCTTCATCTGAAGTTGCTAGTTTTCTGCCTGTATATAAAACCCAGGACCTTTGACAATTTCCTTTTGGAATATGAGCTTTGCTTCAATGCATGCCTCTTCTCTTTTCCAGCAAATGAGACCCCAGTGGCAAGGGGTCTTTTTGATGAGGTGACATGCACAGAAAAAGCTTTTCCTAAGGTCTGCATCTGGCAGGGCAGTTACAGTCAGCGACTGGTTTGGGTCTAACCTAGACAAACATTTCCCTGCTTCTTCCTCTTCTCATGAGAATTAATGCCAAGAGCTGACATTGCTGCCACATGGAGGAGTGGCTGGGAGCACACTGTAAAGTGTCAGTGTATTGTCAGGGCTGTGGGTGATGAGCTCTCAGCAAGCAGTGAGAGCCTGCAGAGCAGATAGAGCAGGTGGTCCCTATGCTCTGATGTGTCAATTTATGGCTTCATTATAAAGCTCAACAGTGATCCTAATGGTGAGGGGTTCTTCTGTGTCCTTGTGTTCTCTTCAAGGGACATAAAGCCTGGATCAATCAGAATGCACCTTCCGTTTGGGTTTAAAACAGGAGGAATGACGATGGCAGCTGCCCCTTGGCAGGTGAAGAATTCCGCTCCAATATCCAAAGCTGTTCAATGTGGAATATGGGGAGGCATATCTTCAGCAAGTTCATCCAGGCCTCCACAAAACTAAGGACAGACCATGAATCTTTGGACTTCACTCTGTGCCCTGGGAGGTCCTGCAGTCATCCCTGAGAAAAGGGATACATACATCAGCAACACATATCAGGACTGCGTATCAGGATATCCTGGAGCTCATTTGCTCAGTAACTGGCACAGTGCTGTGTTTTGGATTCAGCATGAAAAAAATGTTGATGACAAACTGATGTTTTAGTTGTTGCTCAGCAGTGCTTCCCCTAAGTCAAGGACTTTTCAGTTTCCCATGCTCTGCCAGCAATAAAGTGCACAGGGAGCTGGGAGGGGGCATGGTCAGGAGAGCTGACCTGAACTAGCCAAAAGGCTGTTCCATACCATAGAGCATCGTGTCTGGTACATAAATGGAATACTTGGCAGGAAGGATGGTGGGGATGTTGCTAGGGAATGGGATAGGCATTGGTCAACATGTGGTGAGCAATTGTATTCTGCATCAGTTGTCTTTCTTGGCTGGGTTTCTTTCATTACAATTATTATTGTTATAAATTTGTTAGATGCATTGTTATATTTTATTATCATTATTGTATTTTACTTTGTTTCAATTATTAAACACAGGAGTTTCTAACTTTTTTCCAATTCTCCTCCCCATCCCAGTAGCAGTGGAGCACAGAAGTAAGATGCTCTGGACAAGTCCTTTTACCTGGCTGGTGCAAATTTGTCTCTCCTTTGCTCTTGGCAGAGGTTTCCCAGTGCCACAACCCAACAATGATGGGTGAGGGGGGAAGAGAAATCAAGTTGGGAGCAATCAAGTAATGAAAACTCAAGACTGTTTACAGCCAGCTACTTTAAAGCCAGCTGAGCCTCACATGTCAGCAAATCCATGTCTACATGTAGAACAGCTGAATAGGTCGCAGAGGCTAGAATCAGTATCTTGCTAAAATAATATCTGTTAAGTGAAGTGTATTTCAAGGGAAGCAGGCTCTGGAAACCCCTGACAGTCTGGTCCAGTATTCTCTTGCCATGCAGACAGGCCAGTGCTGGACAGCAGGAGCAGCACAATGATGGGGACACAGCTCTCCGTGGGCTCTCACAGCTCAGCTCCACTGTGCCCACTCCACTGAGCAGGGATTCCTGAGGCCAGGCCATAGACTTAAGAAACAGGAGACACAACCTTACATAAAGCTGTCTCTAGAGAAGATTTTACTAGCCAGGACTAGGCCTGGGACAAGAAATAGTCTTCAAAGAAAGGTGAAACACCCATGCTGAGAGGTCAGACATGCTGGTGGTATGTAGTACCACTCAGTCAAGAGACAGGCACATAAACAGCTGGAGCAACATAAAGGCAATGCCCCACTAGTGCCAGAAGGCCTCCTTCTCCTTCAAACAGCCTCAGCTTAGCAGTGAGCATCCAGAACCTGACCTCACTGCCAGTGGGAACTGGCACCCCCAGCCTCTGGTGTCCCCCAAACCACTTCCCTCCAGCAGGACAAGTAGCAGAAACACATGCCCCGAAAAGAATGGGACTTCCTTAAGCAGTGGCATGGGTATGGCTTTGTTAGCTCAGGTTTGTGAGGATTTTTGTGCTTGTTTGAGCCTGCTGGGCTTTCCCATGGGTTGAGCACTCCACTGCACTGCACTCTGCTCCTTGGACAACACTCCCATCCACCAGCCCAGTCACTATATCCTGAGAGAGATGACAAGGAGCATCCTCCTCCAGCCTGGAGCATCTCTGCTAGACACACTAGACACAACTGACTCTCTGACAGCAGAGTGCCCCCCAGCCACCACAGCTGGAGCAGGGGAGAACTTCCAGGAGCAGGTGATGCCCTGCTGCAGGCAACCCATTCCCCGGGGTGGTGAGGCTGTCAGAGCAATTAGGAAGCCAGCTGTGAGTGCCTCTGTTGTGCTCACCCAGCTGTTCCCATGGCCAGCTGTGTAGAGACTTGTTAGCTGGCACCCAGGTAGCTGTGACACCTTTGTCAGTGTCAGCTTCCCAGAAACCCTCTTTAGTAACCAGGCTGTTAAAGGGAAAAACATTTTTAAAGTTAATTGCACAGGGGCCCTGATGCCACTCCCTGACACCCAGCAGAGCAGCTGGAGCAGAGGGCCATTCTCCATTACATACCTTCCCTGTTCACTGTCACTCTGCAAGTCATCTTGGCCACCTGCCAGTGCCATGGGGTACACAGGCCACAGGGGCTGTGTTGTGTGTCACATGGAGATGACCCAATCTGCTCATCACCTGCGACAATGCCTCAACAGCTGGTGGCACTGGGGTCACTCCTCAGCAGGCACCCACTATGGTCCTGTGCCAGCCCTTTGCCCCACCCACCCAAACTGGTCTTACAGAAAGCACAGGGCTGGTTGCTGGCTGCATGACATTGCTGCTGCCAGGTGGGTGCAAGGGCCAGGCAACCCCTGCAGCCAGAGACTCCCTGTCTGCCCCTCACAGCACCCATGGGCTGCCTAGCATGGGACACTACAGGGAAAAATGTGGTCCTTGTCTCCCATGGTGAAGGCTGAGGAAAGTGGCTGGGCTCCATGGCAGCTATGGGATTGTCAGCACTCGGGCTCACCCCATTAAGACCCTTGAAGCAGGTCTTCAGGATACCATGCCTGCTGCAGCTGAGAGGGCTATGCTGGTGGCAGGCAAGTGTTTGAGCAGAGCTCATCCTTGCTCTGGGAAGGGATATAGTCCCTTCATTGGTCTTGAAGTATTTGACTTGAAGTATTTGACCACTGGAGTATTTGGATCAGGACTTTCAAAACCAGGCAGCTTCAGCCTAGAGATTCAGAATAGAAGAGATTTCAGAATGCTGGGCATTGGTCAACATGTGGTGAGCAATTGTATTGTGAATCACTTGTCTTTCTTGTTTGTTTTTTTCTTTATTATTATTGTTATTGTTGTTGTTGATTTATTAGTTGCAGTTATATTTTTTTATCATTACTATTTTTACTTTGTTTCAATTATTAAACTGTTCTTATCTCAACCCAGCAGCTGTCTCCCTGCCTCCCTGACTTGCTCCTAGAAAATGCACAGCCATCCAGATCTGTGGAAGGGCAGTCACTCCCCTTTGCATACCTCTGGCACTCCCAGGGTAGAGGGCAGATCTGCGTGTCTATTCTGTTCTCCCTCTTGCCTCTCACCAGTGCCAGAGCTCATGTTTTCCTGGGCTGGGCACAGCAGGCAGCTCACATGTGTGATGCCCTGCCAGCTGTCTCTGCGTGCTAGGGCATGCTCTGCCCACAAGCAATGGCAGTGCTGTTGAAAATCCTCCTGCAAGGAACTGCATGTATCAGCTCCTGGTTTAGTCACTTCAAAACAATCTGGTTAGTAAGAGGGAGAGTAGGGAGGAAGACTGTACCCCAGGCAGAGATTGCACATGGAAATACCAATGAGATGACACTGTTCTCTGAGAAGTGTTGGAACAACTGGAAAAATAATAAAACACTTCAATTTCCATCCACAGAACTGTATCCCGTGGACAAAGTAAAGGCAGGGATCTTACTGGAAGTCACATCTGATTAGTATCTGTCTGGCATGGATCCGTTCTGATGCTGAAGAGAGACAGGCTGAAACCTGCCAATTAAAAAAAAAAGGAAAACACATGAGGGAGAGTGCAGAAGAGACAGTTGCTGAGCCCGGGTGGGCAACAGGCAGCCCTGCTCCATCAGCAAGGAACCACCTATGCCCACATCCTCTTCCCCTATTCCCCGTGCCTGGAGCATGGTCTGAGTGAGCACTGTGTGCTGCTGACTCTTTGGCTGCAGCTACTGTTGCTGGACTCCTAGGGGAAGACTGTTCAAAAGATCAATGACTCAGTCAGGTTCTTGTGTTTTGGAGTATCTGACAAAGGCAATTGTCAGCCGTACCCTGAAGAGCAACTGATCTCTTATGCTGTTCTGGGGCAAGTGTGGTATGCAGGTAGAAAACTCATCTGATTAACTCCAAGAGTGCAACTACTGTGAGTCAGTACTGGCTGCTTAGGAAACTCTTCTCTGATTGAATGAAAGCCAAACTATTCTGTAAAGTCTTGTTTCCAGCCACATTTTTTCAGTTAGTAGCCAGAAAACCCCAGCACATCAGGAAAAAAAAAACCACTGGAAAACAAAACAGAAGACGGCTTTTGAGGTTTTCCTTTGCATTGGTATGTTCAGAGGGAGAAAGGAAGGTTTTGCTCTCTCTCTGACAGTTGGGTTGGGGTGGAGTCTCTGGAAAGTGCACATTTTTTAATCCACATACTTAGAAAAAGAAAAAAAATCTCTGCTTAATGCCTAGACAAGAGGTGCTGGTATTAAGCCTCATTTTCAGGAAAGAAAACATGGCAAAATTCAAGAGAGACACATGCATGAAAAGGAAGCCATATGGACAAGTCAGAAAAGCTAAATTATAGCCCATTCTATCCTGATGGTGGACAAGTTGCTTCCCCCCTCTCCTCTTCATCTTTTTTCCATTCTGTCTCCATGCAGCATTAGGGGAACAACATTTGGGCCAGGCTGGCCAAGAGCTGTGTGTCCAATGCTCCCCACAAAGTGACTGCAGCCAACACGTTGCCATGGATCAACATGGATGATAGTCAAGCCTCTGTAAGAGGGGTCCAGAGGAGTGGGGTGCTCAACATAGGCTGCACCTGTCATCTCCTCCCTGCAATGCCACAATGTCATGCAAAACTGTCAAATCCACATCACAATAGATGTGCCAGGAAAAAATCTCCGCGATGGGCCTGGATGCATCCTGCATTTGGTTTCTATTTAATCTAATTCTCCTGACAAAGGAACATCCTCTGGGGACAGGATTTTTTCATTCCAGGTGAGGCATAAAATCCAGCAGTACCTTGACCTTCTCCCAGGAAGAGAAATAGGGCCTAAAAGATTTCAGAAAAGATCAGAAAAGCATTAGCATGTGCCAGCCAGATGTGGGTAGATTCATGATGGGACTTCCATGCTGTCACTGCAGGACTCCCAGCATCTCTGAAGCCATTTCAGTGGTGTGTCTCAGCTTGAAACACATCTCTGCCAGCGCTCCCAGCGCAAGTCTGGGCTGGACTTACAGGCTAAGGGAAAAGGGTTTTTCCACATTAAAGACTTTCTCTCTGTTGACAATAAAACCTGGGAAGAGAAGAGCCTATCCTGTTCCCGTGGGCCAGGTTACTCACACTTTGTGATGCTTGGGGCACATGCATGGAAAAAAATACAAGAGAGCACACAAACATAAGAAAATGTTTCTGGGCAGAATATTTTCCCATCTGTCCTGTCTCCAAGGTTAGCCAAGAGCAGATGCCAGAGCAGAGCATAGGTACAGGGCAGGTGAGTAGCAATACCCACCAGAGCTCCCCCAAGCATGTGGCTGTATGCAGTTTGGGACTTCTGCCTGGACATTCCCACACTGGGTTTGAAATCCAGGGCTGGGTCCCACTGCAGAGGTCTGCTCCAGACTCCCTGAATGCACCCTGATCCCCCTAGCCACAGCTGCTGAACCCATCCTATGGGACACATCTTCCAACCTTGTCCGCACCCACTGCTACCCATGCTCCTGTTGCTTAGCACCTGTGATAAACAGGACATAATCCCTTGGCCAGGTGCCTGTGCAAGGCATGCAGGGTCAAGTCTTCTCCCAAAAACCAGCCACTGAACAGCAGCTCTTGGTTTATCAGGCAGTGAATCTATCCTCGTAGCAAAGGCAGTCTTGTTTGATAAATGTCATTCTGCCACAAAAATTGGCAGGACTACCTGCCCTTCGGCACAGATCTCTTTGCAATCCCCTTGTCTTGGCCCATGTTTCCCCCAACATTAAAAACCTCTTTGGGGTGGTTTTGGGTTATTGCTAAACACATGGCAGGTTTCTTGAGTGGGTTTGTCCAGCCACTTCTTCCCAAGGGCAGAGCTCCCTGCCCCTGACTCCAGCCAGCTCCACAGATTTTTGCATCCTGTGCCAGATTGTGTTTTGCTCTGGCAGATAATCTCAGCCATTGCAACCCATACTCAATTTTTCATGAGACTTTTTTTTCCAGCCTCTTTACAGCATCCCATTCCAGCTGTCTATAAGCTGAGTGAAAATCAGCCCCTCCCCACTGCACCCCACCCCCCAAGGTGCTTCTTTGGAATATGGTGTCTAAAGCTTCCAGACCACCCCACTGCAGACTCCTGGGCACTTTAATCGAGGAGAGTATAGGTCTTTGGCAGAAGAGGATGCCCTATGCTCCTTCCCATCCCCAGCCAGCCTCCTGCCCTGTGCCTCTGAGGGCACTCAGGCTTCAGCAGCAGGTCAGATCCAGGACCGCGTTGCCCCCCCTATACCCAGCCTGGAGGGATCACATGGCTGACTAAAGTGACAGCAGAATCAGGAATGTTAAACTTGGACACATCATTTGCAAGAGACCGAAGTGGGATGAGAAGCCAGCCCTACCAAGGAGTGAGCGCCGCCTTGCTCCATCAGCAAAGCCGGGAGCGGGGCTCCCCAGGGCAGGGGAGCGGGACCCAGCCCGGTCGAGAGGGACACGGAGTGCAGATAATCGAACAGCTCAGCGCACTTTCCGCCGCACCCTGCCTTCACCCTTCCTGTACCCCTGCAGGAAACGGCCCCAGGAGCCCCCGCCCGGGGCCCGTGGGATGGTGCCCGTAAAGGCGGAGAGTGGTGGGACGAGCCCCGACGGCTGCCGGTGCCACCCGTCCGAGAGCCCCGCAGCGCCCACAACCATGCGTTGAGCCCTGCCAAGGAGAGTGGATGCCAAACCTGAATTTCCAGCCCAGAGAGTGGCTGTGGATCCCGGGAGCTCCTGTGATTTGCGGCAGGTTTTTCAGGTCTCCGCCTGTCACACACACGCAGATACTTAAGCAGTCACCCAAGGACCTGCGGGGTTCTTGTTTTACACACTTCTGGTCCCTGCCAGCTCCAGGTAAGCACAGGCTTTGAGCTGGGGGTGGTAGGGTGGATCTGTTCTTGGGGATGGGGAGGTGCGGGATGGAGGAAGGAGCTGACCTGTGAGTACTAGTGCTGGGGAGGTTGGAGCTGCACCCAGCAGGGTGGGTGAGAAAGCTTCATGCCCGGGGCAGGGCGAGGGGAGCACAGGCAGGCAGAGACCCCAGGCGGGAGCAGCCACGGGGACCTGCCTCTGCTGCAGCAGCTGCTGTGCTCTTGTTTGCTTTGTTCCCAGTCGATATTATCTTCTAAAAGGCTGAACGGATGCATGACAGGTGGTTTTTCCTTATTTATGGCAGGGTCCGGTTTATTTTTAAAGCCTCTGTCCCACCTTATCCTGTGCACCATGCTGGCTGATGTTATCCACAGCCAGCCCACAGCAGGAGGCCAAGCAAAGCTCAGGACAGGACATGGCTCTGCAGCAGAGCAAGGCAGGGTAAGAGGGCTCGTTTGCATTGAGAACTGTTATTTTGATCCCTGCAGTGGCAGGAAATAGCTGCCTGCAAGCTAAAACCAGATGCAGATGACTCCAGCTGCATCTCAGCCCAAAGAGTGGGAGCACTGGGGAGGGGGTCAAGAAGCCCAGCAGGGGCAATGGGACCCCATCAGCTTGGCAGGAGCTACTGCTCATCGAGATTTCGAGGGGCTTTGGGTGCACTAAATCGTTAGAAAGCTACACAGCCAGCCAGCTATTGTGACTACTGTTCAAAAAAGCAAAGCTGAGCAAACAGAGATCATGTCTTTTCTGGAAAAGCGGCAGATTTCTGCTGGGATAGTAAATGCTGAATGTACTAGCAGTGCTGGGCAAGCATGCTCGGAGGGATGTCCTCTCCTATTTCAGGCCAGAGCTAGGAGTCCTGCTAGGAACCCATGGTGTCTCTGAGGAACTGGATGCAACCACAGGACACAGGCAGTATAATATACCTAGTAAGAGTTTCTCTTGCTGCAACTTGCGTCCATCAGCCATTACCTTTTGTCTGCTCACTCCAAAATGGCCATGGAAGTCCATTTCAATGCTCCATCAGCCGCAGTAAGAGCACCAGGTGCTGCCATGTGCACAGTAAGGCTGGCTGGAGCCAATCACACCCAGGCAGCCACTGAACCCCTTGCAAGCTTTCACTCTCACATTGCTCCACCTAAAACCAAGTCGGTCAGACCCAAGTGAGTCTTTAGCTTGACACTTAGGACAAAGCAGATGTCACCAAAGCTGTGGTGGTTTCACTGACAGTGCATCTGGCATTGTCATTTCTGCCTGGGTGAGTAAACCCCTGTCAGAGTTCTCAGGGGACTGTTCACAGTGCTGAATGACAACTGCAGCCCCACATACTTTCTGAAAGCCTTTG
Organism: Anabacerthia variegaticeps; assembly: GCA_035583185.1. Lineage (NCBI taxonomy): Eukaryota > Metazoa > Chordata > Aves > Passeriformes > Furnariidae > Anabacerthia > Anabacerthia variegaticeps. The sequence goes on along the minus strand of JAWWEW010000131.1, from coordinate 28,122,389 downwards.
CACTGAAAAAAACCCATTTTTTTCCCAAATCCTTCAAAACTTTAGGCAGAACAAAAGCAGTGGTGCTTTTCAGCAGCTGAGCCAAACAGCTATGAGTCTCCATATTTCTACCAGGCTTAAAGAAATGTAAGCAAGACGTTTGTACCTTTGCTGTACATGGGAGAGGTTCTGCACATTCTGAAGGCCAGGCTGAAGGCTTGGGCTTAAAGGAGCCTCTGTTTAAGTAGAAGACAGGTGAGTAGTGGTCCAGGTAGGGCCAGCCAGGGCATTTAGGCACTCCTGGTGCCTTCAAGTCCTGTAGTATACCCCCAGTTTTTAGCACACAAGAGGTGCTAAATGCTGGGTGCTGCATGCTGCACAGGGGCCACATGGCTCCTGAAAGCCTCCAGGACCCAGTGGAGCAATGTGGAGAGACTTGCAGAGCTCTCCAGGAGCCCCAGGGTTTTGACCTTTTCCTGAAAGCCATCTCACAGTCTTGAGAGGTAGGAACTGTTGTCCTTCCAGAGCAGGGGTAGAGGGGAGACAAGGAAAAGCCATCGGACATCACACTGTGCATGCTGGAGCACCCTGCTCTGCCAGCAGGTAGGAGATACTGTGTCCTATGGGGAAACGCCTCAGGAACGTGGAGATAATCAGAAACAGAAACAGCTGTGCAGGTGAACCATAAAAGCTGAGGCACATGTTCCCTATGCAAATCAATGCACTCACATTAATGTACATTAATGCAGCAGGCTGCAAACAATGATTTATGAACCGCCAAGACATGTTGCTGCTGGTGGCCCAAGCTAGATGCATGATCCAGAGGTGATGAGGAGCCCTGTGGTGGCTCGGCTTTCTAGGAGAAGGGTAGGTGGCTCAGTGGGGTGCTGATCAAGGAGGAGAGGCAGGACTTGTGGCCTGAGCTTGGCCTCATCTGCACTTGGACCTCAGAGAGAGCCTGGAAGCCACAGTGCTGGAGAGCAGCACCTCAAGTCCAGGGGACCTCCTTTTCCCCTTGCGTCTTTTCCAGAGGTCTCCAAATGCCAAAGCAGGTGAGCAGCATTCAGCAGACGCCCACTACCTCAGATGTATGAGGAACTCAGTTTTGTCTGCTCCCTCCCTATACGGGTGCCTCTGAACCGAGCTGACCCCAGGAAAGCCCAGGCATCTGCAACACTCTGTAGACAAGGCCTGCTCAGCTTGCAGTTCCTGGGGTTAAAGACGTTCTTTCCCCAGTCCATCCAGGGCTGGTGGATGATACTGTCTACTGGGACTCCATCATGCTCAGAGGTGCTCCAGCCTTTCGCAACCACCGTGTTACAATCAGTATTTACCAAGTGACTCAAGCAGAGTGGGCTGTTTCACAACCAGCCCTGGTCTATTTATAAGCCCCTACTCAAATGCCAAAGGATTCTTTAATTAGTCAAAGCACCTTCTGTAGATGAGGCTCAGAGGAGCCTTGCTTTACAAGGCAAAGCTCAAAAAAGAGGATCTCTCCAGGCTCTCATGAATGGCAGAGCTGGCTCTTTGCAAGCTGCAAGACAGTTTTGAAGCTGAGTTCCATCCCAGCAGTTCTGTCAGCAAGTGAAAGCCCTGGGGCATTCAATACCCCAATATTCAGTACCTTACAGTGAGTTATGAGTCAACCAAGAAAGCAGTCGAGTTTAAAGCTATGCAGTAGGGGTACAGGATGATAGAGGTGCCTGGATTACATCCCAGAGCCAAAGGAAAGGAAACCTGGACTGCAGTGTAGAGGCAGGGCAAGTCTGCAGCAGATGGCCCAGAGTCGTCCCAAGGCTGGCCGAGGGCTCCTGGCAGCACTGAACAGCCAGCAATATCTACCAGCCCACCTGTCAGAGACAGGCCAGGCAATTTGGACAGCCGCAGAGCAGATCAAGAAAGGCTACATTTTTGCATCCAGCTCCTCCCCTGCCAACACCCCACAGCCTGGTTTCGAAAACACCAAAATGATTCAGCATCAAGGGACTTCTGCATGCTTTGTGGGGGCAACGCCTCATGTCTTGGTTAACTGAATTGGCAAGCTCGACCCTCTGCCACACAGAAGCACATCTGATGCCCAGCAGAACAGAGGTGTGGGACTTACTTACCCAGGGTGCACTTAATTGTTTTGTTTGTGCTTTTGGGCCAAGTCTGCCAGAGATTCATGCAAAGCACAAATGGGACAAATGTTACTCTGGAGGACAACATGGGCTTCTTGTTTCTGCTGTGGCTGGGAGCACCTAGCATTGACCACAGCCAAAGGCAGGAACAGTCCTCCCAGGGCTGACCCTTCACTTACACACCAAAAAATAAGCAAACAGTTCAGTGATGCTCAGGAATAGTAGGACTAACTGTTTATGCCCATGCGTGATAATGTTCAATATTAGTAAAAACAAAGCAGCTCACCCACTCTTCACCAGCTTTGTGTGATGTCTGGCCATGCTGGAGGACCAGGACACTAATCAGGAGGGCAAATAGGGTGATTGCTGGGTCAAAGACCAAGCTCACAAAAGATCCTGCATTCTCTGGTTTGTGATTTCCTTGCACAAACTTTCCTGATCACTGGGAAGTGGAGTGTGGGGGGGGGAAAGACAACCCCCTAGGCTGGATGCCAGTACTGTCCCTTCACCCAGAGGATAAATAATGTTTTTTAACTAATATCTTTAAATTAACCTCCTGAACATGCCCATTGCGGTGACATCACTCGTAAGTGACGCCCAGGCCTAAATACGGCTGTAAACAGGAATCGTCCCCATGGGAGTCATGCTGGCTATAAATACAGCACCAGGAGAGCGCTGAGCAGCCTGCAGTTTCCTGCCAGCTAAGGATGGTGAGACAGCTCAGCTGGGCGCTGTTGGTGTGCGGCTGTGAGGAAACTGAGGCAGGAGCTGCTGGGAGACTGGGGGGCTGGCGCTCCCAGCTGAGCTCCGTGGCATGCCTTTGGGAAGGGGGTTGTGCCCTGATGCAGCCAGAGGCCACTGGGGAGGGGGGAGCTGGCGGGGACAGGGATGGCAAATCGGGGGCTCAACAAGTGTGGCCCCAATGGCCACTGCCAGCTTGAGCAATGACACCGGCCCCTCTCCGCAGTGCCTGGCCCCATAACCCTGCCCCAGGAGGAGATGGCCACGGAAAAGCCAGTGACTCCCACTGAGGAGCAGCTGGAGATCCTGGAGTTCAACTTCTGCAAGGTGAACAAGCATCCTGACCCCACCACACTGTGCCTCATCGCAGCTGAGACCGGGCTCTCCGAGGAGCAGACCCTGGTGAGTGTATGCCCCTCATCTCTCCCTTGCTCCCCCTGCATGTCTCTGTGCCCCTTACACTCCCCCAGCATCCTCTGCCCGTCCTGTCATGGTCTCTGTATCACACATCTGCACCTGTCTGTCCCTTCACAGGCTTCCTACCGCAGTCCCTGCATTTCTCATGTACCCCCCAACATGCCCTGCACTTGTCTGTGCCCCATGCACTCCCTGCTGGCACTCCCTGCACCACTGTGCAACCTACATACTGCTCACCGCACCCCACACTGCACCCACAAGTCTCCTCTGCACCTCTGCAACTCCCAGTACACGCCTAACCTCACACTTCACCCACAAAGCTCTACTGCAGCACAGCACATCCCTGTAACCCACATGGTCCCTGCACCCCATATGTTCCTGCCCCTGAATGTACAATGCGTGCACGCTGTTCTTCCAACCCATGTCTGATAGTCTTGGGTGCCCAAACCACATCTGGCTTTATAGTCTGAAGAACTACAGTCATTTTAAAACACACAGGATAGATGCAATTCCTGCAGGATGTACTGTGGGACGTGCTCAGGCTGAGCACACTCCCCCTTCACTACAATTAGATACCCCAGTGTCCCCAAGCCTAGATGTCAGGCAAGTCTGTCAGCCTTTCCAGGAGACACAGAGGCCTCCAAATAATCCTCCACAGGGACAGGCTGCCACTGTCTGGCAATTATAACAAGCCCTGTGCTCCATCTGGCTACCTGCAGGCTATCATGGGCTTTAGAAGCAATCAGCTCCTTCCCAATTCCTTGAGGTTGTGGTGCAGCTCGTTTTGATGCAGATGTTTTATAAGCTACTAGACCCATAGCAGCATTGATGGGCATAGAAAAGAAATCCAACACAGTGGAAAGTTAGCAGCAGTTTGCAGAGCGCTGCCAAGCCTGGCTTTCCCTCAGCAAAGCCAAAGGGACATAAGAGCCAAAGAAGCAATGTCAGCATTTAGCCTGTCCCAGGGAAGGATGCTGGTACAGCATCCATTGCACTGAGAGTCCTTGGCTGGAGTGGAAGAGGAGACCCCTCCTCTACTGTGCTTTGGTGACAGGCAGATATCACTGCTTGTTTGAGGCAGCAAGGAGGCAGTACCCCTAGAATACCTTTTTCTCCTTAGAAATGGCACCATTCTATTTTTTATTTCTTACATCAGTTTGTAAAAACTGTCCATATATGCCCAGGACACCTCTGTAGATATCTTAAAATCTTCCTTGATAGCCATCTTTTTCCACAAGTCCAGGGTGCTCCTAGAGATCTGGAGATGAAGGTCACATTAGGGACAGGATCAAAACTGGGATGGTGAGCTGCAAAGTGCGTGCATTGCACATGACACAGGGAATCATTGCTCCTGCCATCTGGAGTGCTTTATCGGCTAGAAATAGCAGCCATTTTAATAAAAAATTCAGTAAAAACGAGATGCAAAGAGGCACTGAGTCAAGAGGAGATGGTGGTTTAGGACAGAAAGTAAAATTTTTGGGAGGGAGCTAGGCTGTCGATCATCTGACTGGATGTGATCCAAGGCAGTGTGAGTGCGAGAGACACTTGCAGAGAGCACTGTGGTTGTATCATTACAGACCATAATAGCTTCAAAAACGGTCATGAACAAATATAGCAACAAGATGAGCTGCAACAAAAGGAATCACAGGCACATTGCCAAACAAACGGCTGAGCTGTGCTTCCGGCACATATCTCTTTTCTTACTTTTCTTCTTAGGCAGTGTGGCTTTAACCAGATGCATTTTGTTTAATATTTTAAATTGTGGCTGTGTTGAAATGGCATCAGCAGCTCTTGGAGTTGGCTTACAGATGCTAAATTACTAAAGAATAACAGTCATGCATATTGCTTGAAGACTAAGGTAATTTTTAGATAATTTTTTAAGTCTATTTGTTCCTAAATTTGTTGAGAGCCACTGTGCTATCCCTCTCATCCTTTCTGAAGCAGTTCAGCTTTTGATTCCTGTCAGTTTTGAACCTGCAAGTGATTATTTTACTGCTCCAGTCATTTAAACAGATACTATCCAACTCCTTAGTCAATCTTACTCTGCAAGAAAAAACAGGACTCACAGCAATAAAAAAAGGACTCACCCATGCTGTCAAGTCTGAAGTCAGCAAGAGAAATGAATTTGGGAGACCTGCACACATACACACATAGTTTAACAAGACCATTCAGTTAGGACTGACTGTCCATACTGCCTGGGAACAGTGCAGTGCCTTGCTCCAAGACAGCAGCACCATGAGTTTCTATCACCTGATCCATCATGCTGACCACATCTGCACCTTTAGGAAAGTTATTTGGAGGGTTTTCTCAGTCCAGTGCACTCAACCTGTTTTGTTCTTTCTCTCCAGAAATGGTTCAAGCAGCGCCTGGCAGAGTGGAGAAAGTCTGAAGGGCTGCCCTCAGAATGCGGGTCTGTCAGGGACTAGAAGATGCTGCTCCGATCCCCATGCCTCTTATAAGTGATGGTGAAGCTCTTCAATGTGGGTTTCCTTGGGGTTCTTCTGTTGCAATAGGTTTTGTGATACAAAGTAATACTCTGCTATTTAATGTAAGTTTTATTTAACATGTACATAACCAGAAAAGAACCATTATATATATATATGTATGTATGTGCGTGTGTATACGGCTTTTGATGGCTGGTAACCTGTGTAGTGATTCCCACCCATTAACTGCAGCTGCACAGGACAAGGCAATCTCATGTCTTCATCCCAGGCTTGCAGAAAAGCTGCCATGAAACATGTTCAAATATAGAAGGAAGAAATAAAGATTCTTTTTCCTTAAAATCCCCAGAGGCAAAGTATGTATGCTGCCTTTAAGGTACAGATCATCCAGAGAGTAGGGCACCTGGAGAACCAGATGTGTTGTTCAGGTGACCTTGTTTAGCTCAAGACACCTGAATCAGCTCTGGATCTTGGCAAACCAAGTGCCTACACTATAATCAGACCAAGTCAAGCCCTCCTTGAACACCTTTCTTACCTTTCTGTTAAAGGTCACCAAAGAGAAAGAACTACTGAGTTGTTTGGGTTTTTTTCCCCAATGCAATAATAAAAAGAACAATGCTTTTTGAGGAGAGGAGCTGTGTTATGTCCCTGCTTGTGCTCCCTGCCCTATGGCAGGAGGCAGACTCCTTCCTCTGGAAGGGCATCATTTCTCTAAGGCAGCCTCAGTAGGCACTGTGGGTTTTCCCTCTTGCCACAGGGACAGCCTGCAGACATGGGCAGCCTTGTCTTCTAGGACACCCATGGATCCACGCATGGCAGTCCACACAGCCCCATGCACACCCTAAGCCTCAAGGCTGGTGGTGCTGGGGTTCCCTCACAGGATGCTGGGTGCAGAGACAGACCCCAGCCTCCTCCTGGCCATTCTCAAGCTTGAGGTGTGCAGTTGTGCTGAGGCTCCTGCCCAAAACCCAAACGCTCATTAATCCTGGTACAGGACAATGCATGGTCTAAAATAACCAGCACCATTTCCCAGTGACTTTACCTTGTTCAAAACGGTTCAAAAGTCCTCTGCTTAGTGAATAATTGAATCGATTAATGCATCCTTTGACTAATCCCTGTCTGGTTTGTGGTCACCTGCTTCTATTTCTTTAGAAGGAGAATCAGCTTAGCACAGGGAAGATTAAAATACATTGGCTCTGAAACTGCCACCTGCTTCCATTTGTGGCTTTTTTTCCTTACTGGTAAGCATCATTCTTACCTCAATATCTCCAGCCCATTGCCAGTGGTTGGGCTTCCAGTGCAAAGCACACCAAACTTGTAGGAAACAGATAAAAGCATTCTGCCCGTGCCATGTCCTGCACAGGCTGTGTTGTCCCCCTGCAATCCAGCTGCCAAACTGACTCACCCTCAGACCTGACTGGAGCTCAGAAATTGTTCTGCAGAGTCTGGCATCAGTATCTGTTTTCTTCATAGCCTTTGCAATGTGCCTTCTCTCTTACACTAAAGGAACTCTGCTTTTTTGAGTTAAGCTCCAAAAATCACAATGCAGAACTCCCTTATTTTGCAGAGGGTCACACAACTGAATATCTGAACTGCACAGATTTAACCCACCTGCATAATGTGTATCAAAGGTGCATGCAAAGCAAAAGGCTTGATCTGCCTGTTCTCAAGGCATTTGAGAAAACAAGCCCCAAATCCAAGCCAGCTCAACATACATTGCTGCCTTTTGTGTTTCTACTTTTGTCACAAGCACAAAACTGAGTGTTGGTAAGATCTTTAGCAAAAATTTTTAAACCCAACTTCAGGACTTGTGTTGCATCAGCCTACTGCATGCTGTTGGGTTTGGTTTGCCACACTTTCCTGTGTGAAAGAACAGTTCCTGTGCCGTCTTCCCCCAGAAGTTGTTTCATTACTTCTTTAACTATTACAGCACAACAATAAGGAGAGAAACTCCAGATATAACCCATCTTAGAGAGAGAGGCTTCCCACATTAGGTCAAATTTTGTTAATTTCCCCTGGTGACTATTCTTAAGGAATGACCATTTTATTTGAATTTCCAGAGAGTGTTCCTGATGAGTGTTGCCTCTGTGCTGTGAACACAGCACAGCCCAGAGAGAGTCATGTTCCAAGGGGTGGTGGGGGCGGCTGTCAGGTGTATTTCTGAGGGAGCTTAGCGCTGAAGTGGACGGGCTAGTTCTCGGATCCGATCAGAACAAGTTGCCTTCATAGCAGTCTCCTTCACTTTGAATGCATCTAGGTTGAATAGAATCAAACCCATAGGAGGCCTGGAGGAGAGAGGGTAGGGATGGTCAGTCCCAACTGGAGCAGGGCCAGCTGCCAACTGCCTGCCAGCTGACACACCTTCATCTGCACCCTGCCCTTCCCTGCCAAGGCAGGACAAAAGGAGTCATGCCTCCACTGCTGTCACCAGGAGAGGGACATCTCTGGCAGCAACTACAGCCAGGCATTCCCTCACTCTCTGTGAAACACCCTACCCAGCACTTCTGCAGGCTGGGCTGAGGCTAGCTGGACCATGCTGGGCAACGTGAATGTGCTACACTGTGCCCTGTGCCAGTTGGTTGCTTTTTATGATTGTAATTAATACGAAGTCCCAACCACTAATTCCTGATGGAATTAGGAAGTTCCTATTTCTTCTCTTTTGACTCTCACCCTAAAAGTGCTTTTTAAACCACAATCCATGCAGCACTAGCACATCCAGACATAGAAAATCCATGAGTTTTGGAAGTGGAAGAGCAGTGGCTTAATCTCACTGGCCAAACACAAATCAACAAGGTGCCATGGCCTAAACAAAATGGGCTGGCAGCTGATCATTTCCCCATGACAGGGAAGCAGCACCTACCTTTTGCCAGGCTGGGCCAGTTCCACAGTCCTTGGCGTAGCCACCGCACGCTTGGCAGCCTCCGACACTGGCCATTCAGGATTTCGTGGGGGCGCATAGTTAGAATGTACTTTTTTTGGCCTAGCCAGCTCTGTGGTCCGAGGGCTCGCAATTGCCTTCTGAGCTGCCAGGGAAACCTGCAGAGAATTGGGAGGAAGGTCCTTAGAGGTGCTCCTGGCATTCAAGGGTGGTCAGCCTGCAAGTAACTCAGTGTACCCAGGCTCACAGCCACGGAGCACATGCAGATGGGACATGATCCTGTCCTCAGATGTGTTTGGCACCAGGAAAACTGTAGAAGGAGAAATTACTGCCTGGCAAGTCCCAGAACCTGCCCTCCAGCCTCCCCTTACTCACAGCCCTTTGTCCAACCCACCTCCCAGCACTGAAGATCTCGGTTAGACACTTGTCCACCTCTCCCCATCCCCATAACTGCAGGCTAGGTTCAGCTCTGCCATTCTCTGAGGGTATCTGTGGGAGTCAGTTCATGCTCCAAATAGAGGATAAGTCCTGCCTTCCCGCTCAGGAAGCAGCTACATCAGCCTCAGGGAGAGCAGCATTTCCAGGGCTGCCTTGAACACTGAGCACCCGTGCCCTCTTCTCTGCCCAGTGTTCCTTCAATATAGGGTCCTGGGTGATGCTGCCTTACCGGACGAATGACAGATTCAGGATAGCTGTGCTTATAGCAGCAGGTCATCTGCCTGATACAGGGCTCTGCGAGACGCTCTAACCGCGTGGATGCACTGGCCAAGACTGCAGAAGTTGGAACCTGTGTCGGCACCTGCATGGGTTCAGAACAGAGGAGGCATGTGCAGACACAGGGCTTGTCCACAGCAGCGCACAGGGACATGCTCCCTCTCCACAAGGATGAGCACCTCAGCACCCTTCCTCTGCAGACATGGTCACAAGCACTCTTACTTTCCCAGCACCCATTGTTTTTCTTTCACCTGAGCTATAAGGTAATTTCGGTACTATAGAGATTTGTATGTCATATTCACTATCACTTCTTTTCCCCAGTGTCGCCTACTCATAGCCAGGAAAGGAATGCCTGTAATGAGAGACTGCATAGCCAAGTAAATTTCTTCTTGTAGCAGAGAAATTCCTTCTATGTTTTTCATGTTCATCTTTCTGGCTGAATCAAATGCTAAGGAGAGACACTTAGATTTCAGGATAAAAGTGCTGGTACAGCTAACTGCATTCCTACAGAAAGAGTGATTACTGCTCCAACATGGGACTTCTTCCCTATTTTTCACAGGGTTACTGTTGCCGAATTCTGCTCCAGTGCAGCCTCCCACTTCCCAGCCCCAGAGACGGCATCCATGCAGTCTAGCCTTTGCCACAGAGATGAGAGTCCTCTGAGACTGCTCCAAACCCTTTCACCCCTGCCAAACAATGACCCATCTAAAAGGAACAAGTTCAGAAGTATGTCTCTAAATTAGGCTTCTAGTAAAACACTGTTAAAATACACATAGTGTTTGCAGTCTCATGCCCCCTACATAGACAGGAACACAGCTGCCCAACTACAAACGTGACTGTACTCCCTAAGAGCTAAACAGGCTATTCCCATCAGGTTTCTCCACATTCCCAGGCCGCTTTATTAGGGGATGCAGCCCAGATGCTTCCCTTAGCTCTCCTGCTATACTAGGCTGCTCCAGCCTGGCTGTTTTTTTGTCTCTCAGCAGGGAGATTTGCAAAGACAGTATCTCACTCTGAGAAGGCAGTTTTTCTCAGTATCACAAACTCCAGCAGAACTAGACAACACACACTGGGCACATGCAGGGGCGGGATACAGGATGTAAAAACTCGGGACAGTTTGCAGCACCACTGTCCCCTCCAAATCTCACTCAACCATCTCCTCACCTCTCTGGGAGGCTCGTAGTCTCTGTGCAGCGACTTTGGCCGGGCAAGCTCGATGATCCGGGGAGAGGCATTATAAGTCATTGCAGCTGGTGACACAGGCCACTCAGGGGATTCACGAGCTCTGGAAGCAGAGAGTCATTGCACAGCCACTCACAGATATTCCACCACTCTGGTTTAATTAGGCTGCAGCTAAGATGTTTAAGTCTCATGTTTGCTGCACTAGAAGGCAGCTTTGTCTTGTGGCCATTTTCACGGTAGAACTCATCCCATGAGAGGATCCAGAAGTTCTAATCCCAGCAGAGACCCTGCTCTGCATTTTGCCCTCTGTTACACCCATCCTCTGTTGCTGCATTTATTACTTGGAAGCTGTGCTGATGCTACAAGGCCCAAGGGCCTACCTACAGCACCCTAGGGTTTTCTAGCCTCTCACCTTACTTGCAGGAATTCCGGGTGGCATTTTTTGGGTTCAGACAACTTCAGCAGCCGCTCAGAAGGGAAGCCAAACTTTGCTAGCGGGGGACGCCCACCAATCACTGATCTGCAGCTGTACAAGAAGAAGGATTTTGAGGAACAGCACAGAAGAGTTAGCAAAAGGCAACTGACAGAGAACATGATCCTGGCAGATGGCATCCTAAGTTTGGCTAAACATCCACACCTGCTGCATGTACAAAAGCTAGTTCTGGTACACATGGAAAAGCCACAAACAAAAGGGCATTTACCCTTGAGATTTCCTCACTTTGAAAATAAGTGCTGTTTGCTTCTGAAGAGTTCTCTTTTAAGCACCTTCAGTGCATTGCTTTCAAAGTCTAGGCTTTTGCTGGATCATTTCAAGAAGCCACTCCACAACACCAAGCAGCATCTCTCTTGGCCAGATCTGCCAATTTAGAAACTTATTTGTTACAACAGCCTGATAGCAACTTGTGCCCTTGTAGCTCCTTTCATTTTGGTATCTCCCCAGGCTCTAAAAGAGGCATGTTCATCCAGCTTTCCATCAGGCATAACTGTTGGAAGATGCCTGTCATCACCAGAGAAAAAGCAAGCAGAGGTAAGCAGAAAGACAAAAAGGGCTGTCAGATGAACACCATTAGGAAGAGAGGATGAGAGTCCATAAACAGTGACAGTGGCAGAGGGGAGAAAACTGCAGAGATGCATGTCTTGCCATCCGTCCAAGTAGACAGAAACCAAGAGTGCAACAGAGTTTCCTCTCCATTCTCATTGCTAGGACTTCTTACGGATTAGAAACCACATTCATGTCTCCAAAAGAGCTTCATCACCTCTAACAGAGCTACAGATGACCTGCTTCAAGTAACGCAGTATCACCCAGGGCCACTGTCATTTACACTTTCTATATAATTTTTCCCTCCTATTCCAAAACATGGTCTAGTTTTGTACCATGCAGTGACAGCAGCCTCAGTGCAAGAGGCCTGGATTCCTTCCAGCAGCAGGATGTTGCAAGATTTCGCTGTTCCTGACCTTTATCTTCAAGATTTAGATCAGACTCCAAGAGGATGCAGGGGATCATTAGTTGTATCCAGGTGCCTGGCTGGGCTACATCAGCCCCAATATGGACAGGAAATACTCTAGGGACCATTCCCCTGTACTCACCGGTGGAACACACACATTTCCATCAAGGAACACATGGGCGCACGTGACGTCTGCTTCCAAGCCAAAGCAGAGCTCTTGGCTGGGATTTTTTTTTTTTTGTTGCAACACAAGAACATGCTCCCATGTGCTTGGAGGCTGAGATCAAGGCAAGCTCCTATGGCTGCTGATAGGAACCTGCATCATCAGACCAGCAATCATATGTTGCAGAAGTCCTTCCCACAGCCAGGAGATGGGTATGAGGAAATAAAATGGCACCAAAAATTAGCACCTCCAAGTTCCTCCCCCTTTTGGAAGTCAAGCACTCAGGGTGACCATGCTCCCATAATACTTTCTTCCCTGCTATAGGCAGCCCCTGTTCCAAGCACAAAACAGTCTGGTGAGTCACAGTGCCATGGGGCCATGCTTACTGTCCCTGTGGGGCAGTAGTGGCAGCAGAGGAGATGCATCTCCCCTTCCCTTGGGAGACAGCATGTTTCCCCTCATTAGAAAGCGCACTCTGAGCTGCCTGCTTCCCCCGAATATGGTACCACATCACTGACCTGCGCTGCTGCATGCTAAAATCTTTCTTGGGCTTGGACAGTGATATTATTCTTGAAGATGGTCGAGCTGTCAAAGCCCCCAATGAGAGGGGCCATATTGGCTCTTGGTTTCCCCACACAAGCCTAGCAAGAACATAAAGGGTATGAAATTTTACTAATATGCACAAGGGTGAAATGTATTTGCTGGGGTTATCCTTCCCTTCCTAGGATGGAACACACACATTCTCTATGGCTGCCCACAGCTGTAAAATGTCACTACCATCCCCTGAGCATTCACCTTCTGTGACACTGAATTTCCTAACACTCTCCAGGTGGTTCTTGTCAACTCAAAAAGAAAAGAACCTTCAAGTAATAAGTGTGGTTTTAGTTACCAGTGGATGAGCAGAAAGGGTAATTTCATTACATCTCTGAAACCCCTGGGGGAGTTTCATGATTATGGTTTTTTTTTTGCTTCACCATTACCACCTAGCTACACCACAGGTATGACAGTAAAAATAGTAATAATGTTACAGTCAGGGTGTGCCATGGAAAGTGGGTGAGGTTTTATAGCCGGTTAGTGGTTACTTTCCTGTGCCCAGGACTAATTTGGAGTTGCTCATTCTCCAGTGAGAGAGCAGCAATGGTGGGAAGGGGTATCAGAGTAGTCAGGACAGGGAACAGCAGGGCAGTGGGTGTGTGGAGCCTTTTTTGAGACCCATCCAGACAATGGAGAAGAGATATTATCAAGAGGCTGTTGCCCTGGCTTGTCAAACTGTAGCTTGACCACATCACATAGACAGCAACTCTGTTACTAAAGCTGGACTGCGTCCTCCAGGATACAGCAACCTGTGGCTCCAATGAGGTCCAGTCACCTTGCACCACAGCACCATCCTATCCTGCAACATCTCAGTTGGGCAGCTCGGATGGGGCAACAAAGGCAAGACATGAGTCAAGCCCATTTTTTGGACTGAAAACAAGAAAGGATAAATTGGAGGGAGCCCTTCAAGCACTGAACTTCTCGATCTGCTTGCTGGAGACAGAAAGGAAAGCAGTAGCAAGACAATGGCCAAGGGTCTGATCTGGCTGAGACCCATCAGTCCCCAGACTCTGAGCAAATGCTGTTTGAGCATCTACTTACTTGGGACTGCTTTCACAAGCTATTTTCTTGGGTTCTGCAAGTACATGTGTCCTGTCAAAACTGCAGAAAAGGACATTAAACATACAGTTAATGCCATTAAACATACAGTTAAACCAACAAAGCAGAAAAGAAGCTACTACTGTACTCCAAGCCATATAATGCATTCTCAAATCCCTGTGCTTTTGCCTCCATTCCCTTGAGAGAATATGTTTAAGAATCTGTCTCTTCAAGTACTTTCCATCCATTTAGTCTGGTGAACTCACCAGCCCATGAAATTTTTTGGTTTCTCTTGGATTGCAGAGACACAAATTTGCAATCCTACCTTCATCCAGGGTCCCTTTGGGGCATGGCAGGGAGAGTAGGAAGGAATTTTCTGGTTAATAACATGTCATGAAACCTCTTGCAGGTAGGAGAGGGATGATCTCCCAGCCTCTGGGAGCCCAGATGAGCAGAAACACGTTATCAACACTGTTGTGGTTAATAAAAGGCATCAGGGAGACAGCACTGTTCCCACATGGCTTTAGGAGCATAATTTATTTCAGTCCATTTAGCACTGAGGTCTTAGACTCTTAGACAATATAGACACAGGAACATACATGGTCTCTGCCCTAGGAGCAACTCTGAAAATGTTTTTACTGACTATACAACAGACCAAAACCTTTCAGAAAAATCAGATATCACTGCTGTTCCTGCTGATCAAGAGTACCAGGCCTGAAATCTCAGTGGCTGGGAAGTGCTTGTGCTTTTATGAGCCTTGGTACAGAGAGAAGAACAAGATGACCCAGTGTCACAAGTGTGTTGCACAACTCTTTGATTTCACAGACCAAGCCCATAGCCACCCACTGGGGCTGCAGGTGCCTGCCCCAGCCAGCTGGTGAACAATGACACTGTGCAGGCAGCTGTGGAAGTGCCACACTATGGAAAAAGCACAGAAGGTGAAATCCTGGGGCATTGCTTCCCTCCTCGGTATCACCTTCAGTAAGGCATTATAGCCCCAGAGAAGCACAAGGACACCAACCGAGAGAGATTTACTGATAGAAAACAGTCTGTGCTTTGGGGACACACCTATGGTTTCTCTGATGGGGCTAATACCTCTAGTAAAATGCCAAGCCCCAGCAAATGCTTGCCAGAGAGCTCAGCACCAGAGATCCTAACAATGGCAGGCTGCTGTTACAGCATCTTCACCACATGCTCCCTGTGAGATGCCTGCTGATTTATCTCCCTGTCACACCTAACTGCAGGCCACAGTGCTGCAAACACAGCTCCCACTGAGATCCCACAGAGGGAACTCTGCCTGTAGGACTTTGGAGCCCTGCCACCAGTTCAAGATGGGACAGAGTCAGAAAGGCAGACATCATTTCAGGAGCCAAAAGCCAGTTTCAGCTGTGTATTCCCAAGCGGCTCCCCAGAGGCTTGTCCTTGCAAAGTTACAAGGGAGTAAAGGATTAGCAGGCAGAGGTCCCCCCAGCCTCGCTGCACCACAGAGCTAGCACTATCTCTGCAAGCAGGCTCACTGCTTTTCCTCTACTGCTGGCACAGACCCACCACACAGCCACAGCCAAATCTAGCACAACGTCCACGGGGCCCTAGTGCCCCACACTGCTGGCTTGGACACAGCTGTGCAAAGCTTGCATCATGACCCAGCCAAGGAATGAGTCACACGTATGTTCAAATCAGGTCCCTCAACTCACTTGACAATCATTAAGTATGATTTTTTTTTTCCCAATTAATAAAAATAAAATTATTGCTTTTGACTCTTTTATCATGGCAAAATCTCTAGGCAGACAGGCATCCCCTTACAGGATGCACCTGCAGCAGCTCTGCAACTTGAAGGAGTTAAGCCACCTCACTGACAATGAGACAGCCTTGGGGGAGCGCTTTGTTGTTTGGTCCTGCTCACGCTTCCCAGTAAGGAAAAGAGGCATTGCTGCAACCAGACACAAGAAACACCTCCCCTCTGCTGCTTGAGCTTGCACAGACTCATTGCTTAAGGGGGATCAACTCCCTTTGAGATCAATTCCTTGTGAAGCAGTCACAGCTTCCGTTTTGATGAGGCAGGGTGGTCAGATGTTGTTTGTCATGAGAAGCTGAGGGAAGGGGAAAACCAGGCATCATTTCCTCTCAGTGTTTACCACAGTGTCATCCAATATATCGACTCACTGCTCTGTGTAAATCCCCAACTGAGCCCTCCCAAGAGATGGGGCACGGCCTCAACACCCAGCCAGGAGGCTGAGGCCGGGAGAGTTTCTTACCTGCTGTGTGTGTATACAGATGAGAAAGAAGAAACTGCAAAGACAAGAATAAGTGAATTTTAAATCTTGGTAACACATGTGGTCAGGGCTGCCTGCTCTTTAGCATGAAATAATCATATGGCAGATGAAGTTTGTGCATCTCCCTAGGATACAATTGCTCAGCAGGTATTTGTATTGTTTTTTCCCTGGTACTTTCCTGGTGCTGCTGCCTGGCAATGTACTTGCACATGAAGTGCTCCTCACCAGCGGATGTCCCTCCCTCACTGAGGGATGCTGGCAGCCCCCAAGGCTGAAGGATAGAGCACCTCCAGCACCACATCCACTCGTGGCATCCTCCTCCTGGGACAAGCACCAGTGGCCACCAACCTGCTGTAGGTGGTTGTAGCTACCACCTCAGTGTCGCTACCCCTTGTTGCTGACTCCAGTAGCTCCCCGTGGGCGGTTCAGAGTCCCGGGGCAGCAGCACCTGTGCTAAACAGGGGCTCGGTGCCGGTACAAAACAGCCGGCCGCGTTTTAAGGCGGGGCGGGGGGTGGAGCATGGGATGACAGGAGCACCAGCGAGGCGGTACAGCGGCACTGTGGGGAAGCCAGGGGCCATTTCAGGCAGCCCTGTGCCCCGAGGGCAGCGATGGCCCCGGAACGGGGCTGGCACCCCGCACTCCCAGCTGCGGGGCCAGGGGCCTGCCGGCACCGCGCCGCCTCCGGGCCCGGGAGCCCTCCCTCCCTCCCTGCCCCGAACCCCAGGGCAGGGCCGGGCCCCGGCAGAGCGGCTGCCGGAGCGGAGGGTCCTCCCCTGCCCGCCCCGGCTCTCCCCGGGCCCGGCCCCACGCACCGATGACCAGCCCGGCCGCCGCCATGGCCCGGCCGCTCCCCGCCCGCCCAACGGCTCCGCCCGCCCGCCCGCCCGCAGCGGCACCGCTGCAACAGCTGGGGCACCGCTGCAACGGAGGCTGGGGCACCGCTGCAACAGCTGGGGCACCGCTGCACCGGAGGCTGGGGCACCGCTGCACCAGCTGGGGCACCGCTGGAACGGCGGCTGGGGCACCGCTGGAATGGCGGCTGGCGCACCACCGCAACAACTGGGGCACCGCCGCAACAGCTGGGGCACCGCTGGAACGGCGGCTGGCGCACCGCTGCAACAGCTGGGGCACCGCTGGAATGGCGGCTGGCGCACCGCCGCAACAACTGGGGCACCGCCGCAATAGCTGGGGCACCGCTGCAGCGGCGGCTGGGGCAGTAAATGAGGCCCGGACCACAGGTTAGGGTGGGATTTTCTGCTTTATGCATCTTTTACAAAGGACAAAACTACAAAAGCCTCCTACAACAGATGCGTTTGCAAAACAGGTCCTCTACAGGACTGCTCACAGGTGCCTTCCGTCAAGTGTAATTAGGAGGACATTGGGAGAGTGACACTGGTCAGCAGCTCATCGCCTTCCCTGCCTGCTGTCCTGACAGAAACCACTTTCAAGAAACAGCAGGGTTTTCACATGTAAGACTGCTTGCTCGAGGACATCCCGGACTAAATTGAAATAAGCTGCTCAACCTGATGTAGGAGTCTCCCACCTTTGGTGCCAATTTAACTTAAATGCTTCCAGTCACTACCTCAAATTACAGCATTTTGGTTTTTTGCCTGTAGCCAAAGAAACAATGTATTACTGCTTTCATTTTCTTACCCACTAAACAAGCAGTAACCAACCCAATTTCCAGAGATTACCAATTTGCCACTCCCTTAACAGCCGACTCCAATACAGCAACCATTGCCACTGTCAAAAATACTAGTCACAGCACGTTAACTTTCTGACATTGTCAAGAAGTGAGGTCTCATTTTTAACAGAACACTTGTTAACCACTGTTAACGGGGTTCTATAAAACCTGTTAAGTAAACATATTTCAGTTTAAGCCTGAGACATCAAGCCAGGTTAAATTCACTGGATGAAACTTTGTTCCACTGAAGTCAGTGCTTGATTCCCACCTGGCATGAAGCTATCTAGCCCATCTAAGCTATATATCCCCTTAACTCTGCTGCCTGGGAGACTAATTTTCCCCTACAAACATGCTAAAAATAGAATACTTCTCAAATGTATTTTCAAACCACTATAAATTAGATTTTCTTACCAACTAGACATCACTTTCAGAGGAATTCTAAACCCACAAGGAAAACATATCTATACATTTCAGTTGCCACATGGCAAACTGACCATACACTAACACCTGCTCTCCTTCAGCTGCAAACACCATGTTGTAAGAAAAGAGCTGTCACTGTGTTTCCAAAACCAGCTGTGCTATCAGCTCCTTGGCATCCTTCATGCTGGAGGAGATCTCAGAGCCATCTTCTGCCACATGGGTACCAATCAAGAACATCTTCCTCTCGTCCCCAATATCAGACAGTGCCAGAGCATCGTGGATATCAGTGATGCAATATGCACCTTCAAGGTCCTGATACACAAAAATAAAACAAGTCTGTTAGTTGCAAGAGGTGGCAGCACCATTCCCATTTTGAGCTGCTCCTTTTATTCAGGGAGGGGAAGGGTCTCAAAGGCACTAAAGGCACCATTCTTACATACCCTCTATGAGGTCAGGTTCCCATGCCCTAAAAATGCTTTGTGGAAAAGAGTTTATCCCTAACCTAATTTCTTCCCGAGGAAATATGGGTACAGTTCTATTTCCATTTCTCTACTAATTTCAGTGTTTCTGATAACTATGTAAAACCACCTGTACAAGGCAGACAAAAGCCTGGCTGGCCCAAGTGACCAGCCCAAGTGACCTTGTTTACAAGAACAGGGCAAATGTTAAACAGTCATGCCCTGCCTACCTTCTTAGCCACCACCGTTTCTGGTGCATTTGAGTTTGGTGAAGGCTGAGCCTACACTTGTGTTCACAAGTAACACAAATGGCTACTAACATGCCTCAGTTACTAGAAAATTAGAAGGTAACAATCTAGAGCAAACTGAGCACATGGCCTGATAAAAGAAAATAGGTGATTAAAGACCCTGTTCCATTATGTGACTGTACCAGAAGCTCAGTTGTATTCCAGGTACAGCACCTATCATCGACACTTTCACAAAGATCTTAGGAGGAAGCACTGCCTTGTGAGGAAAGCTGCTCCTTCTCTCAGATTTCAGCAGCAGCCTTAGGAGCAACCAGCTGGACAATCTGAAGGCAAACAACAGTGCTTCACTTGTTAGCTGCTGCTCAGTAAAGTGGCACTTCTAGGCAGATACTCAGAACAGAAACTTAACTTCAGATCTAACTGTGGTCTCCCTTCCAGCTCTCAAACCTTGCAACTGTACAGCAGTTTCCACCCACAGCTCTGATTGCATCTTTGCCAGGCACAGGACCTGCATCTTGCAGATCCAAAACTCAACCTCAGATTATTTTGTTTTGCGGTCAACAGGTGTGTCAGAACGACTCCCAGCCGTGTGGCCTCCTTAAAGGCACAAAGCCTCCTTTGAAAGGCTTTGTTGCTGTTTCCAGAGCTGCTGCCAGCCCAAGCTCAGCTAGGGGCAGGGAACTCTTACCTGCTTGTTGGCCAGAACCACCACAGGCAGGGTGGAGTTGTTCTGGATCAGTTGATGAAGCAGCTGTTTTGCCACAGGCAGTCGGGCATGATCAGCCGAGTCCACGACATAGACTAGCAACAGCACCTTGGGCAAGTACATTTTCCAGTATGAACGCAGAGATTCATTGCCCCCGACTGGAAGAGAAGACAGCAGCATAGGATTCACCAAGTAATTCGAGCAAAAAAGGTGAAGTTCAGTTGAGTCCACTTTCTTTATGGCTGCTTTCTGCCATATCTCCATATGCTCACCTATCTTAAGACAAAGCAGGTTTACAATTTCCAGGGAAGAAATTTAGCTCTGAGGTGGGGAGGGCTCTCATATTTGACAGACTCTCTCTCTATATAAGGCTCTCTCATATTTGTATGGCACGAAGAACTAGTTCAAAAATCCCACAGCTTGAATACTGTCAGTAATCAGAGGTGCTTAGGAAGAGAGAAAAATCAAGTCCCAGCAGACTCTTCAGGCAATCCCTGGGAGTAATCTTTGCACAGGATACATTCCTACCTGAGCTCTGCTCTGCTGGATACAGAGGAAAGCTGTCCACTTTCAAAAGCCTTACAACAATTCTGTGGTGAATCCATAGGCAGCAAGTTGTTTGAGATTGTTGTTGCCATCTGGGGACAGAGTTCGGTACTTTGCTGAGTTTAATAGAAGGAATAACTAGCAGTATATTAAGTATTTCAGACGTGTTTTCAGGTCTCCAGATCTTCTCCAGCTATATTGCAGGACCACTTGCTCAAAGAGCACTGAGGTGCTCAAAAGGCATGGGTGAGTCTCTCAAAAGTAGCAAGTTTTCAAAGCAATATATCTGGGGTTCCCTGTAATTGTCTCCTGCCTTAGACAGGAGCTCTTTTCAAAACTGACTTGCTGCTCTGACATCTTTTACTGCCCGCCGTGACTTTGTTCTCTGTCAAAGCAATTTCACTTAAAAGGGTTTAGTAGTTTCAAGAATATGGAAAGGGAATGAACATTTCCCGCTAGGGCATACCTGCCTCTTCAAGCATCCCAGGATACCTGCAGGCAGTACTGCAAATCTGCCACTGTGGAAAGGAGCCAAAGAGCTGTGTAACACTTGGGACAGAAGCCTCTGATTCTGTACTGTGATACTGTGGAGGCTCAGCACCGCTCCCTTTGTTAAGTGCATTCATGCATAGCATAATCCAGGGGTCAGCAACCTCACAGAGAATATTTTTTTTCCCAAACCAGTAGGAACTCAACAGAAGCCAAGAGCTCCTATCCCTTGCACAGACAAGATACCAGCCACTTATCTGTATGATGGTACAAAGAAAAAGACAGAACAGTTTTCTATCTGTCTAAGCCAGCAAAATAAACCCCCTGCTGTTTGCTGATCACCTTGTGCCATGTGATCACAGCACAGGCTGCTAACCCCAGGACTAGGCGATAAGTAACCAGATTAGAGAGCCATGCACAGATTTACCTGGCTGAAACTGGCCTGAGACACTGCATTTCCCACGTGTCAGATCGCAGCCATCACATCTCAGTCACTACCAACCTGGACCAGAGAGGGAAGGACGACTCAGAAACAACAGGTTCTGCTGTGGGGTGTGCAGTGCTGGGCCCAGACCATCCCCAGGCAGGAAAAGAGATACTGTGGGTTTCTCTGGGCTCAGGCAAAGCACATCCCAGTAAGAGACACCCTCTTACCTACTAGGTGAGTGGCACAGACTATATGCATATCTGATGAGATGATTTTCCCACAAGCCACTAAAGAGACTCCTATAGAATCAAGACTGGGAATGAAACTCTGCCTTAGTGGTCTCATCCTCACACCCCAAAAACTTACCTGCCAACAGCACAACTCCCTTAGGCCTGCTGACAGAGGTACAGAGGCATCTATGGGCTAGCTGCCAACTGAGACAGTTGAGCACTGGTACACCACAGTGAAGAAGTAGCAGAAAGCAATGGGCAGCTGCTTCGTCCACAGAAGGCAAGCACTGGTGAGACTGGGATGTCAGCCTCTCTGCACCAGGACAGACCTGACTCCACAGTGTCCACCTTTCTCATCAGCTAGCTTCACCTTGGACAGCTGTGACATCCCAAAAGCATCCCAGGAAATGCCCTCTGCAGGCATGGACAATATCCCAAAATCAGCATTAAGGACAATACAGAAATTTTAGCAGAATGCTACAGACATTCGAAAGCTGTTAAAGACCAGAAAACACCACTTATGAGGCTTTTGAACAAAAAGAATAGAAAGCTTTTCTCTTCCCCTTCTCTTCTTTCACTTATTCCTTATTCCCCTGTGGCTCTTGCACTTGGTCAGGCATGAGCACCAAGGAGAAACTGTACAGCAGCTATGGACCACAAAGCAAACCTTACTGGGGAACCTCTGCTTTGGCTAGTTTCACCAAATCAGCCTTATCACCCTTCTCTCTCCGGGAGCAGAACTCCCTGGGAGCCAGGGCCGAATGAAACTGACCTAATACCAGCACGTCCTCTCCTTCAAAGAAGCTGGGTAGGAGAGCAGAATCCCCAGGGAGAAAATAATCATAACTTTATGTTATTAGAGCAGACATGCAGGAACATGGAGCTTTTAAAATACATGCTTGATCCCTAGGGCACAAAATAGGAACTTCTTTTATGTTCCATAGTAAAACATGTTCACTCACTCTCCAGAAACTCCATCTGGGACTCCTCGGTGTTGATGCAGATGGCATTGAAGCCCTCGGTGGGAGCCACGCTGCGCTTGACGTGGTTAGTTGCCAGGGAGTGCAGAACGCTAGTCTTCCCAGCGCCATCCAGGCCCAGCACCAGGATCTGCTTACGGTGTCCTTTACCCTGCAAAGAGACCGGGGGGCAGCGCGGTTAGCCGGGCGGCCGGGGCAGGGCTGGGGGCCGAACAAGGGGCCTGCCGGGCACGGCAGAAGCCCCTGGGCGGTGAGGAGGTGAGGAGGTGTGAGAGGCCCGCGGGGCTCCTGCGGCACCGGGCCCCGGCCGGGGGCGCGCCGGGACACCGCGGGCCCGGGGGGCTCCGGGGAGGGCCGGGGGGCGGTGCGTCCCCACCAGAGGCCCCGCGGCCTCGCCCGCTGCCCCGACCCGTCCCCGGTACCTGATCAGCGGCGGCAGCAGCAGCAGTGGCAGGGCGGGCGGCGGGCAGCGCGGCGCGGCTCCGCAGGCGGGCCCAGGCCTGGAGCGCCAGGGCCGCGCCGCCCGCCAGCGCCAGCGCCGCCCCGCAGAGCGCGGCCGTCCGCAGGCGGGAGCCCATCGCCGCCCGCTCCCGCTCCCGCTCCCGCTCCCGCTCCCCCCGGGCACCGCGCCGGGCCCCGCGCACGGACAGCGCCCCCCGCAGCCCCGCGGCCCGCCGGGCACACGCGAGCGCCCCGGCACGGAGCGGGCCCTGCCGCCACACGCTCCCCCACGCCGGCCGCTGCCCTGTCCTCAGCCCGGGTCTCCGCCCAGCTCGCCTCTGCCGGCGCGCCCAGCTCCGGCTCAGCAGCCAGGGCGCCGTCCGGGCACCCGGGACAGGCAGAGTGTCCATCAGGACAGAGGTTCGGTCAGGTTTGACCGGAGCTGCGTTCTCCTCCAGCATGTCCCCTCCAAACCACCCTCCAGAGACAGCGCTCTCTCTCCTGTATCACAGCGGCTGGCTGACAGGAGGCACATCGCTCAGGGAAGTAGTCTAAAACAATACTCCTTGGTCAGCACTCGGGAACAAGTGACTCTGCTAGCCATTCATACAGCTGTTTTCTCTATGCTTGTTCTCACTCAGAAAACACATTTACCTTCAGCCCCCCTTCAAGATACTTGCAAACATATAGTAAAGGTAACAAAAACTTGATTCTACTGAGTAGATTTTTACTCCATGGGGACTCAGGAGTGGTTTGGGATTTTTTTTAAGGCACAGTAACATTTCCCTCGCTCCCTGCCTTTTCAGGCCTTTGCTTTAAATTGTTTTAGAGGCAGAAGCCCTTGCCTTTTAGGCTGACATCTGACAACTCTCTGAGGTGCTATTTCTACCCTTTGACAGTCCATGTATGGAAAAATGTTTTGGCCACATTCAGACCAAAACAGAAGCTTCAAGATAGGTGTTGATAGATAGAAATTGTTTAGCATAAATAAGTTTTCAGCAGAATGAGTTACAGAGTTATAATTCTGTGTTTTAGTATCCTGTTTGCTTAGCTTTACTTGCTTAGCATGAGTAGCTGGATTTGCTGAAGCCTCAGGCCACAAGCTCTGAACTTACACCTAGATACTTTTTCAGCTGGAACAGAGTAATTTTCCTACTAGCTGGTACATTGTTGTTTTGTCTTTAGTATAAGAAGAATATTGATAACACACTGTTGTTTTCATTGTTGATATATATATGTTTATCCTAACTCAGCTTTTTTAGTTTTCCATGCTCTGCCAGCAAGCAGGTACACCAGAAGCACAAACCAGAAGATAAGGAGACAATAACCATCAGCAGAAGCTGCAACTTCACAAGGTAAGAATCATTAACAGCCTTCTGGAATGGACATAGAGAAATACCTTAGTAAGGTGTTAAAAATCCAGACCAAAAATAATAATTTACCAAGAGGCACATGCAAGGTGTGTGTAGGGCAGGTGTGCAAGTCTTAAAGGTATAATTGCTTGAGGATTTCTTTGGTTTGGGTCCCTCTCCAGTCACCCAGCTTAAGCTGACCTGCTGCTGTAACACTCAAATTATTTAATTTTACAAACTTAATACCTAAGACTCTGCAATGGGAAACTAGGGTCAAACCCAAAGGAGGAGGAAGTGCACGGGAGACAATCAGACACCTTTAGTTCCCCCTTGTTTTGCCAAGCCCAGTAAGGCTTGCAGAAAATGGGACACAGCTGCCATACACTTCGCCATGCTTTCTCCTAGCAGCTTTGTTATTCCTCGTCTTATCTTCTCCTATATGATCTAGCCCTGATGTTTTCCAAGATGCTTTGTGTCTGCACTCTGTGTTGGTCAATGACTGACCAGGATGAGACATAAAGTGTTTGCATCACACACAGTCAGATGCATTATCAGATAAATCTGCTAAAGGCCTAAACTAACATATGCAGGAGGAACATAAAACTACATTTTAAGAAATCAATCATCCCACACCTCTTAAATGTTTGGCAACATGGACAGATTTCTTACAAGGGGTTACATTTAAATTTGATGGCAACAACCAAAGTCAAGGTGGGGGCTAATGTGAGGAAAGGAACTTGGTGGGCAGAGACATCATGGCACCTATACCAGCCCATCTCCCCCCAGACCACTGACAGGCAGGACAGAGATCCGGATGCCAAGAGTCTTTCGCCAGCACTTGCTTTTGATCTTTATTCTGCAACCAACATCACCTACTGAAGGAGAGGGGTTACACATTCTGCTTTTTACCACCCTCCTTTAGACCCTTTCTTCTTCTTCTGCTGCTGTTTCTTCTTGGTGGCTGCAGCACCAGCGGGTTTTTGGTGCCTGGGAGGGATGACGTTGCTTGTAGCCGATACAGCTGCAGCGCTGCCTGGCCGAGGGGAGGTAGGTGGGCTGCTGGCAGTTCTACTAGCATCCCTGCAGGGAAAACAAGAGAAAGAGATACCATGTGGGTTCACAACCACCTGCAAGATGCAGTACTAATGCAGGAAGATGACAGTGAAAAATACAGCTGCCCAATAAGACAGCATCATGTATGGGAAGTCACTCAAGCAAGAAGACCTTAAATAAGCTTAACCATATGGAAGAGCTGATGGATGATGGGAACATGTCTCAAAAACAAGGCAATCACCTTCTAGCTGATGGTCACTAATAGTTTAAGTCCTCAATAATGAAAGTAAGGCTAACTATTGAATAGATGTGACAGCTCGTGCAATACATGAGAAGCCTTTCAGGCCTCCACTCTTAGGCAGTGGAAACTCAATGTCCTTTCTCTGAGATGCTAGTAAGCCACCATCTTGCTGTCAAGCTTCACACATAATGGTAATCCCTGATTACAGCTCAAATAATCAGCATCAACTTAGAAGGATGTACAGTGTTTTCTCAAATCGTGGCTAATGGTTCTCCAGCTGCCAAAGTCTTGAAAGGAAATAGCTCAAGAGAAAGCATGCAAAATTCATCTCATCATCAAAGCTGGGAAAAGCACATTAAAGGACTATGGGCATTTTATTTGCACCATGGCACCTTCAAGCGTGCCTATTGTATCACTTTGGTTTTCAGCAACCTATAGGGATCTTTGAGGAGAGGAGCTGGTAGCAGGTTCAAGCAGCAAAGTACAATTTCACTTGGGCTACCTGCACTTGGTGTGAGGAAAGAGCCACAGCAGAACAACACAAATCCAGCCTTCCCAGACGCCCAGGAGTGATTCCCCACATCAAGCCTTCCAAAACGGGTACTTACAGTTCAGAGGAGCCAGTTGTGGTTGAACCCTGAGTCCCCTTGCCAACCTGCTCCTTCTTCTTGCCCTTCTTCCGTCCACGATAATAGGAACGCTCTCGCATTGGCAGCCACCGCTCAGGGTCAGGAGTCACCTTGGGGTCATAGTTCTTAGGCAGCTTTCCTGCAGAGCATCCAGTGTCAGGAAATGAGACCAGGGTCAACACACTAATGAGGTATCACCAAGGAACACGCATGGGATACTGGTAGGCAGGCAGTGCAAAGAGCCCAGCAACCCACATCATCCTATGAGGGTGCTGCTCTCACTTTGGTGAAAAAATGCCCCATCCAAATAAGCTATCATGAAGATCTGGGTTCACAGGGACTAACATAAGGCTTTAGCTCCTGAGGAGCTGGAGGCTGGCTATTTGAAGAAACAACTTGGAGAGCTCTCTGGAGCTGTGCCATGTCAACAGCTAAGAAATGCAACTTACCCTTCTTTTTTTTCTTCTTCTTCTTAACTTCCCCTTGTCTGAAAAGCAAGGGAAACAGACACTGTGACAGAGCATGCACAGAGCAGACAAATCAACTAAAATCTAGTTCTGAAAGAAGCTAAACCATTATCATGTCTCTAAGAACTTGGTCTGCTGCTACGTGAAACTTCTTGCAGTTAAGCAACAGGCTCCCTTTCCACCAATCTGTCTTCCAGAGCTATGTCCCCACCACATCAGGTTTGGTTCTTGTGCCACCCCAAAGAAGGATGCAACAGAGCTACAGCAGCCTGCTTTACCCTTGCTCCTTCTGCTGGTTGTCTCCAGTGAGCTTCCCAGCTTTCTTCCGAACATAGGTTGCTCCATGGGAGTTCTCCAGTGCATCAACGTCTACTTTCAGTGACATGGTGTCTGAGGAAGGCAAGTGTTTGCTAAGACTGCAAAGGAAGAGTTCAGGGATGCAAACCAGCAAGCATAAACAGCTGGGCTTTTCCAGGCAGCAAGAGGCAACTTCAGCTTGAATCAATTCTGCCTGTTAGCAATGCAGACACCAGACAGGCTTGCTTGAATCAATTCTGCCTGTTAGCAATGCAGACACCAGACAGGCTTACATAGCTAGCTCTGTCTCCCTCAACAGCTTCTTCCACAAGTTGGAATAAGCTGCTTAATTGCCATCTGCCTCATTTTTCCCTCTTTAATATAGGGACAGAAGGAGCAACTTCCCCTGAAAGCAGCTCCGGTGACAGCAGTATGTGAACCCTATCTTGAGTGAGCAAGAGCTAAGCCATATTTTATCAGGCACAGTTCCTGCACTGCTACCACAGGTGTAAAAGTCCAAGACAAAAGATGGAGGTGTTCCTGTTTCTGATTCCACCAAGTCTTAAGTTATCAATTCTCAAACAGAAAGAGGCCAAAGACAAAAGGGTCCCGAGATCTCACCATAATCAAACCAATTAGGGAAATAATGTAGCTCCAGACAACTTGACCTGGATATGTAGCTGTTCTGGAGATGTTCCTTGCCTTTCTTCAGGACAGAATGAGTCTGAAGTCCCCATATAGCTGAAAATTCAAGGGAACAATGCCCAAATGCCTTTCTTTGCTCTGATACTACCACCAAAAGGATACACTTTAGCTTTTTCAGGGTCCACCAGGGAATAGGCAGAGATGAGCTGTGCCAGAGTGTGTACATCTTTTGGGTTTTGCCTTTGTAAAGGGAAAAAAAACAAGAACAGAAGAGGATCAAGTTACCAGTGTTACTCATCCCACAGACTGGTATCACGCAGAGCTTGCTGTAGCAGCACAGCTGCTATCTCTGGAGACAGGCATATCAGCCTGTGGTCTCCTCCAGAGCACATCAGCAAACATCATTGATCTGGACAAATGAAGGTGCAGACAACTCCACAATGTCATGAAGCAAGCAATGAAAGACCCAATCGCAAAGGCAAGTTAAGAGTCATCCCCCAAAAAATCCCATCAAGTGCACAATAAAAACTAAAACCTAAACATCCATGTTTATGTAGCATGAGAAAAAATTGTGCATCCCAGTCCCCAAAGCAATCTTCACTGCATGCAAGAGGCCTATGAGACAAGTCTGCCAGGTTTTCAAGTGAACATCAGCTATAGGTCAAATGAATTTTCTGTCCTACTTCAACTTTGCATTATTGCCCTTGTGCAAAAGCAACTCTAATGGATGGCTACCCGTCAACCAAAATTGTGTCAGATATTGCCTGTCACCAGACAGCTTGAAGAGGACTCTGAGTGGAGATCTGCTGCTCAGCAACCATCCAACTTACTTCCAGAGCTCCTCCAAGTCGCTGATTGCTTCCTTCTTCCTGCCATGCTTTAGTTTGAAGTTGGCAGCTTCCCTTATCAGTGACAAATGGACAGGAGACTTTGGCTGAAAGACACAGCAGCCATAATTAGTTCCTCATTATCACAGCATGGAGGCCAGCTCTAGCTGGCTGTAATGCCCCTGAGACCTGGCCAAGGAGAACTGAGTTAGCATCCTGTAATGCAGAAAACAGACTGCCTTTGCACTCTGGGATGTGAGGCAGAACAGCACAGAACAAGGCAGCTTGCTGTTCCACCATGCTTTCTCATCAGGGAGAAGTCCTGATTGCTGCATTCGGGCACCCATTGCCACCACTCTCCTAATCTGACAGGAGCTGCTGTTCCCTGTTTGTAACACATCTAAAATAATGTAACAGTGATAAAAGAAATGCTCACAAAACAGAAGCTCATAGGTCTCCATAACCCCAACTGGATAGCTGCTGGGGCTATACATCAACAGGAAGACCCAAGCTGGACTAACCAGAAAAGACTGGGACAGATTCTTGCATGTTACCTCCTGTAGTCTGACTTGCCTGGAACTGCTGATACCACTGGATAGCCTGTGTGAAGACCTCAATTGCACTGTCAATATCCTCTTCGTGACTGTACATTGTCACCAATGCAGATACCTGCAAACATTCAAGAGCAGTATACAGCAGATCTTCAAGCAAGTTGTCTATAGCCAGAGAGTCAACAGTTAAACGATGGGATTTCCCAAAAACAGAGTCAATGTGAGCTTTCTGTCTGTCCCTAAAGAACAACTGTGGTGACAGGCAGGATACCCGTGCCAGATCTTCCAACCCAGGTCCCTCCCAAAAAATGTCCCTACCATCTTTCTCCAATGGTACAAGCCTATGACTGCATCCACTGAATAAGCCTTCTTGTCTTGTCACTTCATTTGCTTACCAGTGGACAGAGTTTCATTAGAAACCTTTTTCTTCCCCTATTCTCTATCCCAAGAGCCACAAAAAAAGAAATCAGCACTGATGATACAGACACCATCT
This sequence comes from Anabacerthia variegaticeps, assembly GCA_035583185.1. Classification (NCBI taxonomy): domain Eukaryota; kingdom Metazoa; phylum Chordata; class Aves; order Passeriformes; family Furnariidae; genus Anabacerthia; species Anabacerthia variegaticeps. The sequence continues at coordinate 28,093,217 of JAWWEW010000131.1, read as the reverse complement.
GTTTGCCTACATCCCAGTCACAACCAGAGGTGACCCAGGGCAAGAAGCTGCTATTATTGACTGCTCCTATAAATTACTTTGATCATTCACACTTGAATTGGAACAGACCCACAAGTGTCAGCTCCTGCTCAAGATGTTTAGGCTGAGCACGTGAGCACTTACAAGGTCGTCAAGTTTTCCTGGCTACCAGGTGTGGATATGCATGCAGACCAGGGTGATGATGCAGGGATGAAACATACGGCACTTTCTCCCTAAGGCCTGTTTGTCCTAAAGCTGCTTCAAAAACTTCCCAGCAGTACATACCAGGGAAGCAATTGCTCCAGTCATGTTATACAGGTAAATCTGGGCAACATGCAGGTCTCAGATTATGAGAGAATGGGAACATAGGCAGAGAGCATCCCTGCTGACAGGCAGAGTACTTCAGTGGCTGAGTTCATGCCACTTGATGCAAGTTATAATCCCACCTTTGTCCAAGCCAAGGAAGTTGGGCTCAAAATCCCTGCACTCAGGTCAGGTGAAAACCACAGGGAAGAGGCAAAAAGGAGCAGGCAGTGCAAAGCTGTCCTACAAGGGAAAAACCTCACACAGTTCAGACTGAGTTTTGCTTACCATACCAGGCTTGTGTTGCAGTTCTTCTATGCTCCTCAGGATCATGCAGGCTTTGGTGACACTGCCTAGAAGAGAGACAGGTAAGAGCACACTCTGAGTGGCATGGTAGCACTTCATCCCCCAGTGAACTTCGAGCCAAAGGTAAAAAATGAGGAGAGAATAATTTCCCCTTCTTAGAACATCTCCTCCAATCCAGGAGTTAAGGATAGGTCTCCACACAATGGACCTTTCTGTCCTTGCCACATCCCACAGGGGTTCAGGAGTAAGGTTTTGCAAGCAGGGTTTTTTTTCCCAGTCACAACTGTGTGCTGCCTGACTGTACACAGAAATGGTACTATTATGGAGCCCCACACTGCTCCCGAGAGTGTCCTGTCCCAGAATAGGTTCAAACCTATAATTCTGGCAGCAATCTGTGGAGCCTGCATATTCAGGCATTAAGCCATGAGCACTATCCTGCCGGAGCCACTTATATATATTACCCAACTGAAGGCATTGCTGCTACACACCCATCACAACAGTGACTGCAGCAAAGATTGCCCTAAAGTCTTCTTTTCTCATCCCTTTTACCATTATTATGTGCAAACACTTCCCAGCAAGGGAGAACAATGGATACCTTGAGCAATTTTTAGCTGGGCCATCGTCAGCTTGATCTCAGCTGCATTGGCAGGGTGCTGGTCTGCAAAGTCCTGAGAGTCAGAAGAAAGAACAATTCAACTTGTGTGTGGGCACCAGGCTGCTGCTTTGGTGAATCATATCTCATGCTCAGTCACAGCAAGCTGCAAGAGCCAAAGGAAGTTTTCCAGCACAGGCAGACTTCAGCACACAGCAGAGGAGGGTCCCAAAGTATACCAGTGATGCACTGCCCTTTCAAATTTTGGTCCCAGGCCACCGTTCCCCCCAAAAAGGAGGGTGTCGCAAATTGCTTGTAAGCAGAGCAGTGAAGACTACTGCTTACCCTAGAAGTGTACTACGGCTTTCCAAGCGTAAAAATGAGAGGTAGAAGGGAACTATTTCCCTTTAAAAGCAGCATTGTTCAGTGGGTGTGAAGGACTTCCAACCAAAATAAGCAGTCAGATACCCTTGGAAATTTAAACCAAACAAAACAAACCAAGGGAAAACAGCACAGAACACAAAGCACAAGTTTAAATGGAGCTTGGCCAACTTTCTCTTAAACCTACCTGCAGAAGCCCCACAGCCTTTGCATGCTGCTTTTCACGACACAGTTGGGCTGCCTGTATAAGCACAGGGAGCAGATGTTCAGGGCTCTGTGACTGCAGGCTTGCTGACAGCTTGCGGCACTGATCTGCCTGAGGAGTGGGAAGAGAGAATACACTTATCTCAACCTCTGCAAGCATCTAGCACAGGGCTAACATACCAGCAGTATCCAAGAAGAGATGCTAGTGATGACTTCCCCGAAATGAGTACACAGAAGCAAGTCCTCCTAGTGGCACTTCATATGCATCTAAGAACCCTCACATCCCTTTTGTCTTCTAGCCATCTCCACACAATTCTCCCTAGAGCAATACTGAAGTCACTGAACACTCAGGCAGTTGTACTTTTAGGGATGATTTTATTTTTCTGCTCACTTATATGCCTAAATCAAGTGGTCTTATCTTCTGACACAGAACAGCTGTTTCTCCATTCTTGCCCAGTCAAACTCCTGTGGAGTAAAGCTGTAGCAACTTACTGCTGATCAATTTCCCCTACCTGGTTAGTGTACATTGCCAACAAAGCTTTGTTGAATTCAATCGCCTGGAGCTGTTTCTTGGAGAGTTTATGCTCAACACCTTCTGCGTTGGTCAGCTTCACCTTTTTCTTTGAGTCAAAGACATTTTGGTCCTGGGGAAATTGCACATCATGAGAAGATTTCACTATATTACTTGTAGAATAAAAGGTCCCTGGGTCTGCAGTTTAACTACTGTTTAGGAAAAAGTCTTTCCTGGTTATCTCCCTTCTCTCCACAGAAGCAGAGAAGCAAGCTGAGTAACTGCATTGAAAGCAGCAAGGCAATTCTATACCTTGTTAATTGTGATGATGTTATTTGCAATGACAGCAAGGAGTCCTACATCTGTTGGCCTGCAGAAAAAGGCAGAAAACAGAAAGCATACTGTTATTAAACAGCAGTCTCTCTACAGATGGAAGGTTGAGCATTTGTTCAAAAAAAAATAAAAATCCTTACTTCAACTTGATTATTTGATTGTAGAGCTGTAAAGCATCCTCTGTACGACCCTGCAGTTGCATGATATAAGCCATCTGACCATGAATAATAGCCAGTTCAGCCTCAATGTCTTCCTCTGTCACATCCTGAAGAAAAATCAAAGTAAAAAAGCTGCCATCTCACCTCTCTTCCCCTGGCTTCTGTCTGCTGGCAAACGTCTATGAGCTATCTTGGGCAGTATTAGTAGAAAAGTACCTCAGCTACTATAGATGAAGGTTGTAGCCACAGCACAAATAGAAGCATATGTGGGTTAAAACAGAAGAAAGCTTCACCTACTCCTATAAGAATCTGAAAACACCCTTAACTTGTGCACTGAATCTGCCCTCTGCTCAAACCAGTGACTGATTTCCTATTTCTCACCACCCACTCAGCATGTTCATCCATAGCAGGGGTAAGTCACAGGGAGGTTTCAGACAACTTGTACTCATCCTACTTGCACCAGCACAGGCAACTCTGCACTGGAGCACAGCCATAAACAGCTTGCAGTGTTTGTTACCCTTCTGCAACAGCCATAATCGCTGCCCCAGCCTCACAAGCTGGTACCACCAGAGCAGCACTGGCTCTCCTCTGACTCTCTGCACTGCATTTTGTGACTGCACCTTCATTTGGGCTGCTGCAAAGCAAACACTCTCCAGAACAATATATAGAACTTACAGAGTCTTCTGACAGCGACTGGCGGCACAGCTCTAGAAGGGAAAAGAAATTGAGAAACACAATTTAGAAGGCTTTAGGGGGAAAAAAAAGGCTAGAAGCATGGGGCAATACATAACCTTTTTCATGTGTCCCTGAAACTTCTGCAGCCTACAAGGACACAGCAGACTGCAAGTTTGATGATGGATGGGACTGAGCATGAGGGAGAAAACTAAATAATGCAGAAGAAATATGAGGCACAGGAGATACTGTCCCACGGCTGACTTCTGAGAGCAGAGTCACGCGCTCAGTTTCTCTCCTGAGCATATTTCCATAAACCTAGCTCCTGATCTTTTCCATAGGCATCACTCAGCTATAACTGCGCACTATCTTGGAAGTTATTTTAAGTGCTGCAAGCCTGCAATATTGAGATTACATCACCCTTTATGGGGCAGCAATTCTGTTATTTTTCGGTACCCATACCAGTCACTTCTTAACTTTCTCATATACCTCACCACAACATCACTTGTTTGCTCTCCAGAGGACAACTATCAAAGCACATAAGCTGAAATTACACATGCTTATCAGTTGTATGGGAGAGCTACTATTCCTCATCAGAACTGGGACAGAACTGGCCTATTTATCTGCAAGAGCAACTAGATCAGATAGAAACTAGTCCTTTCTAGTTCTTATCCCAGCTTTTCTTTAATACATAAAAAACCCCTTCCATCCCACAGGAAAAAAATGCTCTTCACAAAAAAATCTCATTTATTGGCTTATACTAATTTCATACCTAATTCATACCATGAAATATTTTTAATTTTTTATAGCATATGGTTAAATATATACTCATAGTAACAAAATCAGGAGTTAGAACAGATAAGACATCTCATGCTTATGAGAACAGATTACACTCACATCTACTTCCTACTTCAAAAAACTGCACAAAGTTATTGAACACAAATCAGGGGGCTGTAAGAGAGCCAGGAGATAGTACATGCTGCATGGCTCTGGAAAGGAGTAGCAGAGGAACACTCTTACAAAAACACCAGTTCTGTCAGAAACTTACAACAAATCCTGCTGCTGGCCAGTTTTTAAATTCTCAAAAGCTCTTTTCCTCTGATTTGTGTCTACAGAAAGCAAGTAACTACTCCTATCACACAAAGCTTCCCTCTCACCTCACCATGTTTTTACCTTCTGCTTTCTGTAATTTTTTCATTGCTTCATTCAACTTTCCTTGCCCAATCAATGCACATGCACTGTTATAACACAGCTCATAGGTAGCTTCTCGAAGGCCCAAATCCTCCTAGAATGAAAAGCAAATGTAACGTTTGATAAACGTCAACTGTTCTGTAGACATTTGACAAGCAATAAACACAAATTATAGTTTTCATGTACACTCAAACTAATCATTGCAAAATAACTTTAAGAGGCAATCTTAACAGGGCACACACCTGGCAAGTCACAGCGCAAAGGATCTTCCCTCACTCTGCACAAAGTCAGAGGCAACTGACAAGGCAACAACAAAACTCCTGAACTGGAGACTACTTAGACTGCTGCAAGAGAGCAGGCAAGAACTGCTGCTCTGGAAAGTTAGAAAGTGGATCCACAGTGCTGAACAGAAAGTTGAGCATGCTGTGCACACCTCGAAGAACAAGGATTTCTAAACAAATGGGAACATTACAATCTGCACTGTTCATGAACAAAAATATTCCAAAGCATGCCTGGGTGATCCAAGCAGTTAGCTCTTACCCTGGACAAGAAGGTAATGAGAGAGAAAAGTGCTAGTCACCACAAATGTTCTGCCTAACACAGGTTCAGACAGATCTACTTCCTGCTCTGCTGTGACATCTACTAGTACAAGTCTCCTAGAGATCAAAGGTGAAGCATAACTCATGAACAGTAGCAGCATTTATTCCTCCGTACAGGAAAAGCCACTAGGTGATCTTCAATACACTCAGTAATCTTTATGAGACAGGAACACACTTCTCTCTTGTTCAATATGTACAATTCCGTATCTTCATTCCTTTTCTCTCACTCCTACACACATAGACATGCACACTCACTTACTGGCACCACCTTCTCCCATGTGCTTTGTGCTGCCACAACAGCAGAGAGGTTGGTTTTTCTCTCTTCCTCATACTCATCCTGGGAGTTGCGGATGAGATCCCTGTATGCAGCCAGACAATCATCGTAACGCTCCAGTCTGTACAACTGAGAAAGAGAAGGGATTAGCCTGCAGAATAGTATTGTTCCGTGCTTGCTGGTAACTATAGCCTCCTTCCTCCCTCCCCATGGAAGGGGGCAGCAGAGCATCATATGTTTTAAGCTGAACGTTACTAGTATTTGCATCTACCTTTACAGGCAAACTATATGAATTGCGTTTGCAAGGACTCAAGCAACGACACCAGATACCTGCACAAAAACGACACAGCTCTTACTCCTAAAACAGCTTCTTTAAAAGCAGCAGTTTACACAGTTTTGTCCTCAAACAGCCTTCTTCCAAATTAGATCGCCTCTCTAAGAAAGAAATTAAACGAATGGTCTTTCATGCAGCTGAGAGAAGACAGCCAATTCTTTACGTAACTGTTCTGATCAACTGGGGAGAAATGAGAGAAAAAATGTAACTTCTGTTCTGCTTCACTTTTAATGCCTGAGATGTCAGGTCCCACAAACCATTCCTGGACAGATGGCTCAGCCACAAACAAATCCCATCAGACCTCTTCTATCCTCAGCCATATGGCTAATACCAGGCCAGAACCAGGAAGGGAGTGGGAGTCACAAATATATTGCTCTGGTTTAGTGGGGATAAAATGATGACTGCCTCCAGCAATAGGTAACTGAAGCTCCACAGAATTTTGAGTAGTTGGAACTGTACCTGTCCTTACCTTCAAGGCAGAGAAGGAAATTCTGTCCCCATACTTGCCCCTCATTAGAGAAGGGACAAGGCATTCACAGCATATGAAACTCCCACCAGGAAGAAAAGCTTGTAATTACCACTTGTCCATAAAGCTCCTTCAGTTTGTCTGTCTGCTGACTGGCACTCTGAATGGTCTTGAGAGCACTTTCTATACGATTCAACCTGTATTCACAGTAGGCCTTCTCAAAGGCAATAATGTCACTGCAAGGACAAGACAAAGGCTGACAGCACTGTAGTTTTCATTCAAAAGCATTCACCCACATAAGCACACTTGTTTAATCAGCCCTAATTAGTCACAGACTGCTAAATAACCAAAAATCCAAACACATGATCCCAGATTACTGAATTATGTATCTGTTGAGCACTGAAAATATCTTAAACCTACTTTGTGTTCAACAGAGAAAGCGTATCAAAACTCCACCTCAAAAAAAGAGGTTCCTTTTTAATGGCATTTCCAGACACACAGCATTCCAAATCTCCTCTGTTCCTGGCCTCCTACTGATTATGCTAATCAAATTCTTAAAAGGTAGAACAACACCAAATTTCAATCCCTGACTCCCTTTTAAGAAGTTGTATCATTACAACAAAAGGTTGCTACTGCAAACTTTTAAAGACAATTTACTCACACAGAGAGAGGAAGGAAAAGGTATAAGATGCAGTCCAACATGAAGACAAAGGTAACATTAACTTATTCTGAAATATCAGTGTGGCAGAACTCCATGAGAGAAGTTTGCTGGTGCTAACAGAAAACTGGCTTCAGCAAAGCCACAAAAAGCAAACTCACACCAGCAGGGAAGCATTCTCAAACAAGCAGAGCCTTGAACACTGTGTTCCACCTACCCTCTGAGTTACCATTTAAGCCCAAGGAAAATTAATTAGTGATTCCTTTGGTTCATGCCTGGGCCCACTTGCTATCAGCTTTTCTTTGCCTATTTAAAATGATCTCGATTCAACTGAGTATTAAGAAGTTTGAAAACAAATTAATGGAATTCAGAATTAAAGAAAAGCAGTGGGCCACCCTGAGTGCAAGACAGGACAACTTCAAGAGAGAAAGAACCACCACTTTCCCTGCTCTGCAGGAGACAGAGACAGAAACAGAGAGTCATGCTAAAGAATTATAGGGAGAACTCTGAAGTCAGTTGAATTTAAAGCAAGTATTCCTCCTCCTTATTACAGAATTAAAAAATGAGCTAAAAAACTTTAATTCAAGCCGTTCTGTCCCAGGAAACAAGGAACTGGTGAATAACATAATTATGTGTTTTTAGGATGTGAACATAAATTACGGTATGTTTCATCATAGTGATACTTCAACACACTTTTCTGGGAGTTCCCTTAATAAAAGCAGTATCTGAAACACAAGTTTTGCTGCCAGGCAGTTCTTGGGCAAAAATTTTCATCCTAACTGTTGCACAAAGAGCACCTTATCAGGAAAAAAAATTGGAGTCTTCTTAATGACAAATGGGAAGCTTGACTTGTTCTCAAACACGAGTTGTGTCCAAGGTCCTGATTTTGAGAGGATGTGCAAAGGGCTTGCACTGACCCCCAAAAGCAGAGGCGCTACCTCCAGGCTGGTAAAGAAAAGGACCCCAAGGGAGCAGTATGGTGAGACAACCAAGCAAAGCCAACAGCTCGCTGCCGCTGGCAAGGGCTTCTCCCATCTCTCCTAGCCCCCGCTGAGATCTGTCCCCTTCCTTTGTATCAGCTATGGTACTCAGCCACATCAACGGGCAGCGTCAGCACATGGAGGTGATTAAGAATTATGTTAGGGGCAATCCCTTCAACAGGGGCAACAGGATGTTAGACTGGCTCAAACTCAGCCAGACAGCCCCACAATAAATCTGTGTCACTGAGAAGACCAATCCCAGTGTCCCTGAGCACCTCCTGCACTTTATTTTGCTGCCTTATTAGTCCCCTTCACAGAAGCTGCAGCAGCTTCTCAAGGACTTAGGGTTTCATATTTTGTAGAGCACAGCAAGACTCAACTCACCTGGTTAACACTTTAGTGTGGGTATTGATTATGCCGAGGGCCTCCTTGAAGTTCCCGTTCTGGATAAGACACACTACTTTACACTGAAGTGCAGTCACGTCATCTTTGCTGATCTGCAGTACTGGAGGGGAAACCAGTTTCAACACAATGATCCAACTTGCTATCAAACACACTAAGGCTTTGTAAGAGACACATGTTGTTACAGCTGCAAAAACCCACCCTAGAGAGCAGTCATGTCCACTTAAAAGGGTCCTGGCATGGCTTGCTTTGGTTCAGATTGTGAAACAAACCCCATCAGGATAAAAGAATCCAGCATAAATACTGAACCTACCTGAGGTTTCCACTGTGCTAATGTGCCTGGAACAGAGCTACACTAAAGGGGCTGGACAAACACCTGGACAAACCTTTCATTGGCATTTCACTTCCAGGCAGAGAACACAGTGCCAAGGCCCGAGTGCCACGTAAAGCATACTCAGGAAGGGCAACAGCTGGTACAGAACAGTGTGGTTCTAGACAGGGAGTCACTTTACATGTGAACAGTTCCTGCCAGTGGAAGACAAGGAGGGAGAACTAGGAGAGACACAGATTTTGCTATTTGATTTTTTCATGTGATCCGCTCTGCCAGGAGCGAAGATGAGCCCCTACGCCCTACAAGCAGCAAAGACAGAACTTTTAATCCTAACGTGCCTTATACTGCAATCCCGTTTTGGATGCCAAACCATCAAAAAACCCCATCTCAACGCGAACTCAGCCCCGAGCAAGTTATCGTTCCCAAGCCAATCCGTCCATAGGCACAACAGGAGGAATAGCCTTCCTTCCTCCCGCGATCCAAACGGCAGGAAAATCCGGGAGCAGCTCCGAGGCTTTGGGTTCACAGCACGGGACGCGTGTGATGCAGCACGAAGCACCCGATGGTCTCGGCTGCCCCTCTCGCCTCTGCCGCAGCACAGCCAGGCCCGCCGGGGCTTTGTGTCTGCCTCGCTCCCGGCACTGGACCCTGGGGACGGACACCTCGCGTTCCCCGCCACACGGCCCCGCCGCTCCGCCAGGCCGAGCTCGCCCAGGCAGCGACCGCGGCCCCGCGGGGCGGGGGCGGCCCCGCCGCCCGCACTCATTCACTCACTCTTATTGACGGACTTGAGGGCGCGGGCGAAGTCGCCGTTCTGCCCGCAGCGGTTCACCTCGCTCCACAGCCCCGCGGCCGCCGCCGGCCCCGCCGCCGCCGCCATCTTGGCCCCAGGGCGCACACACGTCGCGGGGGCGGCGGCCGCGCCGGAACCGGAAGCGCCGCGCGGGGCCCGCCCCGGCCCCGCCCACGGAGAGGGGAGGAGCGGGGCGGGGCGGGGAGGGACGGGGGACCCGGCGGGCCGAGGGACCGCACTATTGCTCGGTACCGGGGGTGGTTACCCTCCTCTGCACCACTGCGAGCGGGGACATTAACGAGAGCAAGTGCCGCATTCTACTCCTGGGATGGGGCAACCCTGGATGTACGTACAGACTGGTGAATGAGATGCTGAAAGCAGTGCCATGGAAGGGCCCTGGGGGTCCTGGTGAATGGCAAGTTGAATCTGAGCCAGCAGTGCCCTGGCAGCCAGGAGGGCCAACCCTGTCCTGGGGGCATCAGGCACAGCATCGCCCGCCGGTCGAGGGAGGGGATTGTCCCGCTCTGCTCTGAACTGGGGTGGCCTCACCTTGGATATTGTGTGCAGTTTGGAGTGCCACAATATAAGAAAGATATTCAGCTGTTAGAGAGTGTCCAA
>JAWWEW010000131.1:28053722-28082979 GCA_035583185.1 Anabacerthia variegaticeps | reverse complement strand
GAAACAGGCTCCCCAGGGAGTGGTCACAGCACCAAGCCTGGCAGAGTTCAAGAAGCATTTGGATGATGCACATGGTGGGACTCCTGGGGATGGTCCTGTGCAGGGCTAAGGGCTGGACTTGATCATCCTTGTTAGTCCCTTCCAACTCAGCATTTTCTATGATTTATTTTGCTTTCATGAAAAAACTGTGCAGCTGTAGCACCTTACTTATTGCCACTCTACTGCTTTTCCATGTTTTGACTTGAGAAATGCAGTTAATATTTTAACCAACTTTCTTCCCCTCTCAGAATAAACAAACAGAAAAAAATCAACAGATATGACCAAAGTAAGCATGTGTGGGAAGAGGGAAGGGGGTGATGGCTGTCCCAAAAGGATTTGCCACCAATTCCCATTACCTTCTTCCGCTAAAAGACTGGCATCAGTTTTCAAAATTCAGAAATATCACCAATTATTACAAATATCACAAGGGCTGGTTTTGTGTTTGGTTTTTTCTAATAGAAATGGTAAAGATATAAATACGTCAGAGGGTAAAGGTGGCCATCACTTTGTATAATACCACCAACATATCAGGATTTGGCCTTCAAACACAAACTTGAAATAAAACAGCAGATGTGAGATACAACCAGCAGAGCCAGCTCAGTGCAACCAGTACAGCACTGGACACTGAGCCTCTCTTTGTAGAGCAGTCCCTGGTAAATTACATGAATAGCCACTCTGAAGGACTAGTGAGCAATCCAGTGTCATCTTTGCCACAGAAATGACATCCACATTAAAGAAATGAAAAACCTCACCAATTAATACTTTAAACAAAATACTCATTTTATTAGAGTATTTTTGATTAAACATACAGAACTCAAGATTGCTATTTAAAATTCTTATCGCTCAAAGTTTCTCCCTCTAGAAGGATGGTAACACTATTTCAGTGCATATTATATGGAAGAATCATACCTCTCAAGTGTCTAGCTCATAAATCAGAGCAATAGTGCATGTACTTGGTGTGCAAGCAAAGAAGGTAGTGCTGTAATGCAGTTAGCAAACAAAAGATGCACCACCAATACATACACAGTCAGCTCCATGGCCAGTAATCCAGAGAGTAGCATCACATGGAGAAGCAAGCTTCAGGACTGAAGGAGAAAACACTTCCTGACCATGAAAAAGGAGTTGGTAACAAATTCAGATTTGTACAAGTCCTAAGCATTCCTCCTTTGGAAGGACTGCAAAAGACTGCAGCTTTAGCCACTGGTTTGGAAGATTTTCTACAGCCTCCGTTGTACTGGGGGAGTAGGTGCAGAGGGGATGAACGAAGGGATGAAACGTGATCCTAAAGCCCTCACGCAGCTCTGAATGCCACCATCACAGGCAGCCTGGTGGCTGAAACAATACCTGCTGTGGACTGGCTTCCGCACTAAAGCCTTGGCACCTACTTGTTCCTCTGCCAGAACTAACAAAGTTGAGCTCGTTTTGCACACAGGACATTAACAAAGCAGCACGTGCAGGTAGTGGCACTCCTGCTGCCCCCACCTGCTGGCAGCAGTTCCTTGAACACATCATGCAAGTAGATACCATTACTACCAGACTTTGTTCATATACATATATAAATATATATATACTGTTTCAAGCTCTACACTTGGCATCTGCACACAAATTCTATGGCCAAGACCTGCAATTCTGTGCCTTTCATACTGTTAAGCAAAACCTAAGCAGTTGCCAGCTTTTAATTATGCATGGTTAAGATTCATAGACTTTTTTTTTAAAGAACTGAAAAACACAGTTTAGAAGTGTTGTTGGTCAAGTTCATCACTGCACATTGTACAGTCAAACCTGGTTAAGTGGTACTCATCAACTGTGTCCCGATGGAATGTCTAATGGCAGATTTCTTCAAATGAAAAATCTAGACAATTGAGAGGTATGCATAAAACTTGTCTTAAATATTTGAAGCTACATGTGCAATCTTACAGAACACAAGCTACAGTTACAGACATAACATTAAATCCTACTTAACCAATAGTGCATAAGAACTTAAAAACAGTCAGGTGAAATCAGTTCAGCCAGTGACTTCTGAAAAAAGTCATGCCTCAACTGCACTGTGAGGGGAGGAAAAAAAAGGGAGGGGAAATCATTCTTAGGCAAATTTAACACAAAGTTTTAATCTACATTTTAAAAGCTGTTTTATTATATATATACTATGTATAAAATAAATTAAAAAGGGGGAGGAGGAAATCGCTTTGTATATGCTTTAAATTAACATGGACCAGTAGTTCCATAAATGAACATTTTACCATCTTTGTGGTAAAAAGTTGACATAAAAGTTCAAAACCATACAATACTTATAAATAGAAAGAGTTCAAAAGATAGATTTTTAAAAAATGGAATTTAAACATCGTTTTCCCTTCCCCTACAATACACTTTAGTTTTGTATGTCAGCATCAATACATTTAGAGAGTATTTGAATGTCACATCCACTGAATCGATAACAAAGCAGGTAAAAATGCTCACGGTGTTAAAATTTAGAACTTTTCTCCCAAATAACTCTACCTGCTCCTCAGCCTTCTCCTGAAATGAAGGCTATCAACATTCATCACCTGGTATGAGGTATGGGCAGAAGAAAATCTGCAACCGGTACGCTCCACCCCACCTTGCCTCTGCTAAAACATAGCAACAACCTGTTGATTTGGTAATTGACAATGGTGGTGGACAATCTCTTACCTCCATCCAGCTTGTATGTAATTTAATCCTGGTATTAAAAAAAAAACAAAATAAAATCGCAAGATAGTATTAGTGTTTAGCTTAAATAAAAAACAACAAAAAAAACCCCCAACCAAAAAACCCCGACTTTAAATCTTCTTTGAAACCATGTTTAAATGTTCTTGTTCCTGATTTAAAGCTTCACATAAAACACTGGACAGAATTTTAAACCAAGAGAGCACCTAAAAACATACCATAGGTAAAAATGAAATCAATAATCTCTCCACTTCATAAAAACATATAAACCCTGTCAGCAACAGTAGTACACTCAGAACAAACAACGTGAAAAGGAGCATCTAAAATACTCAAGAGGCTTGCTACGCTACTTCTCTTTATTGCCCATTCTCTCATTTGTATGGATGGCCACTGCATGACAAGATGCCTGTGATAGTTCTCTTATCTTCCTTTCACCACTGCTGCCAGCTGAAGTCGTCATTGCTGCCAAAGACCAAGAAAAATCCTAGGATTGTGGCAAAGATGACTGTATTCCCTGTAAGAACGAGTGCACATGCGCCCCAGTAGATCTGTAAAGAAGGGGAACTTAGTTAGACATGTTTTCAACTGAATACTGACAAGACAAAATCTTACTGGCCCACTCTACACAAAGTGCAGTAACACATCCATGATGCAAGAAGGTGATATGTCATTATCTGTGGTTACACCAAGAAGGCTGGGTTTACCCAACATTACTTGACCAATTCACACCCAGACAAGCACTACAAGTTTTTTTCTAGCTGTACTCAACGCGTTGGCTAGCAGACACAACTGTTCCGGTGTGTAAAGTAAGACTAGGCAACAGCATGAAACATACCTGCAGCCCAGCTATACTTGCCATCCATGCTCTAAGACTTTTTTAAACAGATATTTAGGGTCTTCAGAACACCAGCAGATATGCCAGCAACAAAAGAGAAGGCAGATTTTTCCAGGGAGAGTAAGTGAATTACTCAAAGGGTGTGAGGCATTCAAACTGACCACATGAGCTGTTTTTGCCTAAAGGCATTTATGAAAGTGCACTCCATGTTTTTTGACTTGGTAGTGCTTTCTGAAATTCACGTGGACAAGGCGAACTTTTAAAGTATTTAAGTGAAAAGCCATATACTGGGAAAGATGTAATGAGAACTCAGAAGTTTAAAAAAATGACACCAGTATCATTTACAGTGAGTGCAAAAAATGCATTAGATTTTTTTTGTTTTGGTTTGGTTTTTTCCTGTTGCTTATTCATGTTGTTTTAGCTCAACTGTTCCATAAATTGCCTTCAAAGTATTCTTTACACTTTTATATTCGGTTACTTGCCTATTAAATTTTCACAGTCCTTTCTATCTCATTTTTTCTGCATTGCATACAGGCTGTTAGGGTTTGTTCCACAACCACATGAAGCAACTGGCAATCATCATGCTCTGCCATGCTCCCATTTATGTATTAGTTTTTCTTGCCAAAAGAACTCTAACTCTGTTTCCACTGCAAGCATCTTAAGTATACAGTTATATGAGGTGTTTAGTGCATAAGAGCTTTACTTTCAGTAAAAAAAAAAACAAACACCAAGAACCAAGTTTTCTAGGGAAAAGAAAAGCAATCATAGGTTGAAATATTACTAACCAGTTGTGCTCTTGCAAACACTATCGGTAGCCCAAATGCTGAGACCACAATGCCTGTTGTAAGGAATATCGCTAGCTCCTTGCAGGCATTACTTGTAGCATCTGTGTCATCTACTAATCTTCTTGCTATGCAGTACGGGATAGGAGAAAGGATGTAAAAAAACAGAACAAACAGTGGCCAGTACTGGCTGAAAAAGAAAGGAGAAGAAAAATTTAAGTTAACTTGATTTATTTCCTGTCCTTCCTAAAATCCATACGAGGCATTTTCCCCATCCAGCATCCACTTTCAGGAAAGACAGACAAGCCCAGAGAAAACAAATCCTTTGCTTTGGAGGAAGCCGACATTAATCCAACAGACCATGTTTGTGGGAGGCTTCAGTTGACCTCAGCTGCAGCAGAGCTCACTAACAGGATATTCATAAAGCAAGATTTCACTACGCAAGCCTAAATCTAATGCCACCTCACAAGATGAGCTTAACTCCAAAGTTTATCCTGTCAGCTGTGCTTAGGAATTGGAGAGACACCTTTTCAGAGCCCTTACATGACTCTGTCCATAGGCTTTCAGTGCACACATGTGGGACAGTGTTGTTCTCAGACAATACTTGGCCACCATGGGGAACCAAGATTTTTTTACCAGCAGACACCTACAAACACTACACCATCATTTTGGCAACACTTTTTTTTGCTTGCAGCTCACCAGACTAGATCTCTAAGGCAAACGCAGGTGCACATTGTTTCAATAAAACTTTATTGCACAGTGATCTCCTTCCCTAGGGTTTGTGTCACCAGCACTGCCTTTATAACAAAAGAAAGCTGACATAAGAATTCTAGTCATATATGTAGAGAACTGCAATTCACAACCAGTAATAGGTCTATCAATAGGATGTCTGACATTTATTTAATGTTAAATATGTAAATTTAAAAGATTTTCTGTAAAATCAGCATTCACCTGCAAAGAGTCAAAGCCATGGGCCTAGCTACCTGAACTTTTTGTCTGAGAGATACGTTCTATCTCTTGAGAAATAAGAGCCAGGCATCGGCATACCCCTTCATCCCTAACGACTCTGTGGTTTTTAATTACGAAACCCAAACCACTCTGAGGTTACTGACACACAACAAGGGACGCAAAGAACAGGAAGCCAGTGCACGTTACTTGTATTGGGGAAGGGCACATCCGAGCATCAGGAACATCAGTCCGACCGCTCCTCCGAAGGACAAGCTGATCAAGGCTACAACGAGAACACAGCCGGGCGGCCGATGAGCGTCGCGACACGCCCTTCAACACACCCATCACGACATGCCCTTTAACACGCCCGTCGCGACACACCCTCTGACACACCCGTCGCGACACTCCTATCGCGACACGCCTATCGCGACCGGCCCACGGCCGCGGGGCAGAGCGCGGCCCCGAGCGCGCCCCCGCCCGGCACGCGGGGCTCCCCGCCGTGCCCCGCGCGCTCCCCGCCGTGCCCTGCCCAGCCCCGCGCGCGCACCTTTGATGCCGGCCATGGCGCCGCCCGTCCCGCGCGCCCCGCGAGCCGCTCCGGAGGGGCGCGCGCCGGGGAGCGGAACTGCCGCGCGGAAGCGGAAGCCGCTTCCGGCAAAGGGGAGAGGTGGGGAGGAAGAGGGGGGGAGCGCCGCGCCGCGCCCGCGTGACCCGCCCGCGTGACGCACGCACGTGACGCCCGAAGCCCATTGGCCATATGGCCCCCGGGGGCGGGGACTTCTCCCCGCCCCGCCCCTTCCCGCGCGCCCCGCCCCCCGGCGCTGTCTGAGGGCGCCGAGCGCGGCCATGGCGGTGCCGCTGCCCCGCCCGCTCCGCCCGGTCTTCCCGCTCCTCCTGCTCTGCGCCGCCGTGGGCCCCGCGCTGGGCCGGGACCGCCCGGGTGAGACCCGCGGGGTGCGTGTGCGCGCTCAGGGTGGGCTTAGCCTGGCCGCGGCCGGCGCTCCCCCCGCGCGGCCCGGGCCCTGCGCAGCCGCGCACGGCGGGGTTTGGGCTCCCTTTGGGGCGGCTTGTGCCGGAGCGGCAGTCCCGCTGTGCGGGCAGCGGGGGCTTGTATGCCTGAGAGGAGCAGCGCTGAGCCGCCTCCGGGGGAAAGGAGGGAAACGCCGTGTTCCCCTCTGCGCGTCTGATGCTTCCTAGGGTTTTCCCTCCTGGAGCAGCAGGGCACTGCTTCGGCCTCTGTATCGCCTTTTCCTGAGAGGAGGCCCTTGTGGAATGCACCTGGACAAGGTGACGCGCATGAGGAAGAATTTCTTCAGAGGAAGGGTGATTAGACATTGTAATGGGCTGCCCAGGGAGGTGGTGGAGTCACCGTCCCTGGAGGTGTTTAAAGAAAGAGTGGATATAGTACTTAGTGCCATGGTCTAATTGACGTGGTGTCCAGTCATAGGCTGGACTCGGTGATCTCAGAGGTGTTTTCCAGCCTGATGAATGCTGTGGTTCTGACGTTTGTGCTCCGTGTTTCAGGGAAGGTTCTGCTGAGGGAGGTGGAGGCGCTCACTCTCCGCAGAGGGCAGTACACGACATCCCGGCGGACATCTGCAGTCCCTCAGCTGCAGTGCACAGGAGGCACTGCGGGCTGTTCCCATGTCCCTGAGGTGGTTCAGTGTTACAACAAAGGTTGGGATGGCTATGATGTACAGGTAACTGTTTAAAACTTGTCAGACTTTCAATAAAATCATCTTCCCCCAGACTTGGTAACTTCTGAAGAATAAAAGAGCAAGAGGCTAGAGTGTCAGTTCAGTTTGCTTCTTGTTAGATGACCTTTGACAACTAAAACTTAACCTCAATACTTTTAGGATTGCATTTTCCGGAACTGCTGTTGATACATGTTTGAAATATCGTTGCGGCGTGGCAAACCGTCATTGGTTTTAAATAAAATGGTACTTGAGTTTATAAAACTCTTGCAAATCTCAGAGGATGCTCTTGAATTGTTATTGCTGTGTGGATTTCCATTTTTCAGTAGAGAGGAAAGGGCTTATAAATAGTTGCTTCACTTTAGCTCTACCTTTTAAAAACTAAATTTCAGGCTTGCATGACTTTCTTTTGCACCTTAGAATGTGAGTACTAGTCAGTAAGTAGTCATGACTGTTTTGTTAGCTGTTACCTAAGCTGTCAGTAAATACCCAGCAATCAAGGCTGAAGGTAATTGTCAGAACTGATACAGTACTGTACAAAAAGTCAAATTTGAATTGATACTTGGTACTGCATTCCTGAATTTAGAGATGGTAAGTTCATGTACCTCAAGGAAATCTGAGGCTGAGGAATCTGCATATATTCAACAGCAGAATCTGCAGTACAATTGTTAAGTCTGCATTTGAGTGCCTAATGATGACTGTCCTGTTTCGTTTGATTTCTGCATGGACACAACCTGAATCGGTTGCACTGGATTTCAAGATCACGTATTGTGTTTTTGTAGCTCTGTTTAGCTTGCATGGGACAGGCATTTATTAAGTAACTGTTGCACAGGGCATTGCATGTTTTTAGAAGTATTGCTGTATCTAAAGAAGAGTTATTTGAAAAACCTGTTCAGTGAGGAAAACCAAAATCTTCCAGACTCATAATTCTCTAGTGTTCTGAAAAATCAGAAAATTTATGTTAAGCTCTAGGATTTAAAAACCATCTTTAGTTAACTTCAAATTTCTACTCCATTTCAAAAATAAGTTGCTTAGAAATTTCTCACTCTGTGGCCTCATAGATGATTTGTTAGCAATCACAGCTTTATTTCAGAGCATATATGGGGAAGCAGACAGGTATTTTCACCTCTGGAGTAGGGGATTTTACTTTGTATTGTGTTTATTTTTTCAGTGGCAGTGCAAAGCAGACTTGGAAAGTGCCTACCGCTTTGGACAAATAGAAGTGAGCTGTGAAGGCTACGATTACCCAGATGATCCTTACATCCTGAGAGGCTCCTGTAGTTTGCTGTTCAGGCTAGAGCTGACTGAGAAAGGTGAAAGGAAAGTGAAGAACTCTGGAAGCTTTGGCTCTAGCTATTATCAGTCGAGGCAAGATTCTTCTGATTCTGGTTCTGGAGCGATTGTTGTAATAGTTCTTCTCATACTTGCTTTTGGAGTATACAAGCTCTTCCTCAGTAACCAGCAGCCCCAGCAGAGTCCTGGTGACAGTGATGGGTTCACAAGGCCTTTCTGGCAGAGTCAGCAGGCACCTCCTCCTCCTGGCTTTAAGTCCAGCTTCACAGGTAGGTCTCTGACCTCTTCATAGTACGCAAAAGAGCAAGCAGGATTGTACTGTTTTATCTGCAGTTAAGGGAAGGACGAACTGACTTAAAACCACAGCAGTGGCAGTCGACTCCCGAACTGGCTGCAGAGCCAGCTTTGCATTCTGTTCTTTGTTCAAAAGAGAAAATAAGGACTTGGTTTTCCACAGGCTTTCAGGGTGGCTGTGCAGCAAGCTGCCCTTTGAACCTTTGAAAATCCATCTCCCCGTGCTCTGCATACATTTTTTTCATACCCTGTGAAATAGGAGGATTGTGACAGGGAGAATAATTTTCATAGGTAGTCTGGAAGTGAAAATGGTTTTATGCAGCCAGAAGCAACCCCACGCCAAAGAGTGCTTTAAAACCTTACAGAAGGATCTTTCAGTATTGATTTCATGCACAAAGCAGTTGATGGAGTTGAGTATCATGTACCAGTCCTCTCTTTAACAGGTGCTTCAGTGTAGTCCCAGCAGCTGAAAGATTTGGTTCCCAGAACAGAGAGCAGTGCCTGTAAACTGGCATTAGAGGTGCAGCATCTGAATCTCATGTGGGGCCTTTCATCTGAAGTTGTAAATTATATAACCAACGACAAGGCTAGGAAAAGGTGCACTTTTTCTTTTCCCAGAAAACGAATGACTTTTGTCACTTAATAAATGGTCTTCCCTAGACAGTCACAGTGTCCAAGGAAAATAAACATTGCTCATCAGCTGTCTGACCAACTGATTTAACCCTGTGTGCAGGCAAGCTGCTCATAGCACTGAAACTTAAATTATATTCTTACTAGTTATGTAATTCCTTTTTTTTTTCTTTTGTGAGATAGAGAAGGGGTTTTAGCAAGAAAATATATAGCAAAGATTAAGTTTACTTACAAATTTATATTTTAGTAATGCTTATTGATGCTTTTCTCAAGTTTTACTCAAGCATGTTGGCCAACAGAGGGTGCAGTATAACTCTTTTGGATAACCTTGTGCATGGCATGTGCAGCAGATGTACCTGCACCAGAAAACTAAAGGGATTCTGCCTCCGTATTACTGCTGGCTTTGCAGATTGGTTTCCATGTAGTTATTTCAAGCTGTCTGTCTATGCTGCCTGTTATTATTGACTCTGTGTGGGCACTTGCCATTGGCATTACTGTGGTAGTCAGTAGAGCCTTGGTCATAAGATAGGGCTGTGTCATACTGGGCACAGGCAAAACAGTGAAGAGTTACTTTTAATTTTTTTCTGTCCTGTTCCTTGTCAATTCATTGCACCAATTGTTATGCTATTTCATTGCGTTTAATGACTCCCTTACATTCTGGCAGCAGAGCAAAAGCACATCTCTGAGAGTGTATGTCCATGTGTTCCCAGGAATGTACTAATCTTCAGAAATCTGGGCAGTAATGAAAAGCAATGTCCGTGTATTGCTGTTAATATTTAATTTGCCTCATTTTAAATCCTGTTAACATGCAGAATGTGTCCTGTGAAACTAGTTTAGCCAGCCTATCTTAATTAAATTCTGCTTTCTCTCTGTGGTTTGACATGATTCTTAATGTTTACTCTAGATATTTCAGCAAAAAGTGACTTAGTTTTCTGAGTCAGTGTTCAGTCACGGTGCTTTTGAACAAATTAGTTGGTTCATCTCTTGATTAATGTTGGTTTTACAGTAAATTAAGTACTTTTTTTTTGTTGTTCCAAATCAGCATAATTTAATGGGTATATGTATCCCAATGAGAGTTTATCTTTCTCCCCATGCATTCAAAATGAAATTCAACATCAACTCCAACATAGACTGAAAATTGATTATTTTGTACCAGTTTGAAGACAAACCAGACCTTCTCTAACTTTTACCTACATCATCTCTGGTCCACTTGTTCAGGTGGGCATGTTTCAGGGAGACTCTGATGTTGTCTTCAGTCCTTGCTTTTTATACTTCCTTGTGTGTTAAACCTGTGGTTGAGCTTATTTTTGTATTTGTGTTTTTCGCTAGACCAGAAAACGATTCTACTTTGGGGTTATATTTTCTCTTTTTATTTCTAAATGGAAGACATTTAGTTCTGACTCAGAACCTCATGTTTGGCAGGTCACATGTAAAAAATCTGTGACTCTCCTTTCCCCCGCCACCTACTTGATATGCTTGCAATTCCATCAAGGTATTTGTCAAGCTTGGTGACTCATGCATAATAAAAACTTTGCAATGTGACTGCAGTTAACATGCCTTTTGATAACAAATCCCAGACTAGGATTACCAGGAACAATACAAGTAATGTTAGCCATTACACTGAGCCCCTGTGACTCAAATGGTGCAGCTGTGCTGAGTGATTTAGAAGCTGTATGTCTTTGTGGTTTGCTCACTGTGAGTCTTACCTTTTTGATTTCTGCTCCTGTGTCTGCCTCTGGCCTGCTATGTGACCTTCAGCAGATTATTCTTTCTTCCTTTCCTTTTCTATTTTTAATCTTACTTGTCTGTTTATAGATCAGCATGCTTTGTGAGCATCAGGCCTGTGAGATGGAGTGCAAGTGGATTTTTAATGTAAAACTCTTCACAGTAGCGTTCATTTCTGTGGGTTTTTTTCTGCTTTCTGAAATGTAAGGCCTTTCAAGCTAAGATTGATCAAGAATCTACTGGAATCAGGAGAATATTTTCTAATTTTCCATTATCTTTAACAGGAGAGAATGTTGTTGAAACAGCTGGCCTGAGGATTAGGCTACTAACTGATGTTTCCTATTGTCATTTTGTTTAAGATGATAACAGCTTTGGAACTCATTCCCATCATGGAACCAATTCAGGACCAGGATTCTGGACCGGATTAGGAGCAGGAGGCTTGTTAGGCTACTTGGCAGGCAGTCACAGGTAAAACATGCATACTATGGGATTTTAAGTATTTAAGCTTTCAGGGGGTATGCCGTATACTGTGCTGACATTATTTCTAAGCTTTCAGGCCTGTGTCATTCAAGCTATAAAATCGTACCTCTAGATGAGTTTTGAAGAGCTATCTGTAGCTCCAGCACCAGAGACATTTTAAGCATGTTACTGGGGAAGAGTTGGGAGGATTGAGGTACTTCATTCTTTCTGCTTCTGATTACTCTGATTTGGCATAATGGCCTGCAAATTTAAATTGAGCTTTTAAACAGCCTACCTGCAGACTGCCTCAAAATACAGATAGTTACATTAAGCATGAAACCATCTGAGATAGTTCTCTTCTATCAGTGTCATCTCTCCTAAAGTCAGTCCATATTGCAGCTGCTCTTCTGTGACAGTGTGATTAGATTAAACAGCCTTTAATCTGCAGGCTTCCGGTGGCCAATATGTGGAAATCCAAGAGGTATGGTTTTTCAAAGGAGTTGCGAATCATATGTAAGTTGCATAAACAGAATTCAAAAGCAGTTTCATACTGGAGTGAGCATCTGTTGGTCATATTTGCTAGACACTTTTAGACATTTCAGTTTAACAGTTTAAAGAGAGCAATTGCTGCCATTTTAGGCTTCATTGGAGAAGATATGTGACTGCTGCAGGGAAGCTTTAGAGCCAAAATAGTTTTTGCTATTTATCAAATAACTGCATGTGTATTGAGTCTATATACATGCAGTTATATATATGCAATATAACAGATTAAATATAACCACATACTTTTTTTATACTCAAAGTTTGAGAGTAAGATAATATAGACAGGAGTGTGTTAAAGCATCTTCACTGTAAAGTTGTGGAGTTGTTTGTTTTTTTTTTAATAACAGAAGCCTTATATTAACTCTGTTAAGAATTCTTAAAAGTTATAATGTGTTAAAGGTGTTTTTTAAGTCTAAAGATATTTCTTAAGTTTTAAATACATGACCCTTGTGTTTAAGCATTGTATTTATGTAGTATCTACATACAGGTAGTTAATTACTTGAGTTCCACCCCCTCCATTTCCATAGCCACCTCTTATTGTTCAAGATAAGAGGTGTAACGGAATAAGTCCAAGTACATGAACAAGCTTCCTCATTTGGGCTTCTTTTCTTTTAAAACAGTCTTTGGTACAGTATTATTTAATTTGGTTTTTCTGTCTTTTGAAATTATGTTCCTCAAAATGCTGGTGCCAGAAAGTGTGAGATAGTTATTTGTAAATTTCAACAGCAGGAAATTCCATATCCATGGAAGCAAGTAATTTAAATCAGTGAATCAGAGACTGTGATATGTTAGAGTTACTGATACAACCTTTTTCAAAATAGTTAAGAGAAGGATGTTTTCTTTTGCCTAACATGGCTGGGATGTAGGTGTGGCATTTAGGCTTCAGATGTCAAACTTCTTTTCTTGTTTGACAGAATCTAAGGTCAGAATTTCAGAGGGAAAACTTTCCTCATTTGCAATTGTTAAATTGCTTATTCTGGTAAGAAGGTGGTTTAACTTCCTTTGCAAGTCTACAACACTGGATATCCTTGTTCTCAACATGTAAATACATTCAATAGGGGGATTTCCAGCTTTGAAACAAATGCCTGCTTACAGTTTTTCTCAGAGATGTTGTTCTCTTGCATGGAATGGTAACTTCTTAATTTTTTTATGGGTCACTAATGAATCCTTCCTTCTACTCTGTTTCACGTCAGAGCACAGCCACGTTCTCCATATTACAATATGTGGACAGATCCCACAGCTGCACCTCCTATGAATGGCCACTCAAGCAATGCCACGCAAGGTAGCAGTTCAGAAACAAGAACTGCTTCTGGTAAGGCAAAACACCTTTTAATCTCCTGAAGCTCAAGAGACTTTGACCTATCAAAAATATGCAGACATTAGTTGAGATTCAGCAAGCATTCTTAGTTTTATTTCATCAATTAGTGTAGGTGGGCATGTAACAATGCCCCTTATTTCAATTTCCTGTGGAAGTAGAACAGCATTGTGGGGCATCCCCACAGGTGTATGCTGGGCATGATACCACCAGTATTAGGTTTGTCTTCAGTGACAAGGTGCATTAGTTTAAAGCTTTCCCTTCTGATGTGGACTACACATGCCCTTCTCTAGCAAACATGTACAAACATGTTCTTTGTAGAATGCAAGTTGTCTAATCTGCAAGAATAGAATAGTTTTTCAGGCAAGTCAGCCCACAGTTGCTTGCTGTTCTACTTTATGTGGATATGTTTACCTTGTCTCCCTTGCCACCTTCAGCCCTTTTAGAACTAGATTGTTCAGTGGAAAGGCTATAGTAGAGCTGACATTTCTTTTGCTTTGCAGGCTTTGGGGGCACAAAACGAAGATGAAATCCTTGACATTATTACATCAGAGTGATTGAACTAAACCTTCCTGTGCACTTGTACTTATTTTATTAGCAGTAGGCCTCAGAAGGGAATACAAGGTATGAAAGACTAGGCAAATAATTCCTTTCTTCATGGAAATGTGGACTCTCACTGCTGTGTAGGGTATCACAGGTGCTGGAACATCCACTATTTCTGATCAGCAGCTTCTCATACAGAGTAAACCTATCCAAGTAAAGAAAAATGATGTTACAGTGACTGTATATATGTCTGTACTTGAGGGATTATGGCAATGAGAGCCTTACTGGATTTTTAAGCATGTAGCTTACTTCTCATGTTCTGGGCTTAATTTCATTTGATCCAGAATTTCTGATTTTTTTTCCCACCTCTTTCTTCGTGATCCAGCATCCACCTGATACCTAACGAGTGCTGCTCTTTGAAGCTACTTTTGTTTGTCTACATAGAATTCATGTGAAATTTACTGTAAGTGCAGTCAGCTACTCAGACAAGTGTTGGAGTTTTTTGTTAGTGAAAAGAGTAAAAGTATATATATAGACTAACATTAATGTGTTTGTATCTGTTCTGTGTGACTGTTGGAGCCAAAATTTGCAGATTCAAGGGTGCTCTATGTTTTAGAGCTTATCCAAGGTGACTGTGCAAACCTGAGGGATTTTAGATATAAATTAGGGAGGAAATAAGTAAGTAACCTGAAAAGAGACAAGATGGTTTTTCTCTAATTTGGATGTTTTTCTGGAAGATGGACATAATTTAAATTCAAGTGACAACAGACATTTTGCCCGCATTGAGACCATAGATTTTGCTTTTAATGGTGGATGTTGGCAGTGCTGTGAAAACTGCTGATGTGAATAGTCTGTCCTGCTAGATGACCTGTCCAGGACACGGGAAACTGAAGGTGCTTGTTGCAAAAGGGAAGGAAGCGTTCTTAATCCAGAGCTGGTAGAATCTCTAAAGCACAGCAGGCCTTGCTACTAAGCAAAGAAAGGAAACAATGTCTAACGGGATGGAAACTTTCTCCAGTATAATTTTTAAAAACGAAGTGCTGTTAAAGAGTGGGAAGCAGAGAGGCCTTGCTTTATTCTGTGATTATATTTTGGGGGCTCTGACAAGTGTCATACAGTTCTTGTGTAATTGACACTGCCCTGGGAGAGGCATTGCTGAAAAATAGGAGAAGTTTCTCAGGACTGTGGGAAGAGGGAAGAAGTGAAAAATGGGCTGCTTGATCCCCAGGTCTTCCTCCAGAGCCCATCCTAACAGTGGGTGTGGGTGTGGGTGCGCACGCAGCTTTTGTATGCTGGCAGCAGCTGGAGAAGCATAGCTTTCAGCTTTGTGAAAATACCATTTCTGGGAATTGATATAAACCATTACAGCAAAAGCAAAGCACTATTTTGTATACAAGTTGGATCTCCACAACGAGATTTATCAGATATGGTTAGTTTCTAAGAAAGTGACTTCAGCGTAACTCCTCAAAAAGCAGCTATGTCCATTCATAAGAACAGAAAGAATTGGCTCATATACTAATGCCCAAGTTCAGTGTCTGGCTTAAGCAAACAAGAAAACCAAAGAAGAAAACAAACCCAAAAATAAGCAAACAAAACCAGCAAAAAACATAGAAATCTTCATGAAGTCAACATAAGCTATGAAAAAGTGCTTGCACTGAAAATACTATTTTGAAGATACCAAATGAAAATTGATAACTTGAGGGTAAAACTGTGGTTTGCTTCTCAAAGCTGCCCGAGGGTTGGGGAAAAAAGCCCTGCATTAACAGCCTGCACTATGAACCTCAAAAAGGGAAAAGAAAAACCTTACTGTTGGCCTGTGAAAAAAAAGCTCTGCATTTTATGAGAAGTATATGATTTATTTATTACCTTTTTGACAAAATGTAGCAAAATAATGTATTTTAAATGTAGAGTTTTTACTTATTTCTAAGTGTATTCAGGTTGAAACTTGTCACAGTCAATATTCTCTTTGCCAGCTAATGACTTAACAATGGAACTAGATTTTTGCTGTGTAGTTTGAAGCTGAAGTTTGCTCTCAAATTACAATGTGCTATGAAATGCTCTAAGACAATGTTTTCATTTGTATTTATGTTTATAGTTCTGCATGAAACATGATTTGATATGTGAACCTGATGAATTGCCATGATTTCTGAATCTGTAGAATATTTTTGCCTTTCCCTTTGATAAAGTAATGAAATAAGTGAATAAGAAGTACTCTGATCTTTAAAGCACTATCTTGAAGCCTGCAGGGATGGCTTTGTCTGTTTTTTGAGTTGTCTGTCTCCATCCACTTCCTGGGTGGTGTAATATCATCCTTACCCCCAGATTCAGAGTGGGTAAGGTGTATGTTGTTTCAATAAAATAAAACAATTCTGGAAACAGAGTTCTTGTATTGATTGGATTTTCAGTAACAAAATACCGAACCCTGTAAGGAAGTAAATGCTTTCTTGCAAATCATGGTTTTGGATCTGAGTCTGCAGAAAAGCATTATGTTGGCAAATTCATGGTTTTAAAAGGTGATGAGCTGAACCTTTCAAAAGAATTTATGATCACTGCTGCTGTTCTCGGTTGTGGATATAGCAGAACTCTGCACTGGGATAGCCTAAGCTGACAGATCTGCTTCTCCCTCAGAGAACATGTCACTGCTGAGCAGAGACCTGGTCTACAGATAGAGGCAGTGCAACTTCGTGGCCATTGTAAAGTAGGGTTAAATGCAGGCCTGCAAATTCTGAAATGGTGTTTCCTTGGTCAAACATAAGGGATGTTATTGATGCTCATGAATGAAAAGGACTTGTGGAAAGAGCTCATGCTTGTGAGAGGCCTTGAGCTTCCTGAGCATCAGATTTGGAAGGTCCTAGTCTTTCTTCTGCTCCTGGGTAGGGTTGTAGCAACTTCATAGTTGCAAGGCATATGAAAATGCTTAAACTGTAAAATGCTCATGTAGATAATTGCATTTCTGCTTGGCACCTGTGACCAGTACTGTTCATACTCTGACAAGGCTTATATCCTCACACAAAGCTAAAGCTCATTACAGGAACGAAACTCCTGGTTTTACAGCTGGCTTCCCCTGAAGCATGTGATGAAAGAAAAAAAAAGATGCACAGAGATAAGCTTTCTATGCTGCTCTGTCTTGTGACTCAGCTCCCAGGTCAGATCTTGGCTGGTTCTGCAGACTGTCTTCCTATGCTCCTCACTGTTTTCTCTAGGTGCTCTGTCTGTGTTGGACTTACCAGCAAGGCAAGATGGCAGGTGGTTGTTTTTCAAAATAAAATTCTTCCATGATCATCACTTTTAAGTTCCAAAAGGAGAATCAAGCCAAGTGGCACAATTTTCAGCACTAGGAGTTGTTGCACAGAGAACTGCTGGAATAAAGTAGCAAGCAATCCCTGCCATCTAAAAGCTCAAAATACAGCATTTGCACATAACTGTTGTCCACTTAGCACCCATTAGAAGTGCTGTATTTTTTCCTTCTTAGTAAAGCAAATTAGTATTAGTTCTTAGTATTTTCAGAGCACCCTATCAGCCAGTGGTATGAAATAGCCCAGCTGCCTATGAACTAAAGCATATGAGCAAAACCACAAAAATGGTAAAAAATCTCATGGCAATGGAATCTGTACCAACAACAATGCTGTTGTGTCTAATAAAACACGACAGGCCCCTTGTTCTCCTTCCATACCAATTGGGGCAGTTCAGGGTTGAATGCTGCATGGGAGAGGCTCTTATCACTCAGCATATTTTGCTGAAACCTTCCTCTGCAGCCAGTTCTCTTGCTTTCCTAATATCACGTGTAATTGCAGTAGCCTTCACTTTCTGACACCTATTGCAGCTGTGATTTGCCAGTGCTACCAAAAATAATCAGCAGACTCCGTTAATGTGGCCTGTATATCTTATCTCCCACTGTCTTCCATCTTGTAGTTCCCTCTGTTCCTGCTGAGTGTCAATGTTTCTTTTAGCAAGGAAGTGATGAGCACTTGCAAAAAGTTTATTGAGCTGGGAGTGGATGGAGTAGGTGGAGGTGAAGTCAAGCGGCAGACTGTCAGGCTGTGCATTGGTGTTTGCAGGCAGTACGTCTGTGGAAAGAAGTTTTTTTTAGCCTTCTGTCAGAGAAGCATTTTTGTCCAGGGCACAGTACTGGCAGCTGGTGATGGGAGCAGATTAAGAGCTGGTGAACTGGCAGCAAGGAGAAGACCTGAGAACATCCTCTCCATCCTACCTTAGGAATGACTAAGACTTGTATAACCAGGAAGCTGGCCTAGGATGTGCTAGCTCAGCCACTCCACAGGCATGCCATTGCAAATCCTGTAGGTAGATGTACGTTTAAAGATACCAGGTGCTTCTGAAAATGCCACAATGCTAGTGCCAAGCACAAGAAAGAGGACTTGGCTCTGTGTCCGTGTTTCTTTCGCACTGCAGTGTGACTTGGAATGAACAGCGAAGGCCAGAAATGGAAAGAGCAGCAAGCAACCATGATGAAGGGTAGCAAGTTTACACCTGCACCAGCCAAAGTCAGACTTGCATGGTAAGCCTGTATCCCGTTATGTCCTGCCTGCTTGCTCTTCTCAAACACCAGGATATACTAAGCAGGTCTAATAGCTGTTGTAGGAGTCTTATTTTACTGGGCTTAAAAGTTTATCCTGCACTTCTAAAGAAGTTCTAGAGGCAATTACTGGTAACATTTATTGACACCTTTTGCTCCGAGTGCCGTCTGAGCCATACCACTATTCAGACTTCAAACTAGCCACTGTGAAATTTGGTAGAGGCAAATCACATCTGCTTAACGACCAGGTTGTCTGAACGTACTGCACAGGAAACTTTAGCTCATTTACCATGTTTGCCTTGACTTCCCTGGCTCCAAGGTTCTTGTGCAGTCTTTGCAACTGTATTTAGATGTCATTGTGCAGGATGATATTCTGAGATTTGACCTTAAGTTCATAGCCCTGACATCACTGCCCCTATTAGCCTTCCTCTCTATGCCTCCTGTGTCCTTCCAATCAGTGCATGGAGATGTATTTATTGAGGCAGCACTGAAATTACCAGCAATCCAGAATACCTTCTGTTGCTGCTGCTGCATAGTTAACTGCTCCCAGTTAACTCCTGTGGTCATTTGCATGACATTTAGCAGCTGTAAACGCATCACGTCTGCTTTAAAGGACAAAAAAACATTATGGTTGGGAGAAAAAGAAAAGGGAAAAAAGGTGTAATGAATGTAGATAAAATGCTGAGTTGGAACAATTTTGCAGAGCTGACCTTCATGCTGGAATTATTTTATCAACATTCTTCCTCCAGGACTTGGGGGAGTACTTCACGTGGATTTAAATAATTCCATCAGTGCTTTTTGCACCACTCTGGCAAGAGTGAGAGATTCAGAACTGTAACAAGTTTAGTGTTCAACAAAGTCAGACCAGTTTGGGGTTCTTTGTAGTTTGATACACAGGTTGCAAAGAAATTGTAGCAATAACAGGGGAAGTTACATCGGCGCAGAAATTCACGTGGCTTTGCATAGACAGAAACACTGATCGGTAATGTTTCTGAAACCGAGGTAAAAATCAAGCTCTAATCGGGCTAAAACAGCTCAGAAGAAAGTTTTGTTTTGAGTCAAGAAAATCCTGTTCAGCACAAATTGTCATCTGCTGATGATGACACGTGCTGTCAGCTGTGAAGTGCTCTTTCCCTTAGGAAGGCAAACCCTGAGTCCACATCCTGACTATTAGAAAACCAAACAGGTTCCCTGGGTCATAGTGCAGTGTGATTCTGTCTTGGCAAGTTTGGGTAGTTAATTACACACACTCTCCTCCATAACCAGTGGAAGGATTAATTTCCTTTTTAACAAGGAGCTGAAACTCTAGGGGGACTAGGCTGTAACTAAGTGAATATGCATAGAACTGAAATAGTGAAACATAAGTGATGAGAGGGCGACCACACTTCATTCAGGTAATGCAGTTTTACATAAGATATTAATACATTCCCTTTAGCTCAGGTGATGCAGCTGCTAAAAAGAAGTTAGGGTTTGGGCAGATACTGACTTTTACATTGCAAAGCTGCTTTGGACATAACTGAGAAACAGAAATATCTGCAGCTGAGAGAGAAACCCAGCATGAATCATCTCCAATGGGTTCTGCTGGAGCAGAGTAGGGAGCAAAGAGTCCCAGACAGGAACCAATGAGTGTTTCTAGCCTGAACATGCTACGGAGGCATCTGTTCCTCTCCAGGCTTTGTTTGCTTAAGCACCTGAGAGGCCTCATGGAGCAATGAGTGCTACCACTTAGCCTCAGCTTGGCAGACCTCCAAGCCAAGAGGCTGTGGGTGAGGGAAGATTGTATTTGATGACCTTTGGACAGCGTGTCAGGAAAGGCCCAGGAAGACAGCTGAGCTGCAGGAATGTTTTATGCCCTGGAATGACAAATAAAGCAAGAGTATGGAACAGTCAGCAGCAGAGACCTTTAAAAAGAGATGTGGAATGCTCTGGTGGAGCCAGTCAGCACATGGGAGGGTGTTCTTGTGCACTGTGGCTGCAGCACCCTGAAGCAGCTGCATCCCCCTGTGTTCCAACCCACTTGAAGAAGAGGGGAACCGGGATTTAAACATTCCCGTAAGTGGGACTAAGGCACAAATGAGGCCAGATGCTGTATCCCAACACAATAATTCCACTTTATTTTGTAACACAAAAGAGCAGAGAGGAAGATGGAAGATAGAAAAGTAGGAAAAGCTAAAGGTAACTGTTAAAAGCACAGAAGAGGAGTTGCCACCACCATGAAATGTGGCTGGCTTGCAAGCTAGTAGCTCTCCGGCTTTTTCCCTGGTCCTGTTGTGGCCTCCCAGGAACATCAAGCAGAATAACAGTGGCAGCAGCTCCTGCAGCAATCACCCCACACCCGTACCATCCTGGGCACTGCCTTAAATACTCTTGCTTTGGTAGGCCCTGGATTCCCACTGGCCAGTTCACTGGTATGCAAGCAAAGTTTGCCTGGTACCAAGATGGGCCCTGACTATCCATGGGCTGTTTCCCCAGCAAGGCAAGATCTGCCTGGCATACCTTGTTTGGGAGAGTAAGTCCTTGCCATGTTCTCGATTAGAACAACCTGTTATCTTCTTTTTTGCTAAGAACAGCTGTCTACCTGCATCTAATGGCTTGCTAGGTGCCTCCTGGAGCTTTTGCAAGCAGCTCAGCTCCTTAATGCTGTTGCATCAAGACTTTTTACCTCCATTCTTGAGGCAATGGCGAAGCAGACTCCATCCTTTAATCAGTCTATCACACCCAGTCTGCATGTTGCTCATGAAGACACTGTATTAATTCAGCTACTGGGTCAGGCTGTCCTGGCTGTTCTCTTGCTCTCCTCCCAAATTCACGGCCTAACCATACATCTTCGCAATTGTGTCAGCTTGGAGATAATGTGCACCTTGAAACACAGACCTTCTGGTTTATGAAACTTCCCATTGCAGCATGTTTTAAAGGCCAAAACTAAAGATGAGAAGGAGAGAATTTGGTGATTTTACAGAAAATATCACATCAGTGACTGAGCCATTATATGACTTCTGACTCAAAAATTGCCAGAACTTGAATTCCAGAAGCAGAATGTGTTAATGGCCTTCATCAGAGTTGGGATTCCGTGGTTGGCAGAGCTTTCCTCCAAGGCAATATGACAGCTCTTACATCATTATCTACAAGGTTATGGATCTACTTATCATAGGCACTGCCTCCTAGCACAGAAAGGTAATGCTGACTGAAAAACACTTTGCCCAATACAGTTTACTGAAATTCTGCAAACAGCGTAGATGTAATTGCACTAAAGAATTTGTTGGTATAGGAGGAAGAAGAGAATATGGATGTTTTGTGTTCCTGTCCTGATATATGTTCTTGGCAAAAAAAATTAAATGTAGGCCAAAATTCCTAATGAAGTTATGATAGTTGTCATCAGCATTTCCGTTAGATGGATAATTTCAATAAGCAGTTGCCCTGACTACATTCAGACATCTTCAAACTTTGCAGACAAGACTGCTAAACAAGTGTTAATTTTTCAAAGTGCCAGACAAGGGCAGGTAGCATGACTTGTCTTCCAGGAAAGTTTGAGTATGAAACATTAATGTTAATATTTTTATGTTCTCTCATTTCAGTAAGTGGACTGATTTCCAACTGAAATCCAGAGAAAGGCACAGTCAACATATTGGACAATTATGACACTTTTACTGAGCATCCTAAAATAAACAAAAAGCCAACTATTAAATACTGCATTTGTGTTTTAAGAGATGGAGCTCTGTGCTATATTACAACATGTGCAATATTACAGTGTTCACATATTAACTAGATTCACAGAAAATAGATCTTAAGATCTCGCAGATCTTAGCAAATAATACCTCAGTGCACCTTTCCGCCCAAGACAAGGAGTCTACTTTAGTAAGCCATGTGAGAACCGTAGGGAGAATAACTTCTATTAGCATGAAACAGACCTTGCATTTTGCTTTTTCTTCACTATTTTTCTTCAATATGCTTTTTCATCTAATTTTTCCTTAACAATTTACCATGCTACTGAAGCTCACCGAGTTCAGGTGACAACACCATCTGCCCCAGAGGAGGCCTCCGGGCAGGCTGGCTAGCAAGGGCAGAGTTAACAGGACTAGTGATTTTCCTATCCTGCAGTAGTGCCTCAGCACAGCAGCTCAGCCCCGACTGGGAGAGGAAACAGATCATACTGGGCACTGTTTCGAACCAGTAAGATACAATTCCCTTCCTGCAGGTCCCTTAGACAAAAGACTGGGGGAAGGGATCACCCTACAGGGATGGGTGGGAGGTGGTTTTTCCGGTTCCTGTCTTACCTTGTGGGTAGAGGTTTGTCAGTTCAAGATGAGATGCAGAGATACTCGAAAGAAAAAAATGAAAGGGAAGACATTAATGCTGCAGATTTGAGTCTTAGCTGCTGTTGACAGCTATCCTTTGTGCTGTTTGGTTTGTTTTCTGGCTTCCCGTTAGGAGAAAAATGGGGACAATAGGGTTGTTTTGTCTGCCCAGAGCACTATATTTTCCATATTTAAAGGAAATGTTAAGCCTATTTTACACCTGGGCATTAGCCGCTGTTACATTGATCGGTGTGGCTGCATCAGTGAAACCTTTCAGTGTGTCCTACCTGGTGCAGCTTTCCCAGCGGCCAAAAGCTGGGCTTTTGGAAAAGTCTGCACAACTCCGGGGGAGTCCACAGAGTCTGTGCTCGGGAAAATGCTCATAACACTTCATTGATTCTTAGGGATTATTTCAGGCTGGTGAAACGATGTTTCAGTTGACTGGAAGTGAAGTGGAAAGGTTTATATGTTTATATAGGCAATGTTTTCAACATTTTTTTCCCCCCAGAATAGTTGTGCTGGTACAAACAGCAAACATTGAAGTGCTGGGCTAGAGTGAACACTGGATGTTGTTTAGTTTTACCGCATGATGTAGGGTACCCTCCCCTTGCTACTGTCCAGTCTCGAACCCCTTTTGTCCCTGGTACTGGAAAGGTGCAACTCTTCCAGAGAGTCACACTTGGTTTAAATATTGCCTGATTGTCAGAGGGTGAGCTTGTGCTTGCAGCAGGTAGGAGAACAGGCAGTGGAGGCTGTTCTGGGGAAGACAGAACAAAGACTCGGTGAAGGAGGGAACTGAAGAAGAAAGAGCTCAATTTAAGATGGGGTAAACATCCCAAATGGGTTTGGTTGAGTGACACTTCCAAGACAGTGGGCATAGGAAGCATGGTGAGAAGCAGGAGCAAGAGGGCTGTGGCTTAAACCCAGAGGTGTTTAGGAAAGTTAGGTGGAATTTCTGAACCTGAGGCAAATAAACCAGACTCCTCCCAGCAGGAGTTATTGAAGCAGGCACACAGCATGGAGTTTGACTTGCTGGGAATGAAGGGGAAACCAAGGGCCAGGACTGTGGTCAGAACAGCTGAGCCCCACCACACAATTGCATGTTCCTTCTAAAGGGCCCCTTCCTACTCTCTTCCTCTTCCTCTTAGCCAGTAATTGTACATTATATTCTTTCTTCTCCCCACATAATCCCTGTTGTTGTCAATTAGCCAGTGGCAAAGAGCAGAGGACTGTTGCTTAAAAGCAGTTGCTCATCCAGAGAACTGTTGTCAAACACCAGGCACATGGTTCCCTACCCTGCCATCACCAAGACAAAAGATGTACAGCTCCAGATCCAGTTATAGTTCCCATACAAGAAAGGCTTTTAAAAACAGTTTACGAGTTGCTGCAGCTGCAGCTGCTGTTTAGGCTGTGGCACTGTAATTCCACGCACAACATTACCCTCCCCCTCCAAACAGTTACTCAGGCAAATTTAGTTTTAGAAGCCAGGAATTGCTACAGAGGATTAGGTGCTGTGTGCCTAGCCTTGACACCCGACTACACAGCTTCCAGCTGCAAACTTGAGAGCACATTTTCCACAGCACTCACTACCTACCACCTCTCCCTTCCATAGGCTGAAATAATTTGGAAATCCAACCACATAACGGGAACTGTGTAAAATCTGATGTCAAAATTAACTGTTCAGAGCACTGTGAAACAAACAGGTCTTGACAGGATGTGTTTTGTGCCAGGTTCGTGCTTTGAGTCAGATGGCTGTGCTGGATTAGGTCAGGCAGTGGCAGCCTGAATGCTGGATTTACCACTTGGTAAAATCACAGCCACAGCAGTTGGTAACAGCCGTATGCTAAAAGCCAAAAGATGTTTTGAAAAAGCTATGTAAAAATAGGTACAAGTATTAAGCCTGATTGCTTGTAGAAAAATACCCTGTGAGTATAAAAAATAACTTTAAGTAAATACTCTTCCGAAGAGTCCTTGCCTTATTTGAGCATGATATTTTTTACCATATGAAATGATGGCTTTGCCCCTTCATAGTATCAACTGCTACCCAAGAAGGCAGCACCAGAACAAATGCAATCTATTGTGTATGCTTTTCTGAAAGATCAAAGAGTGAGTAGCTAAGCTCAGATAACCTTCTGTAAACTCATATTCCCTCAAACTGACCCTGCATTACACTCATTTCTAGGCAGAAGAGCTAACGTGGCATTTCCACTGACCCTTGAAGGTAGGACAAACCAGTGCTGCTCACGAAAGAGGAGCTTTTTGGAGAGGTAGTTATAGTGTGTTGTTTTACTAATCCTGTTCACCACACGGATGTAGAAACCTTCATGCTGGAAGAAGGGAGGAGGTGCCACAGTGGAATGGCTGAGTCAGAGAATTTTACTGACTCTTTGAAAAAAAGAATTTATTTCCTGTCATCATGAGATGCAGAATGAGCTTGTTCAAAAGGATTAAAGCCAGAATTTCTGAGGTGTAAGTGATGCTGCAT
Source organism: Anabacerthia variegaticeps (assembly GCA_035583185.1). NCBI lineage: Eukaryota > Metazoa > Chordata > Aves > Passeriformes > Furnariidae > Anabacerthia > Anabacerthia variegaticeps. The sequence goes on along the minus strand of JAWWEW010000131.1, from coordinate 28,057,883 downwards.
AGGGCTTGAAATTTTGGCCCATTCTGACCTTCAAACAGATGTCTTGTAAGTAGCAAATGAAGCAAAACAAAACAAATTGAGACCTTTTTAAACCCAGACAGCAATGCTTTTTCTCCACTAGCACTAAAAGAGATTCCTCTCAGAGCACAATACTGAAAAGTATATATATGGTGTGAGGCTCTGAACAGCATTTTAGAAATTCAGCAGAGCCTACATTGTATTGTTAAAGCAAGAGCTTGTAGGGTCTATTCCTGGAGCGAAGCAATTAATATTTAAGTTTTTTAGAACACTGGAACCATAAACACATTTTTACAACATTAACATAGACAGTTATGGAAAATTGGCATACTTACAGAGTACAGAAGTTGAGAAATCTGGTCAGACTGGTTTCTGAAAGGTGAAAGAGATCTCTGTTGAAGTGATAAAGATTAAAATACTATCAAGATAACATTAATAGTGGTGCTTTCAGAGAAGCCAAAGCAATCTGGTCATTAGGAAAAAAAAAACCATTATGAGGAAAACCGGAAGGCACAAAAAACCCTCTTCCAGGCAATGAACCTAAAAGGGCAGTTATGTCAAATCCAATTGTGAAATTATACACAAAGGAAAGAACCAAAGTTCCCTTAGGAACATCAAGTCATCTAAAATACTTTAACAGTTCTAAATGCAGCGCCTTTATTTTTATAACAGATGGATGTTAATATTGAAGTATGCTTTCTATTACAAATGCAGTTTCGGTCTCCCTGCTTCCCAGCTGATGCAGGATGGAAACAATCCATCTGAGTGTTAACGTCAAGTTTCTTGTTTTAGCAGACGTTTTTATTTACTATTGCATTTTTTTTCAGACATTACAGGCTTTGATGTGGATCATTTCTTTCATGATACATATTCACTGCAGAATTATCTACATTCAAGCCACTCGAAAGCATCCTGGCCACAAAATAATTGAGGTAGTCACTTCCATGTGCTGCTAAGACTTCTTGGGGTGCACATAGGGGTTTTTTTTGGAAAGCACTGGAGAACTACCAGCACTTGACTTCTGGCACAGCTAAGGAGTGGTGTAACTTGAGTTTTAACCTATAAATGTGATGGGACAGCCACTAGAGTTAAGGGAGTTTGTGAACAGCTCAGACTTGACTTAGGAGGAATGTTCAACTTAGAGCTCAAAGGAACTTTTCACCAGGGAACACATCTTCTGTGTTGGCCCGGCATAAGGGGATTGTTGAGCAAAGAGCCATCTGCAAATAAGGCAAGTTCTGCAGGAAGAGGGGTAGGCAACAGCAATGTTGAAACTACTTACAGAAGCTGGACTACCATTTGATTCAATTTTTTGGAACCAAGTAGTCTGAGCCAGTAGCATCCACATATTTTGGAAAGGCAAACTTTGATGTTTGTGTATCCTCCCATGTGCTCAAGTTTCTCTGCCTGAGGAGTAGCTCAGAGCTGTAGCCTGTATTAGTATCAGAGTATGGCTGTGGTCCAAGCACCCAGCTCCAAACTATGGGTATCCCAGGAGCAGTGAAGCACAAGGAAAGACATATTGGGGTTGCAAGAGTGTGATGCTTATACAAGGGACCTCAGGTTTAAGGTTTTAGGGTCACCTCTTTCAAAAAAATTTGTAACATAATATATATAAGTATATATAAATTGATAATATAATACGCCTGTATTACAGAGTTCCTCTTCTGGATGAAGGAGATGGCAGGCATGCATGTAGGAAGGCTGGAGAAAGGAGCTTGCCCTTGGGAAACAGAAATACCCAAGTACAAGTAGAGCCAGTTGGCAAGATTTGCAAGTGCTGTTGGCATTTGTGTAACCGCTAATGAATGAATCTTTGAGGGGAAAAATATACAATGAAGAAACTCTTCTATAAATGTAAAATGTAAAAGGCATTAAATTTTTTTTTTCAGAAGAGGTAGAAAACAACAAAACTTTAAAACAACTCAGAAAATGAAACCTCACTGAAAGTATGTTAGGTTTTCAGGTTCTTTACGTGCTTTGGTAAGTTTTACTCAGAAGCTTTCTGAGAGCTGAAAGATCATGTTTCATATTAAAAAGCACTGAAGCATTGCAAGAGGTCACTTTTACACTAAAAAAAACACTTCCAGCATAAAATGAAAATCACTGCTAGTCTTCATCAGATGCTGAAAAAGAGATGTAAAGAGCTGACTTGTCACAGAACCATAGTGGCATTTTAAGCTCTATGATAATGGTGTGTGCTTGTCACAGAACCCAGGAATTCTAGGAAGGCTTGGGTTGGAAGGGACCTTAAAGATCATCCAGTTCCGACTTCCCTGCCATGGGCAGGGATGCCATCCACTAGATCAGGTTGCTCAGGGCCCCATTCAACCTGACCTTGAACACTTCCAGGAATAGGGCATGCACAGTTCCTCTGGGCAACCTGTTCCAGTGTCTCACCACCCTCTGAGCAAAGAATTTCTTCCTAACATCTGTTGTAAATCTCTGTTCTTTTAGTTAAAAACTTTTGTCCCTTGTCCTGTCCCTATTTGCCTGTGTAAAAGGTCACTCCTTTTTTTTTATATAAGCCCCCTTTAGGTACTGGAATGTGCTATAAGATCTTCCCAGAGCTCTCCATCATGCTGAACTCCAATTCTCTCAGCCTGTCTTCATGGGAAAGGTGCTCCAGCCCTCTCTGACATCATCTTTGTGGCCCTACTCTGGTCCTACTGGACACACCTCACAGATTTAGTAAGGAGGGTGGCAAGGCACATCCAGCACACATGCCAAACCTCTGCTGTGCAGGCAGAGAAGGTTGTTACAAAAACAGATCAGAGATACTTTTTAGATACTCCATTTAAATATCCAAAAGAGTATCTTCACGCTCCTTCAACAATTCCTGACATAGTCTGCACTCTCCAGTTGTTTTCGTAGCTAGGAGAAAAAAAATTCGCTTTCCCCAGCTTTAGAGAAATTTCTGCTTTGCCACCTGAGGAGGCTGGCCCTGTCTGTGCTTACTGCCCGGCAATACAGTACAGCTCGCTTTAAAGTTGGCCAAATGACATGGGGAGAGGGGTTTTTACAGCCTCCCAGGGATGTCAGCTCATTAGGTTCTCGGCTCCTGCTGAAAAGTTTGAGATTTATGAATCAGCTCAGCCTGAGGAATTTCGGGGCCAAGGAAATTTTTCAGATACGCATGTTGAAGAGCCACACAACTGCCCAAGAGAAGAAAGAACTGCTAAGAAATTTGGGGTCCTCATTTAGGATTGAGACCGTCACACAAGCAGGGCCGCCTGCTGTTCTTGAGCACTCCAATGAAGGGATCTGCCACAGCCAGCGAATGCACAGCCAGCCTCTGAAAGAGCAACTCATTGGAGTTTTTCTTGGTTTCAGAACAACAAGGAAGAACTATGAAGACCTGGAATCCTGTGATTGTGTGAGACACTTTATGTTTTGAGAGCAATTTGGGTAGTAGTTTAGTGGCCTAGACCATGCCACAGTGGAGCAGAGTGAATCACAGAATCAATCAGGTTGGAAAAGACCTCTGACATCATCAAGTCCAACCTACGACCAAACACCACCATGTCAACTAGACCATGGCACCAAATGTCCAGTGTTTCCCTAAGCACCTTCAGGGACAGTGACTCTATGACCTCTCTGGTCAGTCTGCCCCAATGTCTAATCACCCTTTCTGTGAAGAATTGCTCAAAATGTCCAACCTAAACCTCTCTTGGTGCAACTTAAGACTATGTCCTCTCATCCTGCCATTAGCTGCCTGGGAGAAAAGGCTGAACCCCACCTGGCTACAGCCTCCTTTCAGGTGGTTGTACAGAGTGATAAGGTCCCCCCTGAGTCTCCTTTTGTCCAGGATACACAGCCCCAGCTCCCTCAGCCGCTCCTCGTAACACTTGTGCTCCAGTCCCTTCACCAGCTTCGTCGCCCTTCTCTGGACTCGCCTGGCGCTGTGCAGCACGGGACAAAGGAGGGCACGGCAGCGGGGCCGGACATTCCCGGGGGCCGGGCCCGCACAGCCCCCGGGCCCGCCGGCTCTGCCCCGGGCACGCTGCCCCGCTCTGCCGGGCGCCCCTTCCCCCTCGCTGCTGTGCCGCCGCCCGGTGACCCCGCCGGGCCGGCCCCTCCTGCCGGGGGCGGGCGGGGCGGCGCCGCCGCTGCGCGCTGTGTGCTGGAATGCGGGGGCGCCTC
>JAWWEW010000131.1:27987433-28053173 GCA_035583185.1 Anabacerthia variegaticeps | reverse complement strand
AGGGCGCTTTGTGTGGGCAGGCAGAAAATGGCCGCATGCCTGGCAGGAGGCATGCAGGGAGGGCGGCGGGGGCACGGCCCGGGCCGGCTCCCCCGGCGGATGTGCGCCGGGCCGGGCCGGGCCGGGCCGGGCAGAGCCGCCCCCCTTTGTTGGCGGGCGGCGGCCGGACAGGGGCACTCGGAGGGGCCCGGCCGCCCCCCCGCCCCGGGCCCTGCGCCGCCCCCGGTGTCCGGCGTGGCGAGAGCTGCGGGGCCCGGCCCGACCCCACCTGGGGTCATTCGCCAGCCCGAAGCCCCGCCTGGGCCCTGGTACCCCGCTGTCAGCGCCCCCAACCCGTGCCCCACACGGTAGGATCCCACACCACACGTAGGGAAGAGCCAAACAGCCCCATCGGCCGAGGAACGAGGCCCCCCATCTCCCCCGAGCCCGAGTGAGGTCTGTGGCAGCCTCACCCCGGTTCTGTTTCCCGTAGCCCCTGCGCCTCAGCAAAAAGCTTTAATGTTCTGGTGTACACTGAAGGACTGCTTGGACAATGCACAGCAGAGGAGGATTTTCCACACTCGGGTGCTTACAGGTGTTCCTTTTCTCTTCCAACAGAATTACTGCCATGGCAACTCAAGTGCTGGGACAGTCTGGTGGGAACAGCCTCTTTCCTGCCAGTACTAGTATTGGCATGGCATTGTCCAATGACATGTATGACTTACAGGACCTTTCTAAAGCTGAGCTGGCAGCTCCTCAGCTTATTATGTTGGCAAACGTGGCCTTGACGGGAGAAGTCAATGGCAACTGCTGTGATTATCTGGTTGGAGAAGAGAGACAGATGGCAGAACTGACAACGGTGGGGGACAGCAACTTCTCAGATAGTGATGGAGATGGTATGGAAGATACCCAGGCTGCAGAAGGTGACCGGGAGGCACCTGAAAGTGTGGAATTAAGCTCCCTTGAGGTTCCTAGCGTGGAAACCCAAGGTCCAGGTGCTTGTTCCCCTCCTAAGACACCCAGTGTGGACAAAGATGTCTCATTGGAAGCACCGGGTACTCCAGAAAGCACAGAGGACAAGTGTAAGAGTTTGAAGAGCAAGCCGTTCCGTTGTAAGCCTTGTCAGTATGAGGCAGAGTCTGAGGAGGAGTTTGTGCATCATATCAGGGTTCACAGTGCTAAGAAATTCTTTGTGGAAGAAAATGCAGAAAAGCAAGCACAGGTGAAAGAGTCTGATTCTTGCACTGCAGAAGAGGTGGATTTCTCTAAGGGCCCAATCCGTTGTGATCGCTGTGGCTATAACACTAACAGATATGATCACTATCTTGCTCACTTGAAGCACCACAACAAAGCAGGGGAAAATGAGAGAGTCTACAAGTGTACCATATGCACTTACACTACCGTCAGTGAATATCACTGGAAGAAACACCTAAGAAATCATTTTCCCAGGAAAGTGTATACCTGCTCAGAATGCTCATATTTTTCGGACAGGAAGAACAATTATATTCAACATATTCGAACTCACACAGGTAAGTCTTTAATAATTTTTTGACTGAAGTGCAGTAAGACCACTGAGAAATCTGTGATGAATGAAGCAAGCCAAGTCTTCTGTTTGGAAAGTTTGTCCCACCCTCCTAAAGCTTCTTGCTCTCTCCCCTTGGTGCTACCAGGTTATAGCCTTGTGGAATTTGGTTTGAGCTCCAATCTAAAGTTCTAGAGGACTGAGGAAATGTGAGGTACCCAAGAGGAGATGAGGAGCATCTTGTTTACTAATTTTAAGTCAGTTTTTTGAAGAGGGCATGACAAACAGTGCCTGTGATGACTGTCAGGGTCTACAGCATGAAAAACTGATACGCTCTAGACCCAAAACAAGCCTAAATCCCATAGGTAGTTTTGAAAATTGTACTTTCAGACCTAGCTGAAACTTGACTAATGTGTAATGACAGAGAAGAAAGGTCTGATACACACATGCAGGGGAGCCCTCCAGCATCTACAAAGTTAGAAGAATATGAGTAGTGAACTAATTCCTTTTAATGTACAGGGGCTTTGTTTTTTCTAGGGCCTGCATCACTGCAGTAGCCAGAAGTAGACACATCTGTTGCCCTGTAGGAAGCCCATGAGGGAGTCTTTGGCCTGATTTCCTGACTTATCCTAACCTCTACTTCTAATTGGAAGGAGCAGTGTGAGGGTCCTTTTTTCTCTGTCCTATACCAAGTGGAATCAGAGGACCTTCACTGTTGCTGCTGTCTTGTGAGCTGAGACCACAGGTGACTTACAGAATATCACTTTGCATCATCAGAGACCCTCACCAGCCTCTCACATGGGGAGTCCTGAAGCATAACAAAACTCCTTTCTAGGAGGGGGCATCATGGCCATCTCACCTCTTTGGGCCATGAGGTACAGTTGCTTAGCTTCCTGATCCCTTTTGTGGAAGAGAGAGCAGTTCAGACCTTCCTTGCAGCTTCAGCTTTTCGGAAGCTTTTGTATCCACCATGTCAGGTCTTTTCTGAGGAGAGGGCAAACTTGCTAACCATCCTCTAGCGTGCTGACCTGACTTGCTTCCCCTTTATTGTAGATTGTGCCGGCTGAGCAAACCTCAGGGGAATTTCTCCTTTAAAGTCATGTTTTGTCACGGCAGTGACATGAATGGTTTGGTGGCTTCGGTTCACTTGTCTGCAGCTGTCTGGAAGGGGTGGGCACTCAGGACTTCTAGGGGCTGGGCTTGAGCTTAAGTATGCAGAAGTTTCTGTTGATCAGCTTGCTTTAGTATCTGCTTTGTCCAGGCTGGGAGGGTCTGCTGGGATTTTTAGTACTTTAAGACATATTATTCTCTTAATAATAGCCATGTAATGTCGTTCAGAGGATACCATCATCTTAGAAATCAGTCCTGTCTAAATGTTTTGTCCTAAAGAAGTAAACAAAGATTAGTGTGAGAGTTATTAGAAAAATGGTGTGGTTTATCCTCCAGTTCGTTTTCTTTGTGTGTATTGTAGGAAATAACAGGAAAGAAATCAGGTAAAACTGGCAAAATAGTAGAAAAAACCCCAAAGTGATCATGTGGGGAACTCATGGGCAAATGTGAGCCAATGCTGTGGTTCCTGTCTGGTTTACGTTTGTCTCGACTTTAAATTCATCCCTGCTTGTGTTTGTACATGACATTAGGTCCCCCTTTCTGATCTCTGAAAGCACTTGTTGAGTTTTACAGTTACTAACCATGAAAGCCTGTTTGCTGAGGAAGCACTCTGTTATTACTGCATTTGACCAATTTACCAGTGAACTGTATTAAAATATTTAAAAAATTGTGCATATCCAGTTTCTCGTTTCTCCTTTAAAAGCAATGGTGCAGTCAGGTTTTCTGGTCCTTTGGTTTGCCATGTCTTTTTGTTATTTTAATTAAGCTGATATGAGTTATTCTTTACTACTTCATAACTACTTAGTTAAGATGTTTCAGGCAGTTCTCACTTGATAAAAAGCTTTCATATTTGTTAATAGAATCATTTAGCAATGTGCCCTGTTTACAGTAACACCGATTTTGTGAGGGAGAGTGTTAAAGCTAAAGGAACAGTATCAGAAAAATGAATAAGCTCCCAGCAGGTATATTTATAAACCAGGATAAAAGTTTCTGCTGATATTAATGTGTAATAAGTTGCCTTAAAAAACCACAAAACCACAATGCACAACACCTCCCCCTGCCCAAACCCCCTGAAAAAAACAGCCACAGATACTTTATAGGCAAAAGTACTTGCAGACTGTTCACATTAAAGTACCGAATTTAATAAAAACTGCCTGAATGATACAAAAAGAGCTTTGGATTATAGTTTTCATTTAAAACTTAAGAAAATTATTTATTTTGTTCCTATTTTATGAATTCAGAATGTTAAAAAAGGAAGTTGGAATTGTTTATTTCTTTGGTTTCCTGATTGCTAATAGGTTAAATAATTTTGGATAAGTACTTCTCTTTCTCTCCTATTTTTTATACTTCACCAGACTTTTTTTGTGTGGGAAAATGCCTTCTTGCAGATAATTGGCTTCTGCTGTGTTACAGCCATACAGTTTTCTGAAACACTGACTGTACAGAGTGGAGTTTCACAGGATCAAATGCTCTGCTATTGCTGCTGGAGAAATACAGTCTCGATTTCCTCCCTGTGTCCTGGGACTGGTTGATTCAGCTCACTAAAATGGCAGTAAAATACTCCTTTCCTCTTCCCCAAGTTGGCTTTCTGCTGGTTAGTGAACTGAATCGACTTACTAAGGACACATGCAAATGCCAGAGCACATGGCCAGGAGCAGGAAGGGGGCTGTGTGCTTGCACCTGGCATGGCTGGGAAAAATACCTATCCTCTGCATGTTTGGAGACCACAGAAGGCAGGCAGAGGTTATCTGCTTGCCTATTGCTTGCATCCATGTTGAAAAGCAGGTGTCCAAGAACCCACCCTGTACTGGAAGATACCTTGCAGCTTGTGACAGTGCTTGTGTGGCAGGCTGCTGACAAATGTGGGGGACCTTGGGCAGAGGGGTGTTTCAAGGATTGTACTGCTGCTTGTCACCTGGGAAAGCTACATCTGGAAGAGCCTGCCTGCTGCCCAGGAGTGGGTAATGGAGGTGGTCAGGGCAATCCCCCTGTTACTTGGGTAGAAAGGACTCTTTGTGTCAGTGACAGATCTATCTGGGCTCGTTTCTGCTCATTAGACCTTTTAGACCAAGTTTTGACTTGATTTACCTGCTGATCCTGGAGCTGTACTATGTGCAAGACAGTGCAGCATTGTTCTCTTTCTTTTTTTTTCCCGTTTTACTTGTTAGAAGCATTTTCTAGAAAATTTCGTTGAAAATAATCTGCAGGGCTATATAAATAAGACTTCTGCTTCAAGCAGTCACAGCATTCTATGTCTGGCTTTGGACTGTTTGTTTTTTTTTGTGGTGGTGGTGATCTTTTTTAATTTTGGTTGCCATAGGGAATCTTTCTTGTTTGCCACTGTGTTGGAAGTTTGATGGAAACAGTTTCGTTTCAAGCAGACAGAACTTCTAATGGCATTGTTAAAAAGGTTTTATAAAGAGATTGTTGAGGAATATATTTGGTGCAGGTAGCTTGGTTTGCAGACTGCAGTATTAGATGCAGAATGACCTCAAGGTGGAAGCCCAGAGAGACAAGAGGCTGTCAACTGTCAACCCTCTACTGGTGAGGCCAGCCAGGTGAATGGACACTGAGAGGCACAGCAGGAGCCATGAACTGCCAACCTTTTGGATAATAAAGGAGTGGAAGACCAGTGACTCCAGCAAGGTGGATGGACACCTTGAGAGACTCAGCAGGAGCAGGAGACCGAAGGGGAAGAGTGAGATTTGCACATGGGTAGATTGGGAGGATATAAAAGCCCACAGATTTCATTGTTGGGGGTCCTCCTTGGAGACACCAGCTCGGACTGTTGCTGTGTTACTACTGAGGCATCTGAGACTCTACTATGGGAAATCTGGGGTTGGACTGATAAGGAATCCTGATCTGAGAGTGGTATGTGTGGGGAGTCAAGTGGGGCACCCATTGACTCACTGGAGCCGCCTGCTGTGAAGGGGCTTGGTCCCAACAGTCTGGCTTAGGCAGTGTGAGTGCCAGAGTGTCTTTTGAATGGTCAGACTGGATAGTTTCCTTAACAAGATGATCTTAAATTTGTTCACTGCTATCAGTCTGCCTGTTCATTTGCATAGAGTTAAGTGCATGCTTATCTTTTGCTAGTTTGGGGCTTATTATGTATCTTCTGGAGACATTTTATGGATAGCTTTTTTGCATATAATGAAAGAGCTTGTACAATTACAATATAAATCCTTTGGGGAATAGTATTTTATAAAACAGCCTTTACAGTGTAGTCATTGTCCTAGTTACAGGGGCCGGGAGTAGTTTGTCACTATGTGGGTATAACCAAAAGTGTATATTCTACACCCTCTGTATCATTTCTGATGGACTGTTAATAATGGATCGTTTGCAGCAGCTGCCCAGGGCACACCTGACACCGCAGACTACAAGCTGGATGTTAAAGAACCGTGTGAGACTGGGGAGTGTTCCTATCTTCACACAAGTGACTCAGCTATGATAACTACCCTTCAGGGAGGCATCAGCACCTTCACACCCAGCCTGAGGGGTCATGCCTGCTAATGGGGCATTAGGGACTGGCACAATAGCTGGCTACAACGACCTAGACAATCAAAGATTCCAAAAATATCCCATGACTCACAGAGTTAAATCACCCATTGTGAAACTTCTCCTCCTGGGGAGAGGTACTGGGCATTCCCACCTGAACCTGAGCATATGTAATCTTTGGGTTTTGGGACTTCTGATACCACTTGTCGGATCCAGGAGGACCAGAACGTCAACAGGACTGTGACTGTCACTCTTGACCAGACTGCAACCATCATTCTCACCAACAGGTTTCTTTTCCTTTTACTTTGCAGTCAGGGGGACCACGTAGCGCTCAGCACAGGAGCAAATGAACACTGCCCCCTGTGCTGGGTTATACACCTGTTTTTGGTCAATTAAAACCAGTTTTTCTCTGTATAATTATATTTATTGTACTATTTTTAGTGAATTGTAACTTGTAACCTTTTTTGAGTTGGGTTCATTTCTCCCACCAGTCTACCTTTTAACCTGCACAGTCATGCATTTAATTCTCAAGTGGGAATAACACATTTTAAATTAGTTGTATTCATCATACTTAAATCTAGTATGTTTTGTTGCTGTGCCCTGTGTAAAAAAGGGCACAAAGGAAAGCCTTTTGCACATTCCTGATGTTGTGGGTAACTTTACAGATGTGGAATTTCAGTTAATGGGAAGAAGACATGACTGAATATTCTAGGACATTTGGACATGTATTTTCTAATTGTAAGGAGTAATTTAAAAACAAAACCATTTATTTGTAACAAAGGGTCTACTCCTCCCTTATATGTGACTTAATCTTACTGTGTGTGTTGCATCAATCTCCTACCTTGTTTTAATTGTAAAGGGAGGGGAGTTGTGGTTGTTAGGGTGAATTTACTTTTAAACTGCTGATCTAATCAAGAACCATAGTCTAAATGTTTGATGGAAGAAATGTGGGATTAATCGACATTACAAAGACCTCTTCTGCTGTTTTGGTACAGGCCTGCAGTGGAGCCTCACATCACATACTGGCAGATGTGGGTCTTTGCTGCTGCAGATAGCTCTGAAAGTGAACACACAGCCTGTGTGCAGGGCTTTTGCTGATGTCCAGGTCTCCATAATTTGGAGGCCACCTTGGTTGTATGCTTCATAGGTAGCAAATGCAGCAAAATGCTGTAGTGTAATTCTGATGATGACTTGAATAAATATTACAACCAAGTAACTTCCTTTTCCCTTTCCAGCTTCACTCCTCTCTTCTGTTGGGGCTGTCCACCTGAGACTAAAAAGTGTTTTTACAACTTGTAGTAGAGACAAGGCCACCTAGGTCTCTGGTCTGTGCCAGTAGTTTGGGGCAAACATCCCTGGTATTTCTCTGGTCCTGTGTAACAGATATTAATTCTAAAAACTGCCTTGTCTTTAATTGAAGAGGATTTTCATATATCATTGTACTGATACAATTTTCAGTTGCAATTACAAGCTAACTGTCCCCTATGGATATATAATTTATGACAGGTTAGTTTCCGTTAATTCTCCAGAACCAATAACTCTTCAGGCAGAGGGTTTTGAGTCTTCAAAATAAGTATTGCTGCTGCACTAAAGTTTTTGCTAGCAGCATAGTTTGACTGAGCAGAGCATCATGGTTTTCCATGTTGCAAGCAAATTTCACTCTGATGGTAAAACTTTGAAAGTAGAGACCTGGTCTCTATCTGTGCTTGTATTCTGGGAAATGCGCATCTGCTGATCAGATGGTTGTGCCCCATCTTAATCCAAATTAAATACAGAGGTTTCAGGTAAGGTGTAATATGAAGCAAGAACACACTTGGTTTCTTACAGGATCTGTATCTTTTGTGCATCTTCTGAGTGCAGGGAGAAAATGCTGTAGGAAAGTCAGATCTGCTGGGTTAAGGCTTCTTAAAGATGTCTGTCCTCATCACCTTTTGCCTGTGTTTACTGTTGACCACAGGTGGACATTAGGATGCACTTCCTTTCTATTCTTCTCTTTTATTATCCTCTTTCGTAGGGCATGACATGTTGCGCTGGTCCAGCTCGGGCATATGATTCTCATTGTGTCCCTTTGCTGAGTGATAACGTGCCCTCAAATACAACTTGAGGATCTGTGACAGCCCCACCTGTGTGGCTTGGTATTCAAGTGTGGGAATCTGCTGTGTTTCAGTAACTAATTTGCTGTTTGTTTTTTCAGGAGAGCGACCCTATCAATGTGCTATGTGCCCTTATTCCAGCTCCCAGAAGACTCATTTAACCAGGCACATGCGCACACACTCAGGTTGGTAAGGCGCGGCAGCAGTGGGACTGAGGAGGAGGGGGTGGTTCACCGTGTCCAGCATGGTTGAAGTTGGAAAGGACCTCTGGAGGCCATCTGGTTCAGGCCTCTGCTCAAGCAGAGCCACCTAGAGCAGGCTGCCCACTTGTGTGTGAGATGCCATCTCATTCAACATGGCCTGAGCTTTAGCTCCACTTTTAATGGGGAAGGTTGTCTTTACTTGCTGAGGAAATGCTAAGTGTCATTAATAAAAGTGATAACGGGAATATATCCTTTTCTTTCCCTTTTACTTTCCAAGATGTATTCTGAAGTTGTATTTCTGATTATTCTGTACATCATATTCTGATGTATTCTGCTCTAGTAATCCTACTAATCTAGTCATAAATACAGCATTGTGATGATATAGGAACAAATTCTCGTCTTCTGTTTGCTGCCATAGCTGAGTTCAAATCAGTGAAGCTGGGAGAATTTTGAGTAGTTGAGAGTCTCCTCTGTGACGTCTGGGATTTCATCTCATCCAGATGTTCTGAGGGAACCAGGTTTTGCTTAGTGTGACACAGTGATGTAAATTAGTGTCTTCTTGTGTCAAGGAGACACAGAGGAGAAAAGGCAAACTCAGAGGTTGTTCACAAGTAACTCAGTCTTGTGGCACTAAAAGTCAAATTAACAATTTTCACTAGCTTTTATTTCCCATTACTGGTTGTGAGCTGTGGTGTTACAAGCACCTGTTCTAGTTCTCTTGCAAATCTCTTTTTGAATGAATTAACAGCATTTTTGTGAGTTGTAGCACCATAGGCATGATCACAGTTGTCTTTTATAAACTCTTGTAGGGGAGTTCAGGTAGATCTCACTCAGCCTGTGTTTTTGGTTTGCTGAAATGTGAATTGACCGGACCTAGGTGAATTCCTAATGCTAGAAAACAAGAGTGAAAAATCTCCTGAACAGTAATTGTTTCAGTTTCAAAAGACTAGGCTTTTAATGGAAACCAAGAGGCGGGCAATTTTAACTGTAGTGGAGGTGTGGCTTGGGGCCCTTAAAATACCCAACTTTAAAATGACATGTTAGTATTTTGGTTTGAGAATTTTGTGAATGCAGTATTCTGCTTTCAGAAACACAAATTGTTTTTGGTTGAAACTCTGGTTCAGCCAAACCAAATTTGCAAACAATTTGGTCAATACAGAACTTGGAAACCATTTCATGAACTTATTACTTCCCCTTTGTTCTGTGCAAGGAAGTCTCAAATCTGAAGAAGATAGGGAGTGGGATCTGCCTGTGATCCTTGCCTCAAAGGTCTGGGAGGGAGGGCATGACTTTTGGTGTCAGGGGTGTTGTATTACTAGCTCTCCTAAAGTCTATTGCATGTTTTGCTGCATTGCTCAGGCAGCTGAACATTTTCTGTGGCAATTTCTGGACTCCTGCAGTTCACAGGCTGACCTTTTAAGGCTAAATGGTGCTGTAGCTTTCTTCCTATGTCAGACAGTGAATCACAGTGGTTTAGAGCCTAATTCACAGCTGTTATTTTAGCCATTTTGGGACATGTCCTTTTCACTTGTGCAGTATACACCCTAGATTTAGACGTGATGGATACAAAGTCTTCACACGTTATGTTTGAGTAGCCCCGTTGCAGCTACCTCTGAGCACTCTATGCACCTAGAACAGCTTATTCACGTTTATCTAAGGGAGAGACTGTTCTTGTCCTCACTGCAGGTTACACAGAACTGTTTCTTGAAGTGTAGGTGATAAAGGCTCCATACTTGGAGGAAGGGTGAACAATAAGCACATCAAGCTTAAACTTGTGGAAAATGCCACCAGGAAATGAAGGGGAAAAGGAAGGAGGTAAAGTGGGGAGGGAGGGAAACAAAGTAGTTCTTTAAATAATAAAGACATGATGCAGGCAGACATGAAATGGTCTGGATTGTTAAATAAGTGTCCCTATACTTCCTGTCCAGCCTTTTCTAGAGGTTTTGAGGGTGTTGCAGATCAACCACGTGGTTAACACATGAACAGGCACTGCATCTTCACTGCAGGCTGTCTGTGCTCCTGAGTCATGCTACAGAGGAGCAGTTTGAGTATGGGCAGTGTCAGGACAGCGGGTTGCAGGGATGGGAGAAGCACTTTTGTACCATGGGCAGAAGGGACTGAAGTGGATTTTCAATTTATTGAAGGTGTGGCATGCATTAGTTGTGCAGGTCAGTTTCGAGGTGCTGATTTAGAGCGCAGGAGCATCCCAAATTCCTCAGCACATGCACAAATGCTCTCAGAGTATTTCTGGACTTGAGCTGTTGCACTAGAAGTGTTTTTCCTATTTGCTTTGATGTGTAAGTGGGAGGCCTCACTTCTGCTGCAGTGGCATGCGTTAAGCAGAACATTTCAGGAGCCCTTCTACAAGAGTCATTGTACAACTGTAAATGCAGGTTTCAGTAGTAACATAATAGCTTCGGGCTGTATTTGGTTGGCTTGCCAACAGTAGCCTGCAGCCAATGCATCATGTGTTTGAGACACCAAAACAGTGAATGGAATTTTTTCAGAGGTAAAGATCATCCAGGCACCCCTTTCGTGTGCTTAGGTTTTTGCTAGCTTCTTTTTCCTCATTTTCTTTTCAATGCAAACATGAAGTATGCTAAATCTGTGTAAAGTTGGTCTTTTTTGAAACGTTTGTGTGAAACTGCTATTTATCAAATGTTACATTTCCATTTTTCTACAATGCATTCAATGGACCAGTTGGGTATGGATTCCATTTGCTAATATTACTGTAGAGAGATCTCTGCCGGTATGTATGCCTAGCCAGAACCTGTGACGTTGTTACTGCTTGTTTGGTTTTGGATCCCCTTCCTCCCAACCCTCACCCCTTCTTTCTTTTCTTGTATTTTGTTCTTAGTGTCCTGTGAATGTGTTTGTGACTTGTGGATTTCTTATGTTAACTTTGCTTAATTTTAAAGGCGCATGGATAATTTTTTTTTATCCTTTCCGAGTTTCATATTTCTGTATCTGTATTAGTGGGAAGTGAATGCTCCCCAAGCTCCATGCTTAATAATCACCATCATTCCCTTCCGTCCTTCCTTCCCTAGGTGAGAAGCCATTCAAATGTGATCAGTGCAGCTACGTGGCCTCAAACCAGCATGAAGTAACTCGTCATGCAAGGCAAGTTCACAATGGGCCAAAGCCTCTGATTTGCCCACACTGTAACTACAAAACGGCTGACCGTAGCAATTTCAAAAAGCACGTTGAGCTCCACGTCAATCCGCGCCAGTTTCTCTGTCCTGTGTGTGATTATGCAGCATCTAAAAAATGTAACCTGCAGTATCACATTAAATCCAGGCATCCTGATTGTGCTGACATCACCATGGATGTTTCAAAGGTGAAGCTACGGACTAAAAAGAGTGAAGCTGACTTTTCAGAGAGTATTAATGACAAAGCAGAGAAGGAACCAACAAAAGGGGATTCAACTGCAAAGAAAACTGATAAAATTGTGAAGGTGGAGAAAAAAGATAATTCGGCAAAGGAAAAGAAGTCAACAAGCAATGTTTCTGCAGGCCAGGTGACAACCAGAAGTCGGAAATCAGCTTCAGAAAGCAAGGAGGTGGATATTAAAACTGAGAAAAGTGCTGAGAAAACATGTAAAACAAAGAAGGTCAAAAGAAAGGCAGAGACTGAAGCAAATTCCTCAAAGCAAGAGCCTGCAAATGATACCTCAGTAGTAACAAAAAAGAAAAAGAAAGTGGAAGCTAAACCCAGAGACTGCCAGGAAGCTCAAAAAAGTGATGTTGTACCAGAGGAGGAGCCTAAAAAGCAAACTTTTTGCCTCAAGAAAAACAGAAAAAAGAAAGCTGTGAAAGTTAAGCATGGTAAAAAAAGCAGTAAACTCGATCAGGAGAAGATTGAGGAAGAGGAGATGCCGGACGACCATCATATCACAGAGGCAGATGGATGCGTGAAGCTGGACACTGAGGTCAGTAACCAGAAGGAGCAAGATCCCACTGACCCAGTGGCATTAAACGACAATGGTGATCCAGCTCTCAAAGGTGAGAGCACTGATCCTAAAGGAGACTGCATCCGAGATCCAGGGCAGCTTTGTCTGCCAGCTCAGGATGCAAACACAGAAGCTGAGGTAGAGGACCAAGAAATGCCTGCTGCAGCAGGGGAGAGCGAAGACGCTGTTGGTGCAAAAGAGGAGGAGATACAGGTGGACAAAGGGGAAGACACTTGCTCTGAGGAATCTTCCCATGCAGTGTCTTCTGAAAAACGCTTGGATGTGGTACCAGATCTGGCACCTGAAAAGGAGCCAGAGGACACCTTTGTGGCAGAAACTGTGAGCAACACAGACCTGAGCAAGACATGCCTGCCACCAACAGAGCCAGCAAGAGATGCTGTGCCAGCACCTGTGCCCCCAGAAGGGTGTACACAAAGTCCTAAAGTAGCTCTGGCCTTATCTCGGGATAACACAGCAGTGAATGAATCTCAGGAAATGGATGAGGATGAGGGCATCCACAGCCATGAAGGCAGTGACATAAGTGACAACATATCAGAAGGAAGCGATGACTCGGGGTTAAATGGTGCTCGCTCTGTACAAGAGGAAGCAAGTCCAAAGACATCACAAGGAACTCCAGATACCACAGTGGCCAGGGAGAACTACGTGTGCATTTTTTGTGACCGCTCATTTAGAAACGAAGGTGAATACAGCAAGCACCTCAACCGGCACCTAGTTAATGTGTATTATCTTGAGAAGGCAGCAAAGGGTCAGGAATAGAAATAGCAGTTTGGGGAATCTTCTTTTGTAAGATCTTACACAGCTTATGTACAGATATTGTAGATTTTTTTTTTTAAGCACAGTTTGCTTTAGTGTATGCATTGGTTTCTTTTTTTTTTTAAAAGTTGAAAATATTTTTGACAACTTTATGTGTAATGGTGAACTCATTAACTATTAGATCTCTTAATTAGAGTAGGCAGGTAGGGTGTATGAGGTTGTGTCCTGTAAAGTCAGTGTAAGCTTCTAGTCTATTAGCATATGCAGTTCTTTTATAAACTGAGTTTTAGGAACAAGACTGGAGCTAGCAATAGACAAGTTGGATGTTTATAGAGCCACTGGCATTAGTTCTTTTTTGTTCTAGCAGCCAATTCTTTCTCTCCCCTCTTCCCCATTTTTTTTAGCTCTTTTTGATGTGTCTTGATGTTCAAAATGTTAAACTACTTGATGGTTTTTCTACCAGGAATATAGCTTCTATTACATAAAGAGCACTTTGTAAAAGAAATCAAAGTTGGCTAGTGATGAACATAACTGTTTTAGCTAATTACAATTATGAACATACATTTCAGACCCCCTAAGCGTGAGTGATGAGCCAAAACTTGAGAGTAGTCCTTCCAACTTTTGATTGGAGAACCTCTGTCTTGATTAATATCTTAATCACTTATATGTAATTGGCTTTGTTATGGGGGAGCAAGTTTGTTATTTTTAATTTCTGCCTTTTTTTTTTTTATTGTGCTTTAAGGGCTTAAAATATTGCACATTGGTTTTGATTTTTACCTATGCAGTTTAATCCTTTAGGAATAGTGCTTGTGCAGAACATGTACACTTTATATATGCATGTTTGGTTTTGTATATATAAGCTTTTTTATTTGGAAACATTCAGACCTGTTGCTTACCATGGGAGAGTTTTCTGTGGCAGTTTTCTGTGATGCTCCTTACAGTAAATTTTTCTTGTTTTCCTGGGGTGTGATTAGTTGTGCATGAAATTGCTGAAATTATGAACTGCTTGGCTATATATTTTTAACTGGCTTTAAAATTATATAGTTCTTGAGCAAAAGGACACCAATGCAATTTCAAAACACTCTTTTATAGGATTTAATGTATCATGGAAATGCCACTTCTGATATTTTGAATACACCCACAGAGTAATAAAATCTGATTTATAATTTGGGCAGAAAAGTAATCACTCTCAGTGGAAACAGTCTGCAGACTCTGCAAGTCCAGATGATTAATTTTTTTCTCTTCCCTATTCATTTCCATGGTGGACAGCAGTGAAACGTCATGAGCTTAAAAGAAGTAAAATAGTAGCAGTGATATAATCTAACAACTCATACACAAAAAACCCCCATCCAACAAATAGATAAATCAACTGGTAAGCAACAATCCTGGCATTAAAAAACTCTAGGGATTTCTGCTCCTTATTCATTCAAGTTGCATTTAATAAAATCATCCTGCCTTCGTGCAGAGAGAACTGTGTGAATGATCAGATTGTCATCTCAGGTCTACATGTCATACCGGGAGTTTTTAATTCTAAACAGATTTCATTTCTAGCACACACAAGGAGAAATTGCATACTTACTGCTTGTAGCCAACCAGTGGCAAAATGTAAGCAAAATCCAAACGATCAGGGAAGAAGCAAAGCCCTCCAGGTCCCATCTGCGCATTCTTCCTATGGTCATTAGCTGCCTTTCTAGTGGGAGCAGCTGGGGGCAGCTTCTCTGATTGTCAGCTCCAAAGAAGCAAATGTGGAGGCGGGTGTTATTTGGAGAGTGGAGTTGAAGAGCTCAGACAGCATTTGTCAGAGCACTTTATAGCAAATAACTCTCAATGGTTAAGTTCTGGAATAAGCCCCATTCTTCACTGGGTGTTCCCCTCCATGTTCCCCTCCATCTTCCCCTCCAAAGAAACCCACTGCCTTGAATGAATAGAGAGCAAAGATGCTACATTGCTTCTGCTTTTGGGAGAGATTGGTAATAGGAGGCCAAAGATTTGAGAGGGAAGTCATCCCTCGTGGCAGAAATAAGTTGTATAATGTATAGTGAGTTTTTGTTTGCATAGATAGTGTTCAATCTTTACCTTGGCTGTGACAATCATTGTCAACTCAAGATCAAGTTGCAACTATATTTATGTTAAACATTAAGAAAATAAACATGGTTGATTTTTTTCCCTAAACTACCAGTTGTAATAGTCTTAGATGTATTTTTTTTTCATGATAGTGTTTCTTTATATATAAATGTTGCCACCATTTGTGAGCGATGTGAGTAGATGCTGGGAATTCCAGTACTGTGTAGAGGTTTTATAGATCCCTTCATATCCTTGCAGAAAGCCTTTGCCATCTTGTCAGAGACTTCAAGGACTTTAGCTAAGTTCAAATAAACTCGGGTTGTTTTTAAATGGAAATGATGCTGTTGACTGACTCTAAATATCTCTCTGTGAGATAAGAACAAAGGTGGTTCTCTGAAATACTGTGCTGCACATTCCTGTGAAGTGGTCAAGGTTTCAGTGCTGTATGACAAGAGCTCTTCGAAGACAACAGTCTGCTCCTCTTTGGTAGTCTTTCTTCCCACAAGATGACAAGCTGAAAATAAATGATTATTAACATATTAAGAAGAAGAAGATGTTTCTTTATATCTGAGACCCATCAACAATATCCTGAAATACCTGGTGTTGGTGCAGAACTGTGTTGGAATTCTCTGCAAGGTTTGGGATTATGTTACAGTAAAGAGGCAAGGATGTAATGCATTATGTGTATCTAAAATGTTAAGCACTGCTAATACTGAGTATTTGAGAGGGAGTGCATGTCAGGTAGGCCACCATATATGGTGGTCTTACATTGCTGTATCTTCTTTCAAACAATGCCTTTTTTTTTTTTTTTGTCTTCAATATTCTTAAATTATTTTGTGTTGGTTTTTCCAATGCTGGAGTTTTTGTGTTTTTTTGCAATAGTTACCTGTATGAGTGTTCAACCTCCAATATGTGGTTGGAAGGATTAGCACGCTGATACCCCTACACTGCCAGCCCCCTGTTGAATAATGTGTTCTGGGCTTTTGCTGTATGAATCTATATACTCAAAGTAACTGCCCTGAGAAACAGTCAAGAAATGGGTAGCTAGGCACTTAGAATCCATGGTATTGTAATTGCTATTTCTGGATTTTGATGATCTAGTCTGGAACTTCAGTCATTTAAAGAAGAATGTTTAACAGCTGACAGGCCAGTGAAGATACAGTAATGTAATTGATTTCAACAGATTTAATGTAGCTGAAAGGTATTAAATCAAATTCAAGAGTTTTCTTGAATGTCAGATGTGTAGATATGTGGCGTGCATATGATATTAACAGAATCCAAATAGCTAATTGAATTGTTTTATGTGTACATATATTTTTCCCCCCTCTAAAATTACACTAGCTAACTTTCGTAAGCTGGCATGGAAACGTGTTTATGATGTTTAGTTGCACCATGTTTGATGCTTTTACAGTGCAATACTTGTATTCTCTGAATTAAACCAAAGGTAATTTTTTTTTTCATGCTCTCTACTGTAGTGCATGATAGTCTTTTCTACATTTGTAATAGGTGTAAAACGAGCCAGATCATACATCCTGTTTTTACCTAAATCATGTATAAGAAGTCTTTTGTCCAAAATGTAGTATAACGTTAAACTAAATTGCATTATATTAACCTTTACAAGTGTATTTTCCTAAACATAGTTATGATTAAATAAACTTTATTAAGGAACCTGCAGCTTCTATCCTCCACTTATTAATGGCTATGGAAGCCATTTGCAACCAGAGGCAGGAGCAGTGCAAGCATCATTGAAGCAACTCCTGAAGACCTCATGCCAGCCAGGTGGGTCTGGGGGAGCTGGCCCAGAGGTGCCAGGTGTGTGCATGCACGGACTTGACTGCAGACGTGGACAATGGCTCCAGAAATAGGTTCTTTTTCCTTTTCAACATACTGTTTTCATTTCCCTGCCCACTTCCGTGAGGGTGGGGCACAAGGTGGGAGCTGCACGCATACAGATAAGGTTCAAATGGAATGCTGAACCTGTTTGTGTTTTGGGAGGATGGGCCCAATGGGCATGAAAGGCAATATTCCCTGCCATGTGAGAAGGAATGCAACTGGATGGAAGCTGCGGAATGTAAATGTCAGTGTCAGAGGTAATGCATGTGGCAGTTTCTCCTGCTTTCCAGAAGGATCTCTGGTGCAGTCTCACTTGGGGAATTGGCAGAAGATTTACAAGAATGTCACCCATTATCCCTATGGCTACGCTACTGTCTATATAGATATTGAAAATGTTTTGAAAGCTGTGGACCCCGGGATAACCTGCAGAGGTGACTTTTCATCTCTCTGCCAGCCTGGCCATTTAGAAAACCTGAGCTGGATTAGCTCAGGATGCTAACCTAGCTTGTGGGGCTTGGTCATTTTTACCTCCTACTAGCACAGAACAGTTCCTGTTTGCTAAGGGGTTAAGGCAATTTAAGGGAATAGTTGTGTATGCGGCTGCTGCTGCAGCTTTGAACATTTTAGGATGCTCTTAGAAGCATAGCAAGTGAGCTTTAGTCTTCTCTGATGAAATGTTTTCTCCTAAGTGATGCTCCCACCATCCTGTATCATCTTAGTCTGACAGTGGAAATCGGGTTCTGAGCCGTGCAGTCAGTAGTCAAACAACAAAGAGCAGGGTGCACCACCACCAGAGAATATTGCCCTGAAGGGCTGCAGGGTGGCACAGGCTGTCGCTGGATAAGGGGCAGGTTTGGGGTTGCTCCCCTTGGAAGTTTTGTAGGCAGCAAGTATGCAGTTCATAGTGAGGACAGGGAACGTGAGTGATACCTGAGCCTGCCCCCGGACTGCAAAGGAGATGTAAGAGTGTGGCATAGAGATAGCAGGGTTTGGGAACGTGTGCCTCTGCCTGTGCTGTGTGAGTTAATGATTTCAAGCTGGATCAATAGAGGAAGTCCTGCCCTTTGTACCACCAACCAGTGCTGTCCCCAGCCTCAGGAAGGTGTTTTGGCAACAACCTAGCTGAAAGAGAACACAAATGGGTTGGCAACATGAGAAATCATTTTCCCTTAAATCTGCAGTCAGATCATCCTTATCTTTGACTAATTCCTTGCATCCTGGCAGAAAACCTGCTAGTTTTTTCCCACTAGAAAACCAGGATAAAACCTGCTGGGCTGAAAATATGCAAAGAATCTGCTTTGTGCTAAGATGTCTTTTAACAGAACTGGGTAGCTAAGCACAAATGAATGGCTCTGCGGTACCTTGCAGGCCAGCAGCAGGTCCTGCCCACATACTGAGATGCCCAAAAGGTGAGCTGGCTTGAATGGAGGAAGGCTTAGCTTCCTTGTTGCTTGTATGGGGACAAAGCAAGCTCGTGTCTTCATTCAGTTGCCTTATTCAGGCCTTGCTAGTGCTGTGAACAGGCTGAAATGCTAGGTTCTTGATTCTGGTTTGGTGGTTGTTTTTAGTTTGTTTTTAAAGCTTAGCCATGCTGACAGAAGTGGCTTTTCCACTGTTCATGTACAATATAAGCTTTATGTAGGAAAAGGGAAACCTAGAAGGACAGGACAGGATCCTTCCCTTGCCCAGGCTGTATTTTTAAGCTTGGTAATGTGAGTTCTCTGCATCTTCCTCCTTTGCTGGAAGCACCAGATCTGCAGCAACACAATCTTGCAGCTCCGACACCCTTGGGCTCAAGCCACATGGCCAAACCTGTCCCTTGCCCACGGGCTCTTCCAACAAGCCTTCTTAGTCTCCTTTAGTCCTGTATATGTCAGAGCACTCAAGCTGACGTCATCTGCAGCAGAGGTTGTGCTGGAGGTGAGGTTTGTTGCTGGGTTTGTTTCCATCATAAACAGCCAAAGGAGAGTTACAGCAAAAAGTTGAGTGGGAAGATGGTGACTGGCCTCTTGGTGGGGATGCCAGGGACAGGGATGTTGGCAGTGCCTGCAGTGGTTGCAGCGTGTCAGGGTCTTTTCCTGTTGCTGTGCTCCAGTTCCTCCAGTCTTTCCAAAAGGCACTAAGCAGGCACTGAGTCTTCTCGGAGCTGGCCAGAATAACCCTGGTGGTTTGAGAGCTTTGACTTCTGTTGTATTGTCCCACATGATGATATCATCAATGTACTGTGAGTGTTCTGGAGCATCACCCTGTTCCAGTCCAGTCTTGATTAGTCCATGGCAGATAGCAAGGCTGCGTTTCCACCCCTGGGGCAGCCAATTCCAAGTGTACTGGACATGTCTCCAAGTAAAGCAAACTGTGGCCTTCACTCTGCCACTAGAGACATTGAGGAAAATGCATTAGTGATACCAGTTGTGGCTGTCTTTGACTCCAGTTCCCAGAACAGCAGCACTCAGTGACAACATGACTTCATTTAGGCAATGATAATCTGCTATTAATCTTCATTCTCCACTGGCCACATATCCCACTGGGGATATCAAAGGGTGAGCAGGTCCTGCTGATCACTGGCATCCCAAAGGCCAGGGCTCATCTCTGTCTCCTCTAACAGGATGGCCAGAGCATGCCTGTGTAGCAGAGATGTCTGGGAAACTTGTCAGAGAAACTCCTTCTGGGAGCAGCCTGCTTTCTCAATCATCTCACACTGTTCAGATGAAAAAAATGTTTATTGCTTCTGTAAGCATGTGTCATTTCGGTACCAAGGGGATCCAGGGAACTGGCAACATGAAAGGCAGTGCTGAGAGACAGGCTGCTGTGTGCAGGTTTGTGGAACAGGCTCTCTGGAAGAAGTGGGAGCTGGGGTAGGAGAGAATGGGCATCCATGGCTGTGAGGTGCCCTGTGGGTGGCCACATTCCAGAAGGAGGGCTCTGCATCCCAGTCGGGTGCCCATGTCTTGGTGAGGTACCCAGGGGGTACTCATGTCCCAGTGAGGTGGCAGTGGCTGCTGCGTGGCCAGGGCCCCATGGGCCATGTCCCCTCCAGGAATAATTCTAGACTGACAGCAATGCTCATTCTCAACAGCCAAGGGCACTGCCCTGCAGCAGTGCTGGCTGGGAAACACAGCAAAACTCCTGCTAAGAGCACCCAACCACCTCCATTTTCTAGCATGGCACATGAAAAGTGATACATTTTCCCACTGACTCACATACTGCCCATCTCTGGGTGAGGAGGGTGCTGGGCTTTCTCTGAAGATTCTCTAGGCAGTGAGGTACACAGCCATTTCTGTCTCTGTACCCATCAGGACTCTGCAGGGACAAGGTTGAGTAGGGTCAATCAGGAAAGAGAGACAGTGAAACGCCTTGTTGCCGAGCTTGGTATTCTGGCCTGTGCCTTTGAGCAGAAGTAACTGCGGCTGCAGATGTACATGATTCTCTGATGTGACAGCTGTCTGGCAGACAGGTGACCAGGGGAGGAAGCCAGATGAGTAAGGACTGTCCAGGATCCCTGTGGATGCTGTTCTCCACTTTACCCCCTTGCAATGGTCAGATCTGACTAGCGTTTCAATATTCCCCTCCAAAGATGAACAACAGACAATAGCTGTCCCAGGGCTGGAGTGCTCACCAACAACACACTTTCTGCACAAGGGATGACTGTCACACCCAGCTTATGGAGTGGCATCAGGTCCTCTTGGCAAGTGGAGACCTGCAGAGCTGCATCTGCTGTAGAAGGTCTGTCTCTCTGGAGGCCTCTAACACAGCTGATGCAGTGACTCCAGGACCTACTGGGGAAGATGGTGACTTCTACTGGAGATGGTGAGTTTCTACTGAGGCCCTCTAGGTATCATACTTCAGACTAGTTCACATTTTTAAATGTCACAAAGAAAAAATAAAAATAATTTTAAAGCTGACAGTGGTATTGTCTGCAAGGGAGAAAAAAGGAAAGCAGTAATCTGAGAGAAACCCTTTTCCTGATGAATGTCGTGCATGTAACCAAAACACTTCTAGCTTCTTTAAAAGAAGAAAAAAAAAAGAGGCAGAATCAAAAAAGAGCAGAGAAAAATGGTGAGGAATAAAGTTATACCATACAGCTTGGACTTCTGCTCTTGAAAACCTCAACCCATGCGGTTATTTCCACTTGTAAATGTCCCTAAGGTGTGTATTCATTTATGTGCACATGGAGCTAGCCAGTGATTTGCAGCCCAGGAGCACATGAATCTGATATTTAAACCTGTAGGCATTGCTTTTCAAAGGTGGTAAGCCTCCATCTGCTCACATTAGAAAGTTCGAATTCCTGTCAGTTTTTCAGCATGTTTGGAAAACAGATACTTGATTTAAAAAGGTATTCTGCTCTGTAGTCTTAAGTCTTTGCTCTGATACTAAAATAGGTACATGAAATACACTAGCATTGTAGTGACAGTCTGACTGAACACTCTATAAAACCTTTACTCTAGAATAGCCACTAATGGAAAAATAAAAAGGCAATCAGCTGACTGATGACAAAATCCTTGCAAACTTCTTCTGCACTTATCAGATTATTAGCTCTGTTTAATTAGGTCACAGAACAAATTCACTCATACTGTTAACTTGATTCATAGAGACCTGTCGATTTCAAAGTAAACCGACTAGCATATGTTAACTGAAATGTGAATACCTGTTTCTGTGAGGGTTATAATATTAGAGATTCATTGTTCACCATATGAAAAAAAATAACTTTTTGACTATTTATTTTTTCTTATAGACACCTCATCTACACTTTTACTCCTAATAACATCAGGTATAGTTTATGGCAATGTGGACCATTGGCTGCTAGGGCATTGTAGAAGGTTCCTAGGTCATCACTAAACATTCACATTTCCCAGGGCACCACTCCCTTGCATGTAATTCCTAACAACTCAGTGCCTGCAGTAAAGGGAGGAACTGCTCACACCATTGCCCATAACTGCAGCTGATTCATACTCCCCTGTCCAGAAAATGTAGGTCTTTGATCCCAAATCAAAGTATAGGGAGGGAAGAGTCAGTTTTAAGGCAAGTCTAGAAAAGGCAAATAGATTTTTTTAAATTTTATTTTGCAGATAAGTTGGAAAGTTGACTGCACAGACTGTGTAAAAGACAGCAGAAAGATCAGACACTCTGACTTTTGAGCTGAGATTTGTCAGTTTTAAGGCTGCTTTCTTAAGGCGGGACACCAAACTTAATCAGCTGGAAAAGATAGCCTGGGGAATATTATCAACAATGCTGTCACAGTGCTTTTCTGCCTAAAGGGTCAGACTGTCCCCTGATGAGAGTAGTTATAGGAGATGGAAGCAACCATATTATGCCTTTTGCACACAGTTCCTTCCCAGGAGTATTCCATGCAGCAATGCTTGAAAAACCTACACCAGCAGCTGTGCCAGGCAGTCACAGGGCAGGGATTATGTGTTTCTGCTACACTTGCGCAGCTGAGGATGTTTCTGTGGGGCTCATTTGGGTCGGTGCTCCCCTCAGACATGAGACCCTGCGGTCAGTCTCCGACAAGGCTCTGCAAGAATGAAGTCAGTGTGTACGTAGAAACCACGGAGCCTGAGGAAAGCCGGCAGCTCTTGGGAGATTTCCCCCCCTCCCCGTGTACTTCTGCTGACGGTCTGTTTTGTTACAGCCTGTTATTCCAGCAGTGAAACTCCTGTGGTCGGTGAGGAGGCTGTTCCAGCTCAGGGGTTTCTTCCCCTCACAGCGCTGAGGGACGGGACGGGAGCGCCACCCGCAGTCTGCGCTTATTCTGGAGGTTCGGTGGGGTCACAACAGGAAAAAACAACACGAGGAAGAAAAAAAGAAAAATTGCTGCTTCTCCATTTGGCTGGCAGGCATTGACAGTAACGAGTATACCTCCAGGAGGGGAAATGACACTTTATTGGAGGATCTAAAAAGCTGCAAGTATAATGCAGTCACCTGTGTTTGAGCATGGGGAAGACTCACTGAGAAAAATCAGATAAAAAGGATTACATTACCATATAGAGTAAAGCAGTATATAGGCAGGTTTTGCTGCTCAGGATTTGCCAAACAGACCCTTAATGCATAAGAATATCACCTACAAAACAGACTTTTTTTTTGTGTATAGCAGTTGCTGACCAGCAGTAAATGTGTGCCTGCTGTTTTATCTGCTCAGCCACCCAAGTACCTCAGAAGGGATGAGACTGCAGCCGGTGTGATCACTGGTTCAGCATTTGCAGAGTCATTTCAGGTCATCCTTATCAGTATGCCTTGTGATTTACACGGGAAAGAGTGTGTCTAAAACATGCTTAAAGCATAGTATCTCTGAAGAGTTCATGTGCTCCCATTTCCCCTGTTTTGGGGGCAGGGTTGCTGCACTCTCAGCCTTCAGAAGTCATGCAGCATGGCTGTTGGAAAATCGTCAGCTAAGGCCTCAGATAATGAGAGTGAGGGCTTTGTCTGACCAAGGAAACCCTTACTAGAAGAATCTTTAACTTCAGGGCAAAAAGTCTCCAGGCTTATTCTAATGTTGTCCTTTTACAGCTTGTTAAGTTATTTATGCCTAGGTGGAGTCAGTTTTAGATCACTAGCAAAACAGATTGATGGCGTTCCAGTATGCCTTTTTCAAGAGATAAGGGAGGTCGACTTACCATTCTCTCAAAGGTATCAGTTGTCTCTATGGGTAGCACAGCCATACTCCCTTTTCCACAGGAGTGTCTGTGCTGAAGTAATGGAGGAATGAGTCTGTTGTCTTAGATGCAGTAGTTCCCAAATTAGTCTGCTTTCCATGCCAAACTGCAAAACACTGATCATAAATAATTCCCAGAACCATTTGAAAAATATGGAAATGTGACAACTAGCAGCTGTTTGGTCTGAGAGGTTTTTAGGACTGTTACTGCTTTAGTAACTTAAAATATACCAGAGGAAAAGATTGGACAGTTCCAAAGCTTTTGAGAGTGCTTAAATTGTTCATTAAATTGCCATTTTCAAACTGACTTTGAAGAACAGGGACTGTTGCATGCTCAGGTCCATGCCAGTCCAATTCATAAAGCCAAATAGAGATCATTGGCACTTATTCAATGATAGCTACTGAGAATTGCTGCTGGACCACTCACCCAGCTTTTGGTTTGAGGGTCTTCTATATGTTAAAGCAAACCAGTTGGCAGACAAACAAGAGATCCAAACATAAGTTTCTGTACAGAATGAACAGTTGCTACTGGGCCATGATTGACACATCTTGGTAATCAGCATCACCAAACCTACACTCTGACCACTGGTCCTGCTGCTTTAGAGTGCTGTCAGTACCCCAGACTCTGGCACTTCCGAAAACACTTGCTGGCTGTGGATGGGAAATGCAGATTGAATTTAGCAGCCATTGAACTGTGGCAGTAACTGAAGGACTGGGATCACATGGCTTTTAAGTAAGCCATGTGTGTTGATACAACCTGCGGAGTCTGTGCAGGTTCCCACCCAAGGACTGAACTGAAGCCAAGCCCATCATTCCTCTGCTGCCCATCTGGATCCACACAGAGCTTGATTCTGAGGGTGGTTAAATCCACCCAGCTACTTAGAGAAACCTGCTTGCCTGCAATGTCTTTGGAAACTGATTTATTTCTGTCAGTGTCTAAAGATCCACAGGTTTGAAAGTTTTCAGGGGTATTCTGATGCTACTCAAATGTTATTACTGACATAAAAGTCCTGCATATGTCAAAAATAATGTGACAAATATATTTAGAGTAGCATAACTCCTGGAAAATGTGTATATAATGCAGATAGATGTGAAAAATCTTGTTCAATTTGACTTATACATGAATCTAGACTTTATAAAAGAATTTGAATTCCTAAGACTTTGCTTTCAATGGTGACAAGGCATTTATTCATATCTTTCTTGAACGGCATAGAGTTTCTCATATCTGCGCAGGTTACAAAGCACAATAATAAGGGATCTGACATTTGAATGCAGGCAGTTGTGTTAGAAGATGTATGGGGCAAGACAGCAGAGCTTGCCTGGGAATTCTCCATCTTCAGGACAAATCCCACTAATGTCAACAGGAAACTGCATCTGACTTCAAGTACAGCAGTGTCATGGCAGGTTTCAGGTCCTTCAGGTAAAATTACAGTAGCTGTCAAGCACACCCATGTTTTATTGACACAGAAACATTAGCAGTGAATACTCTTTTTGCATGATATCCATAGGACATTGAAGTGATAAGACTGAAGGAATGTGTTTTGTTTGCTTAAACACAAAGCTGATTTGGCACATGATTTGAAAATAATGTTGAAATAACAGTATTGGAGGGAAGCACTTTGATTTAGGTTAGGAAGGCCCAGTACTTTTAGGTAAAAAAACACACACAAAGCTTTAAAGTAAAGGTCAGCTGTTATTACTGAGGCTCATAGAAAACTGAAAAGATATGAGAGTCTTTGTTGGGTTTCTGCATTACTTGAGGCCCTCAAATCAGATGTGTACCTGTTTCAGTACTGTGTTCTTAAATAATAGAAATATTTGGACTCTTTTCTGTCCTTGAATTTGTAAAGGAGGTCAAATGAAAGGACCTGATAACTTTTGTCCCTGACATTTAACATAACTGATGTTCTCTTCTGGCACAGACCCACTGCCTTCACAAGACTTATGCAAGCAGAAGATGGGTCTCAGGGTCCTCCACTTGTGCCTGTGAATGAGAGGGGTAAGCATTAAGAGTAGGAGGCTTTAGTGATCAGATTCTGGAGCTCAAGACTGGGATCAAGAATTCCCTTTTGTCATTGCAGGTCTCCCTCGGGCAATTGCACAAACACACCAAATCTTAGGATGTATCCCAGTGAGGAGTACATGTTTCATGGGAACACCCATATGGTTGTATGAGTACAGGTGAAGGAAAGAAGGGCAAATACAGTGACAGTGAGGAAAGGTCAAAATGAGAGTGACAAAGTAAGGAGAAAAATCAAGATTGATGTCAAAGGTCATACTAAAATCAAGATGTCCAAAACCATTACCTCTTGCTGTCATTACGATAATGCTGGTCCCTTAACTACCATATTTTTGATGTCAGTTTTGCTTGGGCCCTCATGATGAGTAGGGGAGGAGGTTGCCTTTAAAATGTCTTTGACCAGTCAATGTAGCTGGCAGAAAATAACTTTTTGAAGAGCTGAAGATGTTCCTGGAAACCTCAGAGGTTTAAATGAGGCCGTTTGTCATTAAATTCATATTACTGTGCAGTGGAGCACTGCAACAACCTAGATTAAAATGAGTCCTCTAAGTAGAGGCTGGCATTGAGATGGATCCTATTGATACTAGCATAATGAAGACTTTCAGATAAACATTGCCTTAGTTTGAAGCACAGCAGTGAAATGGCTTTGTATTAACAGAAGTAAAGTACTGTTAATGTTGCCTGTTTTTTTTGTTTGCTGGAGGATCCTGAAAAGTCTGCTCTTTTGGCAATTAAGTCTAATTCTCAATAATGCCCTCACTGAAAAGCAAGAAATGTATGAAATCCTTAATGGATTGGCAAGTTAATTAAAAAAAAAAAAAAAAAAAAGGACTGATTTAAATTCAACTGGCTTGCTCTTTTAAATGTCAGAACCAAAGAAATTAAGGGCAGAAAAGATCATCAAGAAAAACAAAGATCAGAGAAACCATCTTCCCACACACGCACTCCCCCCATCCTTATTCAGGCCCAATTACCTATGGCTTTCTTGAAATAATAGCATTTTCATTTTTGCAGCCACAGATGGGAGAGTGCTTAATATTAATTGCTAATGGAATTAAGTGACTAGTCATCAGAGAAATGCTCATGTGGAGAAAAGGCAATGTGTATCTTCATACCCCCAAGTGCAATGAAAAAGCTCCTGTGGCTCTTTACTAGGCTGATGCAGACTCCAAAGATGCCTCTATCAGCTCACATAGAGACGTCACTAAGCAACTTAACTCTTGAGATGAGACCTCTTTGGATAATTTTAATAAAAGATTGGACTATGAGTAGGTACTTGAGTTAATCTCTGGGATCACAATTTCAACCTCAGTTTTACCACAGTAGCAGGAAAAACCTAACTTTTGCTCACATCCCCTCTCATCTTCTCTACCCTCAAACTTAACAGAAAGAACTAAAATCCTCATGAAGTCACCAATAATCTATAAGCTGATTTTTTGGTGAATACCTTCCCTGCTTCCCATGGCAGAACTAGGGATATGTTTGGTTTTATTTTTGTTTTTGTTTGGTTGTTTTGGTTTTTTTTACACAAATCTGCTCTTTCTCTTGTTCTGGGTTAATTCTAGTCTTCTGGATTCTCTGTTACAGAATCTTCATTCCAAGGTTTCTATGCTTTTTTTTTTTTCCCCAAGCATTAGCCAGCAAAGCCTGCAAATGCACTGACAATTCAGGCAAGAATTGCCCTTATTTTGCTCAAAGGTAATCCCTCTCTAGTTCATCTGATATTCATACAAATGTGATGCAGATGTACTTAACTTAGTGTTACACGGTGTGCCAGACGAAAAGCCAATCAAAAATGGTGATGCTGAGGATAGAAGGCTAGTCCTTGTAACAATATTTGTGTCTTAAGTGTTGGTTTTCCCCCTTTTCCTTCCAGAGATTTCTGACCATTCTCAGCCAGGATTCGCTTGCGCTTCAGGCAGGAAGGAGGAGTTGCTCAAGCCCGCAGGCATCACTAGGTGGTGCAAGCAGTCCGCCAGCTCCAGCCCTGCTCTTCCAGCCCGTAGGAATACCAGCTTCTGGCTCCCGCTGTGGGCTGGACACCTCGGGGTGAGGAAGACAAGCCCGGCTTATTTTGCAAAAGCCCAGGCAGGCAAAGCCGAACTGGTTTGAATTAGAATGAGAACAGAACAAAGCTGCATTGCTTGAAACAGTCATGCCTTACAGTACAGACATATTTTAAATGGGGCAGAAAGTTTCTGCGGGGCACATTTTTCTCATGCTGCAACAGTGTTTAAAGCAATACTTTTGGCTTGCTTAAAGATATAGGTACCTGGTAACAGAAAGTGAGCAATGGAGTTGCAAAACCAGTTTACTGGCCAGCAAAACTGTCTTGTATTCTATTCATTAACCATCTGGAAGATCATCAACTCAGCATCATAGTTAGCGTGAGGTTTCCAAGAGAGTTTGGTTGTTAGGTATGTAAATGAAGTGTCTGATAATTCTAAATATTGCTATTTCTAATTCTTCAATATAATGGTTGTGGAAGGTGTACAATACTGAATTTTCACAGGACACCAGAATCAAATGCGTTTTTCACAAGGTGCCAAGTTAGTGAATTTCTTCTGGGTAAAAATAGTGTCAGAAACATGAGCACATTTTCAAGCAGCTGTGAAATTTTACAGATGAAGAAAATGATCAGTTCTTAGGAAAAGAATATCAGTTGTAGCAGAACAGGTATATCATATGTTTATGTGATAATGAACAGGCCCATCAAGGAACTTTCTCTGTTACCCCATTGTAAGAAGTCAGAACATGGTACAGAACATTGGTGGTCTTGGTTTCTGTGTGTCCCCAGATAATCTAAAAGGGAAATGCATCTGAGAGGAATTGCAACCTGAAGAAAACTTTCTCTGAATAACATAATTCCAGGTACATCCAGAAAACCAGAAGCTGTCAAAGCTGTGAACCAAATGACAACTCAGTTCATTCTAAACCATTGGATTTGCTTCCACCTGATAAGAATTTGGTTGTACGAATCTTGACAACTTTAGGGGTTTTTTTGGTTTTTTTTTTTGTTTGTTTTGTTTTCTTTGGTTTGGTTTTTGTTTGTGTTTTTGTTTTGTTTTTGTGTCTGTGTTTGGGTTTTTATTTGGGTTTTTTGTTTGTTTGTTTTTAGCTTCTAAGGGATATTTCAATATTTGAGCATTTTTCTATGACCTGAAGTAGGATTTGAAAATGTTAAAAAGTGTTGAAATAACATAACTTCATAGCTACATTGCATTTACTGTAAATAATGCAATTTGCATTTTTGTTGAAGTTATTTTCCATCAAGGAGCCCTCCGATGGAAAATTTCCAGCTGATTCTTGAGGTTAGATTTGTATACCTTGCTTTCTTTCATCTCTTTCCTTTTGGTTTTCCTTTGTTCTCTTCATTGTGCCGTCTCATTAATGGGTTATAATGCTGCAGTTTGTGAGCTTGCATTTGCATTGCAGTTTTTATAGCCATCAAATACACAATATGTGCTTATTTCAGAAAGTGAGCAGATAAGAGCCTTGGTCAATAAGTAATTTCTTTACCCCATTATGTACTTATCCCCACATTAGTAACAGTAAGACAAAGGAAGAAGTTTTCTTTAGGCTGGCCAAATGTTTTCACTGGAATACTTTCACATACACAACATTCCTCAGTTATTCCAAACCTCTACAACTTTAACAGGAACAGAATTGGAATTTTTAGTGAAAATCCATAAAATTTTTCTCATATTTTAAACAAATTTTAAATTGAGTATTTTTAGAAAAAAGTAGCGCTAAACATTTTACAGACTAGTTGACTTAACCTTTTGCTTACCAGCTGTCCTCAAAACTGGTAAGCTTGTAAATCTCTTGACTAAGTTTTTAACTAGATGCAGTTCAATGTGAGAAAGAGACAGACAGTTACCATGTTTTGGTAACTGTTTTTGACCATGACTGAGCAGACCAGACCCTAAATTTTGATAGTCATCAAGGTCCTATATTAACCTCTAAATTCTATGACTTAATATTTCACATAGATTAAAGTCCAACAGTTTTTTCCCCTAGTAGAGGATTTGCCAATAGGGATAACTCCAATGCCAATTTCAGCTATATTTGTTACATTTAGTCGTAGTGGAAATAAGCGAGTGAATTGAAACAAGGAGAAGGGAGGAAGAAGCTCCAGAAATGTTGCACAACTTCCAGACTTTCTCTGTGTAGATTAATTTCACAAACTTTGGAATGGGATGACAGTACTTTGGTCAATTTAATTTAGGTATCTCAGGTTAGAGGTCTCTTCCTGGAAATTTGGTCTAAGGGTTGCTGTAAGACAATTTCTGAACAGCTGCTGGGTATAAAAAAAGGAAGTAAGGCCTTCCATGAACAGAATGCCCCTGTGACCCTCTGCCCTGGATAAACTTTTATTTCCATATGTATGTACCAGGTCTGGTGATGTCAGTGCCTTGGCAAGTATGAACTTGGCAAGTGTCCTGTTAACAAGAGCTTTTGCAGGGTACAGACCAAAATACCGCATCTCAAAAATTAAAGCTGGAGAGGGGTTACACATTTCAATCAGCAGCTGTACATGAGAAACAGAGCATTTTGAATTCCCATGCCCAAACTCTTCCCCTCCTGAGATGTGAAAGTATTCTTCTGAGAGTAAAAAGTCAGGTGAGGTACCTGACAAATTGTTCCTGGGTCAGAAACAGGGTATGGTGCTGACACTCATTTTACCCTGTGGAACAAAGCAAAGAGTGGTAATTTATTTCAAATCTCAGCCCTTTAGAATGCAGACAGAAACTGCTCACATATAAAAACCTGCTCCTTGATTGAGATGTTTCATTAACTATATGAAATGGGACAAGGGAGAAACACTTGGGAAACGAGTGAGATTTAGAGGCAAAGAGTGAATTCAAAGAAATTATTTGAAGGTTATGTGGTAAAATGCTTAGTTTCTTCAGCTAATTAGGGCTGCTGGGACTGTTGGGGAATATGCAGTTTCTAGGTCATATTAAGTTTAAGAAGCTTCTTCTTTAGCCAATTGAAAAATAAAGCTTGACTGAAGTGTTTTTGCAATGTAGTTATTTTCCCCCTAGGTTTTCTACCTTCATTTATTCATGCCATATTCTTAGCAACAAGATAAGGCAGAGGCAGCAACCAAAACCAAAACCAAACTCAAGCCCAGCACAGTTCATTTGTCTGTCTCATCTTGAAAATCCCCCAAGTGATTTTGAACTGTAAAACTTCATATATGGTGCTTAAAATGTACTTCTTCAGCTGCACCTGATGATGGTGACTTCTGCTGAATTTTCCATGCTCTGAAAACATGAACAAAAAGTGCAGATGGACCAATCCTGGGCTCTGTTCACCTGATTGTCTGGTAGAGGATGTTACTCAGGATTTCTAAATGGCAAGTTTTTGCTTATGTTTTTTATTCTGCTGTAATCATACAGCTGATTGTTCCAGTCTCAGGACAGATTCTGTAATCACAGCTGATTCTGCCATCCCCATCTTACACAACCATCTAGTGCCCCTCTGAGCAACAAACAATCTTCTTTTGAGCGGCTGTCAAGGCTGGTTCAACCATTCACACCTCTGTGCTCCAGTGAGTTCTTCTTTAGTTATATATCAGCATCATTATCTGGTTTTTGCAGGCATGGGCCATAGCCTGCAGACAGACAAAATCTGTGATGAAAACAGTGATAAAATATATCCCATTGAATAAAATGGGATTGAGGTCTATGAAAAATACAGCTGTTCTTACTTTTGTTCCTTAATCGGGAGATGAGCAGGGCTTTTTATTTTCTGACGGTAGAGTCTTTATTGTCAACTGATTCTGTAGTTAGCCTATTAATTTCTTTGTCTTGAAAAAGCTGGCATTTTCACTTTTTGTTTGTGTTTCATTCTGGATTTTCATAAGCAAGTGAAAAGAAATTGCTGTTTTATAATGAAATGGAAATGTAAATTCAACTTGTAAGTAGGCTTTTTCACTTTACCTAAAAACTTTGCTAAAAGGTGTCAAAACTGTTACTTCATATTTTGTGAAACAAGAGTCTTTGAGCTTTCAACTGTGTTCCAGACTACTCCAGTGGAATCATAGCTCTCTGAGCCACTGATTTCAGTCTCACTCATGATGTTCTTGACACCAGTTTTAATTCAAAGCCTTTTATTTAAAATCGAGGCTTTCTATTTCTTCAAAATACACAGTGCTCATTTTTCATGACATCTGATTTCCGCAGGAGTGGAAGCCCTGCCTCAGATATGTCAGCAATGAAGGATATATTTACTGTCTGTTTCTATACTTTCTGCAGCACTGGTTCCTTTGGGCTTGTGGCAGAGAAGGTCTCCTTAGGTACAGCCTAGAATATGATACAGGCCTTTGCACGATCTTCACGCACTCTTCCAGGATCAAATCCCTCTTTTTCTCTGTGCTGTTTCTGGTGGCGTCAGTGCAAGACAACGCCTGTACTTACAAGGGCTGCACGTGTTCAGGACCCTGGAGAGGCAGTAAGCCAACAAACCTGTCAGTGTCAGAGAGATCTGGCTAGGATTTACCTCTGGTTTTCTTTCCAAGAAAGAACTACACATTGGAAGAAAGGGACAGCCCCCACTGTACTGTAGCCTTTTTTTTTTTTTTTTTTTAATGTACCACAATGCATGAAAGACAGTTATTCCTTTCAGACCTTTTCCTTTTTCTAATAAAAAGCCTAATTTCCAAGAAGACTGGAGTGCAAATTGCCTTCTCTATTCAATTACAAAATCTGATCAGTGCCTTTTCTTTTTTCACTGCTAATGAAAGCTGTCGAAGTAAAGCACCCATCTCCTGTTATGGAAAAACAGGCAGTAAGTCACCTTGAGATTAAAATGAATATTGCTATACCCTTTCTTGGGAATGTAGAGAAGTAATTGCTTAGGACAATCACAGCAGAGACTAGAGGGAATGTTGTATTTTTGTGGAACATTTCCAGGGATAATGGTGAAATCGTTCCCTGATTTCAACGAGCAAAGTTCCACCAAGGTGCTTCTCTGGCGGAAGTAAATTATCATGTCTTCATTGAGGTCAATGGCCCAGCTCCTCCAGCTCTTGTAACTTGGGGTATTTCCCTGAAATATAAACTATGATCCAGTCAGTTTAGATGAGTATGACAGCACAAGGGCATTAGGTCAATAACTGATGTTCCAGACTGCCTGCTGGGACATGCTCTTAGGACACAGTGTAGGAATTTGGTGTGGCCTTTGCTGGCCATGTAGCAGGTTGAGAAATAGCCAAGCAAAGATGTACCACTTCTTCAGGTTGTCTTGCTGCCTGTCATGACTAAAGTGGCAAATGTCAGCTAATTACACATACACTTTCTGGAAAAAGGAAAAAAGAGGGGGATGGAGGGAGTTTTAGAGTGCTAGGTACTTGAATTACAAAGCTTTTCTAGTCCTTATGGTTCTGCTGCAGTTCTGTTGTGATCAAACAGTTGGTAAAAAAAAGGTTGGTCCCAATGCTGTGCTACTAAAGTTCGAAGAAAAACCATAAGACCTTGCCCCTACAGGTGAAAATTAGAGGTTCATGGTAGTAATACAAAGCAGAAGCCAAGAATAGGTTAGGGGCAAAGTGTTAGAATCAGATAATATCTGAAAACTCAGTGGAGCGCCCTTCAAAGGTCAGGTTGTCTTATATATTAAGTATCTATGGAAACACTTCAGGGGCAGGAAAGCTCAAAGTAAAGGTTGAATGTTTAACCCCTAGCTTTAAAATGTTCTATGTGCACCTTACAAAAGGAGACAGAAAATACACACTGGTGCTTGTTGGGATATATGAAAGGATTTTTTGGTTGTTTTTAAATCTCTATTCACACATTTTTTAAAAGTCTCTTTAAATATGAGATACTATTCTATCTCAGTGATGTATGATCTTCATTGTATTTTTATGTGGCAGAGAACTGTTAGCTTTTGGCTCTTATAGCTCAGAAATGGGAGTGACTTGGATAATTCTAGCAGTGTTAACACAGACAAACCTTTAAGCAGTTCAGCGTGAATTCTGAGATCAAGCCCTATAGATTCCCATCTGGCCCTCAGACCTTACCGTGCATTAACCTTGTCCACAAGCAGAATGCTAGCATAGTGCTAATAGTTTTACTTTTCTTTCTTCACAATAAATCCAGACTCCCCAGGGGAGTGGTCACAGCACCAAGCCTTCCAGAATCATCTGAACAATTCTCTCAGGAACATGGTGTGATTCTTGGGATTGTCCTGTGTAAGGCCAGGAGTTAGGTTTGATGATCTTTGTGGGTCCCTTCCAGCTCAGGATATTCTGTGACTCTATGATTCATGACAAGCCTTTCATAGCAGACTTAAAAACTGAAAAGATCAAGCATGAGATTTAAAGCCAGAATCCATATTGAATTTTTGTGAAGACACACATGTAGTCAGAGTGAAATCATAGAAATATTTACAAATATTTAGTCTTACATTTGTGTGACCGTAGACTCTGGAACCAATGGTGGGACGTGTAGGGAGACAGAAGAGAATTTTATTCCATGACTGAGGAAACAGCATAAAAAGAGGTAATTCTGACTGGGACTCTGCCTCAGCTTCTTTTAGTGTCTGCCCAGCATGATATTGGAAGTCAGTGTCCTGGTTATGAACACGGGCCCTGGAAACCCGTAGAAGGACAAAATCTATTTGCAGGCCTTCATTTTTTATTTTTCTGATTTTAGACTCTTGTGTAGAGTGAGAAGGCAGCTTAGCCAGTTTGAGGTGCCTGTATATAGGTATATAAAGTGATATACCCCATTCTGCCTACATTCTGACTATGAAGGTGAAGTTGAGGTAAGGGTGGTCTGCCTCTCTTTATCTTCTGCCAGGAGAGTACATTCATTCCTAAACAAGCAAATGTTGTAGTTGCTTTAAAGTGTATCCTGAGCTCTTTGAAGATTGTCTGCTACACCAGTGATTTCAGAAACAAGTGGACCAGAGATGATGTTAGCATGTCAAAGAGGCTGTTTCATTTTCACAGTGAAAACTCTATTTGAAGTTCTGTGTTTAATGGTGTGAGACTCCATAGACCCCTGAATTGCATGCTGTTATTCCAGGTGCACATTGTCACTATAGGAATGCAATTTCACAGTCGTCAAACATTTCAAGTTCATCAAGTGCTAATTATAGCAGAGAGCATGACAGTGGAATCTTCAAAGCCCCATGGACAGAAAAGCCTATTGATCATACAATTGATTTTTATTTCTTGGTATTGAGCAGCAGGGCTGCCTGCTGTTGTATAATCTGTTTTGGTTTTTTTTCTTTTTTTCTTTATAGTCTTTATACTAGACTAATGACATGGCCTAGCTCACCCTGATACAGGACATTGTTTGAGTGGCATATCAGGTGAGGTATTATACTGCATTACTGCAGCTCTCCAAAATGGCTATCTGTGTCATTTTCTCTTCTAGTGAATGTGCTGCATTTTCTAGACCTTTCCCTTGGAGCTATATGTCCAGTGATGATGTCTCAGGGACTGAAATGAGCCAACTTCTAGCTTGTGGTGTGCTGTTGTCAGCTCACATCACCTCCATTGGCTTGGTGAGTTTTTGGTATGGGAGGGGAAGGAGAATTTGGCAGTGTGCTGACACACAGCCACTCACTGTGGTTTTGGCACTGCTCCTGAGATTTACTGCATGTGATCAGAGTATTGACTCACTAGGAGCATCAATCAATCACAGTATCAAGCTACTCATCTTTGCAATGGAAAATAAGGTGAGAAATGGTGTTTGCTCTACTGACTGCCACAAAGCTGTCAGCTTTCCGCCAAGCTCCTGGGGGACAGGTAAAAGTGAACAAGAAGTCCTGACATTCCTGTAAGCCGCTTCCTCTTGTGGCTTACTATGGCTGATCTCTCCCCTCTTATTTTCTGTTCTCCATCCTGTCTCTGTTAGCTGCTGCTTGCAATGGAAAGATAAGCACAGATACCTACAAACCTACCAGCTGAGGAGTTACATGCTCACAATGAATTTTGATTTTAATGAGCCATGCAGAGCAGGCAACAGGCACCCCCAGAGGATTCATCCGGGGCTTGTGCCAGATACCTTTTGAAATAATTGGAAAGATTTCCACTGACTTCAGTAAGGTCCGGTTCCCTTTCTAATTGCACCCTTCTTGTGTTTCTCAGGGACTTGAATCCAGGAAGCTGTATACGCTGTGCTCATGTACCCACAACTCCCTAATGTCCTTTCTGTGCCAGGGCTCTGGAGAAACAGGCTCTTTGCCAGAAGCACTTTGGTCTTCTGGGTACATTAGTTATACACATCAGGGCTTCAGTTTCTCCTTCTGCAAAGACACAGATAATAATAGTAGTTGCTTCTTTAAAAAAAAGAAATGTCTGAGGACTTCTCATTTGTTTCTTAGAGAAGCTGATTGCTTCCACTGTTAGTCTGAGTGACTGGACAGTGAAAAGGGAGATGAACAAGACACAAAGGGACATGTCTAGTTTCAGGTGCAACTACACTGATGTTCCTCCAACAGCCCACGTCTTGTGGCAGACAAAGATCAGACCACTGTTGGGACAAGAGATAGTTTAGCTAAACTGTCTCTTTGCTGTCAACAGCCTCTATTTTGGATAAGATCTTTGAAAGCTGTCAGGATTGACCAAGTGTGATCGCATTGAAATCAGGTGTCAAAAATCAACGGCATTAGGAAGGAATGTAGACTCCTGCAGAGCTTTATGGTAAAGACCATCCTGAATGCACAATCACTCTTTGGTTTAAAGAGCAGTTCTGCTAGCTCCTTCTGTAAGTTGTTTTCTTTAAGAATTCAGGGGACAGAAAGAAAAGAAGGGCATTTAAGATGCAAGGAGACAAAGCCATGTTAAGTTTAATTTACAGAGATGAATTGGAAACAGGTGCTTCACATAACCAAAGGCCACCATTCTGTGAGAGAACCCTTGAGAGTCAAGAGAAAGGAATTTTGAAAAGCAACAGTATATTCAGAAAGATAACTATAATCAAGCTCTTTCTGTGTCTATTAAGGGAAAAAGACAACAACCACAAATGCAATGGAGACATTAAAATTGACTTTGTAAAAAGCCATTTTTTATTTATTTTTTGTTTCTTTGAAATAATTTCAAACCAAAAGGCAGAAATAATTGAAGCATTTACACAATATATCAATAATACCTCATTATCCAGCTTTGCTTCAATCCACTGATTTCAATTTTCTTTTGAACAAGTGGCATTTATCAGAGGACTTTAGCATATGAATGGGGAGGGGGAAGAAATGTAAAATGCATACTCTAGATTTACATGTCTTAGGATGCCAAGTAGCCATCAAAACTAATTGTTTCTAAAATGCTTTATAAACCTTATCTTATGTGTTGACCCTAATCAGAGCAATTAATTTCATAATGAATTCTTTCTACACACACCCTATCTTATTATTATCCTTAGTCTAAATTAATAACATCATGATAATAATTAGTAGATATGAAATTATCTCTTTACTGCTCCTCATAGCATGTGAGCTTGATAGAAAAGAGCAACAAGGATGACAATTAGAGGAAAACGTCAGCTGTATTGATTGTTGTGCACCTTAACTCCAGCATCTGCAAAATAGGCTTTATTTAAACTGGAATCTTTTATATTCTCCCCTATTTCTATTATTTATATTTCATTTCAACAGTTTTCCTTCCTGCAAGAGGCAACATCTCTCCCTCAAAGCTCACAACAAAAAAATTAAAGTAGAATTTTGGAGCCCAATTCAAAGTGGGCTGATGCCAGATTTTTGAGCAAATGAGCAATAAGGAGATTTAGGAGAGCATCAGCACCTGGGAAACCATCTGTAATCTCTAAACCCTTCTTGAGGTTTCAGTCTTCCAGAAACCTCAGGGAAAGTGGATATCTTTATGTCTTGGACTATGGTTCTATGGCCTCAGTAAGACAAATTGATTTGAATAAGATGCTGCTTTCATAGTGCCAGATCCATTTCTTGCTCTGCCTCACTACTTAATCGTGGGAAGGTAGTGTGAGAGGGTAGTGGAATTGCACAAGTTTAGAAGAGTATAAGACAGACATGAAACACACCCTTCATGCTATTATTAATTGCCTTTATTGAATATAATAGTGTGTTTCAATCAATTACTGAAATAACTCTCCTCCATTCTCTGAAGGCAAAAATCTCTATCTAGTGGCATGGCTGTAAGATGATGGTCCCTGTCAGGCCACAGCCCTACCTTTAGGCCCAGTTCTGTTACAGCCTTAACATTTCCACTCTCCTTTATTCAAAGTCACTTTTCCAGCCTGTGCAGGCACAAGGAAACATGGTATACCTGCATTAACAAATTATTGCCTGAAGCCAACAGCTTGAACAGGGACTGAAACAGGATAAGACACATGAAGAATTGCTTTAGGATGTTTTATTCATGCACCTGACTGATGATGTATGGTCTACAGCTTATGGTGATTGGAAAGAAGAAATTGTTGGGGTTTTTGTTTGTTGGGGTTTTTTTCTTTTCTTTTTTTAATTACTATTATTTAAAAAATTGGTAGTGATGAAGACCATGAAATATTAAGCACAAAAGGAGACTATCCTCTGAAGCAAAAGATATTAAGTCATTTTGGTTTTTTAGTGCAAACAGAAGAGCTCAAACCTTAGCTTCTCTTTCTGGAAACTGAAGTTAGAAGAGCACTTTCCCTTGATGTCGTTTCAAAAAGAAATAGCTAACATTTTCCCTGCAAAGGGAGGTATTTTGATACTTTGCAAAGAAAGCCTGTGATAGAATCACATTGCTGACAGTCAAGATGAAGGCACAGCTATCACGGAAATAGAGTCCCTTGTGTGTCTTTTTTTTTCCTAAACCAGTTGTGAACAGCTTTTAAACTATGCTTGTATTTTTGAAACTAGCATCTTGAAGTGCTGCCTCTAACACAAAATCTGCAATTCAGTGTTAAAATGTTAAGTACAAAATATGGACTTGATATTCAGACAAAGAATGTTTCTTTGTCATTGGCAGCACTAGTGTGAATCCTAGATCATCACACCACATTCACAGTGCTGCATACACAGGTAGCAGGAAAGATTCAAAAGCCCTCTGTTCTGCTCACAGCAAGAGTATATCTGAGATGTGACTGTGACCTGCCTGATGCACCTTTCGTCTGAAAGGTGAGTGCCTACCAGCGACAAAGGCATGGCACAGAACACAAACTCCAGCACCTTTAGAATGAGTACTTCTACAGAAACAGTGGTCAAATAATCAGTTTCTGTTTCACACATGTTGTCCTGACTATTTTTTCAGACTTCAAAAATTAAAATTAGTTCATATGTAGCCCAAAGGTTACCTCACAAAGTCTTTAAGTACTTAATTTTTAAAACACCAAAAAGAAACATTTCCTCGGTTTTACTTTTCAAGAAGTATTCAAAAGAATATTTGATGAATTCTACTGAAATGTTTCAGAAAATGAAACAAAATTAATTGCCATTGAGTAGAAGTGTTCA
The DNA here is from genome assembly GCA_035583185.1 of Anabacerthia variegaticeps. Lineage (NCBI taxonomy): Eukaryota > Metazoa > Chordata > Aves > Passeriformes > Furnariidae > Anabacerthia > Anabacerthia variegaticeps. The sequence continues at coordinate 28,014,060 of JAWWEW010000131.1, read as the reverse complement.
CAAACTCCTCTATAATTTGTGAGCAGAAGCTTCTTTGACATCCTCACCTATTGCCTGCCTTGCCCCGTGGCACAGCAACCCAGAGTCCAGAGCTACTGGGTGACAGCATGTCCATACTGGCCCTGTAACAGAAGATGGCAGCAAAACCTACAGTGGTATCTGTACTTGTAAAGCCAAATAGATTTCAATGTAAGTAATAAGCCACCAAATTTGCTACCTTCTGCATTTTTTAAATAACTGTACCAATTCCTGTGTTGTTTGTATAGTTACAGTGGTTTTCTTATGCTTCATTTCACCCTTGGCTTTGGTTCAGAACATAAAGTTCACACGGGTGAAGTTAACATGAAACAAGTGGGTTCCTTCTGGTCACTGTATGTAGCAACAAAACACTTTTAGTTTTAATCTATTTTCCTGTCAGGTGAGGTTTGGACATTATCCAAGGCACAAATTGTGTTGTCCAAATAACGGGGACTGATCTTACCCTTGCTTTAACTCATTTACTGGCAGAACCTTCAACTTTGACTCTACTACTTGTCTTTTGTGTATCAATGCTGATTTAACCACTCTGAAGGTCAGCTGCTCTTGGGACATATTGTAAAGACCACGCATCCTATTAAGGCTTTTAAAATCTGTGGACGTTTTCAAGAGTGACACCAGTGGTCACTAAAAACAGGGGGGTCTGCAGAGATGAGATGTTTTGGGAAAATGACCTGTCCATAGTCTTGACAACTCGAGGTGTTTTGGTGGTTTAATGATGTTGTACTCCGTGGAGATGTAGGCACTCCACAGCGGAGCTGGTGAATGCCTTTCCTCTCTCATCCACTGTGGTGAGTAGCCCTACAGTACTACTGTAGCCCTACAAACTTCTCTCTGAATCATACATCATGTGTGTCATTTGGAATGATCTCAGCCTGGAGTATTTTCTAAGTGACCTCCTGATGCCCAAAACACCTCTGCAGAGCTGTAGTCAAGCAAAGGGGCTGAGAAGGTGTGGAGGAGTCAGTCCAGAGCATGTGTTTCTGCCTCAGTTCCACTAGAGTGCAGCTTTGACACAGCCAAAGCCGAGAAAAGCAGCTCAAGACCACGGGTGCAGCATGCAAATTATCTCAGCATGCCTTTATCCCACACACTGTTGTCTTGCTGAGATTAGAATGCAGACTGTTACTTGTGTAAAAATCCATATTCATTGTTTGAGCAGAACGGATACTAAACAAGTCCTTTTAAAGAACAGACCTTTAAGATTCAGATCAGAGATTTTGATTGTATGCTGAAACCCAAGTTTAGTATTGACTGTATTGGAACTGGCAAATACATAATGTTTGGCAGATGCTTAGTAGAACCTGTTTGAATTGCCTTGTTGAATCAGAATTACCTTTAATATGAAATACGGAAGTGACAGGAAATTTGCCAGAATTGGGTAAGATATGATCAGCTTTTGAGATTGCACTGTACAGTATATTATGTTGTTCCTTTAATACAGAAAGCACAGCTAAGTTTTTATATTGTGTATCTTTTCACTGAGCTCAGAGAAGGTTCCAAAATGAGATTAAACTATTGAACTTTCTTCGAAGGAGGAAGATAAGAAGTGCTTACATTCTGACACTTCATTTAAGAAATGGTTACTTTCCAAATACTGAATCCTCAATTCATATAGTACTTTTGTTATCTGTCAAAAAAACCCATTTGCTTTCCCTCTTCCAAACAGTTTCAATAGGAGTACCTTCAGATGTCAAAACTGTTTCACTGAAACCCACTGATATGTGGAGCTGTACTGTTTACAGTATTTCTAAACTTGTGCTGCATACCATGGTCATAAGGTGATTAAATTTCCCCTCTGAACAACATATTTTATAACCTGGCCTCCTGTGGCCTGATTCACACCACAGTGAAACTTGCAGAGTCTCCTTCCCTACCTTATACACCTGGGACTCTGCATTGGTTCTTACATCCTTTTTACGTTCCAGAGGAGCAGACGTGGACGGACAGACTCTGTATTGAAAGCTTGTACAGAAAACTCAGCTAGTACACGGGCATGTCCCTTACACACAACTGAGAGAAACTGCCCAGAAAAATGAAGGGAAAAAATTGTAACTTTACCTGCCTCTCTCGACTGTAGGAATGAGTGACTGGCCAAAACTCACAAGATATATTTAAATTAAATGTAGCTGATAAGAAACATTAGTTTATTTAAGGTGAGTCATGAAGTTTCAGTTCATTTCACCTAAGCCTGTCAGAATATTCAAATAGCTGTAATAAACACTGAAATAACTAGTGGTTTTTGAGTTAAAAAAAATAGGCTTGTAACTTTTATAGAAGCTAGAAATTCTTCATCTTTAACCAGCTCTAAAATATTGCAGCTTACGAATTTTCTATGAAATATCAATAATTATGAAAGTGCTTATAGCAATGTCAGGTGAATTGTTTTTCATCTGCTTCTATTGGGGACTGTTAGCTTTGTGCTAGTATTAGCCACACTTATGCAATAATTTTGCTACAGGCAAGTAGTAGATATTTTATGAAAGCATTTGGATTGTCCTCACTTGAATGGTTGCCTTCTGATAGATTGTCTTCAACTGTTTGGCCTGCAGCCAGCCAGGCACGTGACAGTCAAAAGTCTTTTTGTAACCCTAATCCCTACTCTTTTAAAGATGCGCTTCTTTAGAAGCCATGCTGTAGAGCCATGCTTTCAGAAATAGCTCTCATCTTCAATAACTGAACCCAGGATGAATCGAGCTTACTATTTAATTGAGAGAAGAGTGGGACCTAGCTGAGCGCTTTACAGGGTAGCCTGAAATATCCTCAAGGTTCAAAGAACCTTGGACCAGCTCCCAATTATTCAGAAAGCCAGAAACTCTTCCAAAGTGTTTCCTCTGCCAGGAATGCTGCCTGAGCTGCTCAAAAAGTTATGTCATGTTTGCCTCAAGACAGTACCTCAGCTGGTTGTGACCATTACTCACCATATCCTTTCAGAAAAACCCAGCCTTAAAAACTGGCAGGTGAGAAAAGGCGGGACGAAGAGAGGAATACCCTGAGATCTTTGTTCAACAGAATAGATATCTGCCAATTGAAACAGAACCAATGAAAGCAAAAGCTGCTTCTATAATAAATGGCAGCTTTTATTATGCCTCCTAACAATGTTTTGGCCTCACCAAGACAGGACTTGTGATTGTGACATTCATGGTACCACAGACTTATTACTGCTAGGTTTAGTTTGTGTACCTAATTAAAGCTGGAATGTCTCATGGCTCACTGCAGCTTTCCATCACATGAAGCCTCTTCACATTATTTATGCAGCTGCTAAGTGGCACAGAAACACATCCAAAGGAGAAGCAGAGAGGAACAAATGGCTAAAGAAAGGTCAGGGCAATACCACACAGCTGCTTGGCCGCTTCCTAGGAATGGAAAGAGAAATTCTGCTCCTTTTGAATCCCTCCTTTTCTGTTCTTTGTTAGCAAAATTCGTTTATGAGTTGTGACATTGAGGGCTTAATTTTCCTTTTATTGCTTTGGAGGGCCACAAATACACACAAAGCAATAAAGTAGAAATATTAATGTAGATGTTCGCTTTTAAAGCTGCCAGCAATTGGCTGTCACACAGAGAGTATCATTTCTCTTTGTGCTTTATGCTGCAGACACTCTCAAATCAGGGTAAGACACTTAAATGTATTCTGAATGTTTCAGGAACATCTGTTGGCATATCATCATCAGAGAACAAATTTGCCAACCCCCATCAGAAACATCACTAATAGATGTTTATATCAAGAGTCCAGGCATTTAGTAGGAGCTCAGCATTGACTTGAAGCTTGTTTTTTTCGGTCATGGTATACAGCCATTGAAATCTAGCATGCAGGAAAAGGTCTACAGTCTCATCAGAGGAACAGAACAGATTTTGTAAGATGAGCCATATAACGGATGAGTAGGTTTGATGCAAATATAAGGAAATGCTTCCTAATACAACATGCAGTTATTTTATAGAATTTGTCACCATTGGATGACGTGGGTGCTAAGAGCTTACCAAGGTTCAAAATGTGACTGAAAACAGAAAAATCACTGGAGAATGCTAATCCTATCACAATCTCCCATTTAAGGGGATTTATGTCTCGGATTACTGTAAGATTTAGTATACCTGGGAAATACCGCTTTGATCTTGCTTTGGTCTTACCCTTGTACATAGGCATCTGCTACTGGCCACTCTCCAAAACAACCCAAAAACAAGTAGAGCATTTTGCATCACAAAGAGGAATAAATTGCACAGATGCTTGTTCTGCAGTTAAATCCTTAAATCCTTAAAACTGAACAAACACTCATATCATTTAATATAATTTTAAATACAGTCAGTCATGAAGTTTTCATCTAAACTGCAAAGATTCTTGAGCAGCAAGCCCAGGATGATTAATTTCCTTCACCATGACACATTTCATTTAAGATCAAACCCATATAAATTTGAAATATTTGCTGTATATTTTGTGAACCTCCAAAATATTGCAGTGACATAGGGATTTTCTGATCTGCAGAAAAATTCTACTCAAAGTATTTTCCCTGTCCTGAAAGGCTTCTAGCCTGTAACTCTTTAGTTCTTCATATCTGTGACTCTCATGTATGTTGGCATGCTTGCTGTAGGTTGACATCGAGCAAACAGAGACTGTAACAAAAGAGTTTTATTTTTAAGAAGCCTATCATGAAAATGTAGATCAAGAAAAAACCCTATTCTAAGTGTTTCCAGCTAAGGCTAGAAACATAATTAAATGAGGTTTGAAGGGCAAAGTGAGAGCATAAAAGAAAATGAGAAGAGTGAAGGGAAAGAGTTCAGATGAGGTTAGAGATTTTCTAAAGAAAAAAAAAGAACCAATGCATTAAAAATCATACCATGAAGAAAAGGCCAATGGCCTTGATGATAGACTAATGGTCTTGTGGGGCAGAGGTGTGACTATGTTACACTTCACAGCTCTGACATGACCTAGGCTGACTGACAGCCTTTCTTTCCAATTTTCCAACCACTAAGGTTTTAATTTGGTTCTAACTGCCTCTATTCTCTCCTAAGTGTTCACTTCTTCCTATTTCAAAAAATGTCATATATCCTTTAAGAGTATCATGAAAAAGTCTGTGTGCAATTTTGGTTTAATACACAAAGCAATCCAGATTCTGATTGTCCATTTCCTTTTAATTTCTAGTCTGCGCAATAGGTGCATAATTTTTAGGAGTGAACTGACTTCGCCATACATGTCTTTGCAGGTTATTAAATAGTTTGTAGATGTTGAATATAATATTCTTCAGACTGCTAGGAAATGTGTACTGTGTAAGCCAAGTACAATTTGAAAATATTGTGATTAGCTATTTACAATTTTTGTCAAGGTGTTTTGGTCAATGCAATGCTGTGTTGACTTGCAAAGGTTCCAAACCAGAAGAGGGTTTCATTGTGCTAAAATGTCCTTGATATAATTTGGCTGCTAGATGATATTTAAATTTTAGTAAGAGCTGTGTAAGGCTGACACTGAGCCCAAATAAGTCTTTTTAGTGAGATCTTTCCAAGATAATCATTCTGTTAAAAGACACTAAGGTCTTCTGAAAATGTGCTTACTGGTATCAGCTGACATCCAGGATTTTTTTCAGGGCTTGAGAATGCAAACAAGAAGAGTAAAGTATTGAATTGTATTAGTGAAACACAAACATCATGTTCCAGATAAATGGTTAGCCTCTGCCATAATAATCTGAAATTAAATACTCAGGCTTAAACTAATATGCACTGTGAAAAAACAACCCCAAACATGCAGAACAACCAAGCAGCAGAGCCTTAAAATGAAAATAAGGGAAAAACTGTGCTGGGATTTTCCCGTCTTTGGTGTAGCCCTTCTGCGAATCATGTCAACAATATTAACACTGACTTCAGTGGAGCAGACCTCTCCGTTCAAGCTGAGCAGTTACAACCCCTGCTGCACATGTGAGCACATCCTGCCAGTTACATTCGACCTGAGAAATGGCACGCACAAATTGGGCTCCTCCAGCAGGAGTTGTTGGCACATGTAGCTGTCAGAGTCTTCATCTCCTAGCCTGACAGTCTGGCTTAATTCTTAGAAAGCAACAGAAGAAGAAAACAGTCCCCAAGCTGTGAATGAAGCTGCATGGCTCACTGGTATCACCAGGGTTTGATTCATGATTTTAAGCATACATGTGCTGGTGTAGGACTTAAGGGAGCCAGTCACTTCATACTTCTGAAGAGGGAGTGGCACTGTTTGTTAGGATTTCCCATACCAGGGAATCAGAAATGCAATGCCCTCACTGCCTGTCATAGGTGGGTGCCTTCAGCCCTTTATCTGCCTTAAATGTCTTAAAATGTGCATTTATTACAGCAATACCCAGAAGGAAGGATCAACTGAACAAAACACAGTGGAAATCTAGCAAACCCCTTGCCTTGGCCTTGGTGGCAATTCTTATGACAACAAAGGGATTTGTGTTTTGAAAGCAATAAAATATTATTGCATTTCCTCACACTTCCTTCCTCTTCAGCTTGCAAGCACTTGTGAGGAATCAACCCATTTCTCCTACCAAACAACCCATTTCTCTCTCAATCTGTCTTGAGGGAAATGCAGAATTAATTTTAATTTTGTTTCCAGATCTACACCGTCTTGTCTAAGTCCCCACCTGACAAGCAGCATGCAAACTCCAGGAGACACACCGTCATTCAGAGTTGCTGCCAAAGTCAAGGACTTTTCTCCCATAGTTAAGCTCCACTAACCTTGACTATGAAGGGTACTGCTGGGCTGAGTCTGAGTCTGCTGGCCCAGGTGAGGGATCAGTAAGCAGCAGATGTGGTTGGCCAACTCCTAAGCTGGTGTCTGCTGTGTAAGGCAGGAGCTCTGATTCTGAAAGTTATGTGTGTTATAAAATGTGTACAAGAACAAGTCTGTAGGTACGATGTTCCTGGTATGACTCTGTGACCGAGCTTCTGAAAGAACTTTACAGTACAAGTGTTCTGTCTGCCTGAATGCTTTGCAGTGGGAATGGGCTGGTTCAGAACTGCCCTCCTTGCTGCCAGCGTGTCCCTGAGGTGTAAAACACTGCATAGGGCACAGACATACCTTCTACTCCTTGCTGTAGAGATGAGAGGGGGACTTGGAAAAGATAATTAAAACCTCTCCGTAAGGCAAGTAATTTCTCTATGAAGTGCATTGACATCTCTGCATGGAAAGAGCTAGGTATTAGTATTATTAAAGGAGGCTTAAAGCCTTTGGCTCTTTCTTGTTTCCAGTTGCTTGAGCAGTAGTATGTTCATCTGATGGGAAACTCACCTGTGGTTTTCCCTGCATGAAACTTATATTAGGCTCTCCTAGGTGGATTCATAAAACATTCCTCATAATCCCCATTTATTTCAAGCCGTTTTGCAGCTCTGAATAGCACAGTACATCATAAAGAACGTTTCCTTTCATTCAAAAACCATTTGCATTTTATTTGTGCCTCAGAGGAAGAACAATCCGAGCTGATTACAATCCACAGACACTGTACATAATGAAAAATTAATTGCATCAATCTTTTTGCTGTAGTGGTCTTAACAACTCATTTTCAACCGGTCATTTCTCCACCTGCTCACCGAAGCCCAAGCAGCTGAAGCAAGCCCATTTCTGACACTGACTGAATACCAATGAAGAGAAGGTCATCTAAGCATCAAGTGAGTGGGAGAATAGTTCCCAGCAAAAGATGGCAGTTTTGGACCAGCAGCAATCACTACGTGATAGAAACCAAGTAAGTAACTGGAACACAAATCTTAGTGAATGCACACTGACACACACATGCAAGGAGAAGGAAGGATGTGTCAAAATCAGAACAACAAAGGTAGTTCTGCCTCCTTTCATGAGAGCTGTCACTTGGAAAGCACTGGTGGCTGTTGTAAATCAAGATTTGCATGCTGGATCCAATGTTAGAGATTTGTTCTGCCAGGTAAAATGCTCTTGAAGGATGTGTATTTATCAAGACATGATTTCTGCTTCCTGCAGTCAAAGTTGCTAAAATACAAAAAAAAAAAAAAAAGGTAACCATTTAACTTCAGTACTTTACAAGACAAGAAAAAAGGCAGAGGAGGTGGGGCACAGACAACAGAATGACACCTGCTGCCTGCCTGCATGGATAACCCTGCAAGGCAGTAATTTTCATCCCATGCCTGCACTGAAAATGTTCTTTGGGTGCAATGCAGTGTGAGCCATATCTAAAGGCATTTTATGCACAGGGAAAGATAGAGTATTCCATGTTGAACTGTGAAATATTACCAGAACTGGCAAAGGAGTGTAATTTCTTGATACTGGTTGAAACGGTTTGAGCATTCCAAATTCTCTGATCAAATGACTTGATCAGAGCCCTCAGACAGGTGTAGGGAATACCTGAATTTCAGCCATCTTTTGGAGAGTTTAGTTATCATCCATATAGCTGCCTGAGGAAATGACTGTTTTTATATTTCACCACAGTTTCAAATTGTTTTAGGATGTGTGTAGCAGAGAAGTCAAGAGAGGGTTCTCAGCTTGGCACAACAAGTACGACACAGTGATTAAGTGGATGATTATGATAAGACGCATTGCTAATATAGTATCTAAGTATTGCTGATACAGTATCTAAATAACAACTCTATCATCTATTACAATGGATTATAGTAAAGGGTTATAGTAAAGGGTTATGAATATATCCAGGTTTGGCTAGAAACATACAGGTTTATAGTCCTTGGCCTTGCAGAAGTCACAATTACAAAGCAACAAAGCACCTATGGAACTACTTTAGGATTTTATCTCCTTACTTGACCAGATCTTAGCATTTCTATCACAATCCTGGGAGACTGCTTCACTCCATTGGCCCTGTCTCTGTCAGCATTTTACACCCTTTTGAAGGTCAGTGTGCACTGAAGTCAGTCACAAACATCTCAGTTCCCGCATCTCTGAAAAGCATTAAATATGTGAACATAATTAATGGCCACCTGGTGTTCTTATCTTAGGACAAATCACATTGCCCATTAGGGACAGGAAAGGTAGGGGAGGTGTGTGTATATGGGGCACACACACACTGAAGACTAGAATATCTTATGTTGCAGTCATAAAATGTCCCATATTTCTCAAGTCAGGTGTTCTTCTTCTGTTTAGATGTATACACATTCTCCAAAGTAAACAAACCTATGCTTTTGAAGGAAGAGACTTTATCTATGGGCAATCCAACATAACACATAGGAACTTTAAAAAAAATAGAAGACAACAGTTTAAAAATATGCCGTAATTCCATGTGTAGCAGAATTTGAATTGAATTTTTTTAATTGATTGTAATCATTACTTTTAATTTTCCTCTAGAAAGTGCTTGCTACAGTTCAATAATGGAGGGAGGAAACAGCTGGTCTGTGCATTTGTGAGTGAGCAGCATTTAATAAGGTAATATGTTCATTTTCTAGGTGTCAAGAATTACGAATTTATGCCAGGTCAAATTAGTGCACATGTTTTCACATAGCACAGTGAAAAGCTCCTTAAGTGAGTGTTGGTGTATTTAGGGTGCTTGTGAAATGTTTACTTCAGAATAAGAGGAGAGCCTCTGTGTTACAGAGGTGCAGCCGTTTATAACAGAAGTGGCAGGTCACATTTAACCCAGACATCAGTATTCTCCCCAGAAAACTAAAACCAACATAAAGCTACTAGCTGCAAAATATGTGGCTGGTGCACAAGCCCCGGACATTTCCCTACTAGAAAGTGCCCCATAGCATTTCAGTAATATGAATGGAAACTAATTTGACTTCGTCTGCCAAGACAGCGGTATGATATTCTGTTTGTAGTGTAGATAAAAAACAGATATCAAACTCTATTAAACTTTGGGCTAGACTTTTTTGCTTTTTCCCCAAACCAAATAGTAAATATTGACTGAAGTAAGTTTATCAATATTTATTTTGAGGGGAAAATAAATCTTCCTGTTTGCAAAACTATAAAGCCAATTTTGTGAGGGAGAGAGATGACTCAAATGGTAAATTTTCCAATAATAATCTCAGTGCCTTTCAGCAAACATAAAAGCACATGAAAAGGGAATGATCCACTAGGGAACATTTGAAACTGACTCCCAGAAGTAACCAGGTGTTAAGGCCAGGCAGATCTTTCTAGATCTTTCTGCTGTTAGACACAGTGCCATTTTTAGAGCTGTTCCCTGAACTTCTGCATTTAGAAGGTGACAATGCACTCGTGTACATACAGAGACAGGAACTGCATGGTTTGGGCACCTGCTGCCCAGACAGGACAGAGAAGATGCCTTGGGTGCAGGGTGTGATGGCAATCATCCGTAGCAGATATTTACCTCATATGGCAAACACAAGGAGACCATGGGCTTGTGAAGGAAAGGGAAAATGGGGAAGGCAGAATTTATGTGGGTGGTGAAAATAATTTACTTCTCAGCCCAGAGAGATCAGATGTATGACCATAGGAGGACAGTCTCTTAGTGCTTGAATGCTGAAAAGACTGTTTGCATGCACACATCTTGGTACTTGTGATTATGTGGCATTAGACAGTCACTTCCCTTTCCTATAAGGTCTCTCACTGACATTTTTCACATTGCTGTTATGATGCTGTAACATTGCATCCTACATTTACAGATGTGTTTGTGTGCTGTGCAGGTGACATAAGAAGTCTGCAGCTGAAACTTAGCTCAGTCTTATGTGCTAGGATAGTATGCTGGCTGGAGATGCACTGCTAGGGTAATATGCTGGCTGGAGACATTCTCCTGACTCCACTGAAAGGAGAAGCTTTGTGTTCTAATAAATCTGGTCTTGTAGCCCCTGCCTTCTTTCTGCAGTGGTTATTAGGAAGGCAGCTGGGATGACCTTTTCTCCCTGTATGCTGCTGAATTACAAGTTTTTGGCTTCCTCATTTCCTCTAGAGTTCTAGCCCAATTTTCCCTCCTAGAGATCACATTGATTTTCCAAAATGCTTCCATTCTTCAAACTTAGTATCCTGAGGTTTGGTCTAAGAAGGATGTCCAGATCCAGGAACAATGCCTCATCCATTTGTGCTCCATTTCTTAAAGAAGGAAAAGAAAGCAACATGATCCAACTCTTTGTCCTTGTGCCATCATTACTCCGCATAAAAAAGATTGAACTGGCAGGATCTACATAAATTACCACCAGAGTGAGGGCTCAGAAAATAGGTGGAAGAAAAAGCACATAGCAAAATTAGAATTAATATTATAGTAAAAGAGGTACCAACTGAAGGGGAGGAACTTATAAAAAAAATGTCATATAATGAAACACAATACTAATACTCCATATTGTACAGAACAGTTACTTTAAGGCTGTGCTCTGCCATGACAGCATTTATCTCCACAAGTGAGTGGAGAGGAGAGACAACTGCCAAGAGGAATAGCCACAAGCAAGTTATTCTGTCCTTCTGTGCTACCAGTGATAAGTGGCAGAAGAAAGATCAATCATCACTCTCTACATTGCTCTCCAGGATTTGAAGCAGTTTTATGCAGCAGCTGGAGGAGGTAGAAGATGCTTGGAAAGGTGATTCTGACAGCTAAAGTTTTAAGAATTTTCCCCCAAGTTCCCCAAGGAGCTTGTTGAGGTGCACATCTAGAACTCCATGAAGGTCTAGCATGCTCATCCTCTTATGCAGGCACCAAATGTAGTGCTGAAGAGTAAAACTACTTGGTGTCTATCCACGAAAGTGCATTCAGCACCATGAGTTGAATATCATAAAACTAAAGGTTATTTTGAATGTCTGGTATTCTTAAAAAAATCATTTAAGAAGTATTTTCTGGTCCAGCTCTGGATGCCTCAAGGAGCTCAGAGGAATCTCCAGCAAGGGGTAATTTGGAAGCTAAAAAAAAATAGAAAATCTCCACGATGTCTGTAATCACACTTTCTTGTATATTTTCCTTCTCTCTGTTCTCTTCTAAGCAGACTCACTCCTTCTATTTTCAAGCTTTCTCATCAAACTGAATGCTTAGTTTCTTGTAATATAAATGTAAAGTGTTACAATACCTTCACACATATAGTTATGGTGTCACCACAGACTCACACAGTGGTTGGGGTTTGAAGGGACCTCTGGGGATCACCTTGTCCAATTTCCCTTGTAAAACAGGTTCACCTGGAACAGGTTGCACAGGATCAAGTGGAAGTGGGTTTTGAATATGTCCAGATAAGGATACTCCACAACCTCTCTGGGCAGCCTGTTCCAGTGCTCTGTCACCCTCAAAGCAAAGAAATTTTTCCTTATATTCAGAAGGAATTTCCTGTGTTTCAGTTTGTGCCTGTTGCCCCTTATCCTGTTGCTGGGAACACTGAAAAGACTCTGGCCCCATCCTGCCCGTAAGGTGTTTGTATGCATTGATAAGATTTCCTTCATCATCTCTCCTCTAAACCAAACAGGTGCAGCTCCCTCAGCCTATCCTTTTAAGGTCTTCCAGTCCCCTAATAATTTTTGTAGCCATCTGCTGAACCATCTCCAGGAGTTTCTTGTCTTTCTTGAACTGAGGAGCCTGGAATTGGACACTACCTCAGGTAAGGCTTCACTAGTGCATCCCTTAACCTGCCAGCCACAATCCATTGGTTATTCCTCCCCAGATGAAGGACCCTGCATTTGCCCTTGTTGAACTTCAGAAGGTTCCTCTCTGCCCATCTCTCCAGCCTGTCCAGGTCTCACTGAATATCTGTACACAACTCAGGGGTGTTGGTCTCTCCTCCCAGCTCTGTATCATCAGTGAACTTGCAGATGGTGCACTCTGTCCATCCAAGTAATTGATGGATAAGTTGAACAACACTGGACCCAGTACTGACCCCAGGGATGCACTGCTAGTGACAGGACTCCAGTTAGACTCTGTGCTGCTGATCATAACACTCTGAGCTCTGCAGCTCAGACAGTTCTCAATCCACCTCACTGTACACTCATCTAATTCACACTTTGCAAACTTACCTATGAGTATGTTATGGGAGACAGTGGCAAAAACCTTGCTGAAGTCAAGGTAGCCAACATTCACTGCTCTCCCCTCTTCTACTCAGCCAGTCACTCCATCATAGAAGGCCATCAGATTGGTCAAGCATGATTAGCCCTTGATGAACATCTGATGAAACCTGATTTTCCTTCATATGCTTAAAGATTACATCCAGGATCATCTTTCCAGGGATGGAGGTGAGCTTGACTGACCTGTAGTTTCCTTCTTGCGCTTTTTGAAGACTGGAGTGACACTGTCTTTCCTCCAGTCCTCAGGCAGCATTCCTGTTCTCCATGACCTTGTAAAGATGATGGAGACTGTCTTAGCAATAACATCTGACAGCTACCTCAGCACTTGGGGGTGCATCCCATCAGGACCCATGAGTTTGTGGGTATCCAGTTTGTCAAAATGATCTCAAACCAAATCCTCCTTGACAAAGGGCAAATCTTCCTTTCTCCAGACTTTCTCTCTTGCCTCTAAAGTTTGGGACTCCTGAGGGCTGACCTTAGCAGTGAAGACTGAAACAAAAAAAGCATTCAGTAACTCCACCTTCTCCTATCCTTTGTCACCAGGGCACCAGTGAGTCATCCATGAGTTTTTGACAGTGTGGCCTAAGTCAATGCCATGCTTAATCTGTGCCAAAGGACAGCAAGAACCTAATGGAGAATGAAGAGATTTTTTTTTTTTTGTGATAGAAGGGTGAGGGTAATGGTGAGAATGTTGTGAAGAAAAAGTTCAGGGGAATTATTTAATGCCAGGCTTGTAGATAGAGGGCTTTAATAAAATAAAAAGAGCAAAGAGAAGTCTATGTGCACCCTGATGATGAATGAATATGCCTGCTTCAGTACTTCTGGGATGGATTAAGCTGTTGAAAAAGCATTCAACATTGGCTAAAGAACTGTAATATATGTGAAATTCCACAGTTAATGCATCATTAAATAATTTGCTGCAACTGATTTATAGGCGCAATATACTACACTATGTCAAACCATGTGGGATAATAAATGGTATCACAAAAATATACTATTGAAACTTTAGTTCTAATCAGTCTTTTGAGTTCTAGTAGAAAATAGTTCTGCAGAACAGAATTGTCCTATTGATCCTGATAGTGCAACACGTAAAAACTTCATGCTACATATATTTTAAGACCTTTTCTTAAGCAATCTGGGTTGTGGTTCAATGAATCACACACTCACTGGATTGCGACTTGTGGTACCCACACTCTGGTCCTTGCTCTGTCATTGAAACTCTAAACTGCTGATCCAAGTTTTTCCAGGTTGAGTGCTATAATGCTTACTTTGAGACATGTGCTCCCTATTTCCATGGACACAATGTACAATCCCATCACCTACCTACATATATTGGACACACAGGGACAGGGAAAGGGGAGATAACAATCAACCTCTGAATCCAACCTTCACAGGACTTGGGTGACTTACTGCTTCTGGGGGACATCTTCCCAGTGCCCATATTCACTGTTTGAAAGAGAAATGCTTGTTCCTTCTCTTCCAAAAGGAATTACCTTATTTTGAATTATATATTCAGGGGAAAAAAGCAACACACGTTAGTGCTCCTTTTCAGTGGCTAAGTTCTTTATAGAAGTAAATGGGCTCAGTTCACCTCAGTTTTTGCCCAGAATGTTCTTCTTCTTGTCCTTCTACTCTCCACTTTTCAGAATGTGCCTAATCTCAGGGTTGCAGGGTCTTGCTAAGCAAGAGTCACAGTCACAGTCACTGAAGGAATGTTCTGATTTGAAGAGAACAATGATTTACTGGTCCAGCTAAAGAGTAATTTGACTTTGATAGGCTGGTAGTGGGACATTCAGTTGGAGGAAGTCCTCTCTTCTAGTCCTTGTAGGACTGTGTTTGGACTTTGCTATGTCCCTTTTGGGACCAATAAAAAGAGCCATGATGCTGGCTGATGTGTTTAGATGCATGACACTAATGGATGAGCTAATTGTGATTAATAATTAATTTGATTAATTTAGCCCCTTTAAACTTTTGTACTGTTCTATTTGCAAATAAGACTGTTTTATTCCATCTTTCTAAATTATTAAGCAGGCATTTTCTGCAGCTATATTTCAGCCTACAGGAAATAATTGCTGAGACTTATTTGAATTTGTTGTTCACACTATGTGATTGGTCATGTTGTAATTAAAATCTGTATTCTTTCATATTTTGTCAAAGTCCAGAGTGTACCAGTGATTTCTAATTACCCAAAGAGACCTCACCAGGGTCCTCCATCCTCACTGCCCGCTCATTGTCCAGGAGCTACCTTTAATCTCAAGCCCAGGACTTCAGTCTTGGCCTGAGCATAGTTGCAGATGTATGTGTTTCAGTTCTGCTCCCAGACTGTTGCTCAGGTTTCCTGGGTTGACAGTGGACAAGTCTTGTTACTTTCCCTTATGGTTGCTGGACTCTGGTAGAAGCTGTCACTGCCACTGTTCCGCCTGGGCTACCCAGCTCAGACATGGCAGGATTGTGTCCAGTCAGTCAGGTCACTGTCCTGCTCCTGTTGTGGCCATGCTCAGCTCCCAGCTTGCTTTCCTTGTGATGTCACCTGAATCTTGGAGCTGTCTGATAAACATCACTTTTACTGGTGTAATCTTGAGGATAGTGTTTAGTACGAAACATAAAAATGAATCTCTACCTTGGTTAAACACAACATTTTGAGAAGTATTGAGAGTGCTCAGAAGTCTCTTTTAGCAGTTACATTGGTATTTTAGGGAAGAAGGTAGTTTGGAATTTGAAGGAAACTTTACATTTCTCCAAGTGCCCAACTGCAGCAGTGTTTGTAAGCAGTGATAAGTGAGAACTCTGAAGTTTAATAAGCAGGAGATGTCACTAATGTAAATACAGCTTAAACACTAGAACGAAGAGCTTCAGTGAGAAGGATCCCTATCTCCTGAGTAGATTGTTAATGCCAGTAAAAACAAACAGCTTTTGAAGGATCAGTTGTTTAAAAATAACCTGTAAGGGGGATCATGTTTTGAGATGGAGATGCAACTTTTTTAATGTTTGTGTGGTTTAAAAACTTAACCTGGAGGTTAAGAAGTCTAATTATCTAAGGGCAAGATTTTCAAATGCATTAGAGTTGCATAGCACCCATACCCCTATGAAAGCTGATGGAAAGGATGCTATTAAAATATGGTATTTTACTGGGGGAGGGGAGAAGGACTCTTAACTGTTAGGTTTGGCCAGACTGAGCATGGCAGTGCCCTTTTCGGAATATATCCTGTACTGAAGTTGATGGGAATGCGACTTGAATTACAATGGAACCAAGAAGTATCACGTCCTCTACTGAATTCTAGAGCACACAGGACTGCTAGCAAGTTTTTGTAACAGAAAACAGCTCTCTGCCAGTGCAAATCAGCTTACTACTGCAGAAATCCATGGCCTCAGTTGCAGTAATCAGTTACAGTTGCTACTTTACTATGTATTCCAGCTGAGAATCTGTCCTAAAGTGTGTGCTAACTTCCCTAATTGACAGAAAATATTTCCAAGATTAAATACTGACCTCAACATCACCATCATTTTTTTTTAATATCGATTTTTACTGTACTATATGCCTGATAAAATACAGATAGTGCAAGATAAGAACACTACTGCCAAGATGGAGAATCTCTTAAAGGACTCACTTTTCTTTTAAGCCTGGAAAATACGCTAAATCTGAGAAAACAGGCGCTTGCAAAGGACCTTGGTGAACTATGGCCCATTATCAGAAATGTTGCAGCTAATTAGCAGCCAGTTTCCAGAGAGAAGGAACTCTGTGAGGATGGGATGGCTGTTTTTTTGCAGAGTCTCAGCCCACAGGTGTTTTGAAGCTGACACATTTACTGGTGTGACTTCTACATTAAATTAATCTAAAGAGGGAGCCACAGCACAGGGCTTCTAAATGAAATGAATGTTCATTAGCTCATGCCTTTTTGGCACTTGCTTACTGACCACTGCTTTTTCAATTATAGCATTTTTAAGAGGTGCAGTTATGGTAGAAAGCACAATTATATGGCCCTTTGACTTCTGTCTGCCACTTACTACTACGAGTATTCTGTGGGTTGTTTATGAGTTAGAGGCTTTGATCATTGTCTTTTTAAGCATAGAAAAACTTACGCTTCTGTTCCAAAGTATTTGCACTGAGTTATCCAAGCCTTCTCCACATGTAGTGGGTTATCTCACCTACTCCAAAAAAGCATAAGGAGATTCACTGCTTGTGTACTGTCATCTTCAGGATATCCCCTATTTGCTCTCAGTGAATAAAGATTCCCAAATGACTGCTGTAGCTCTCAGACTGGGCAGTCCTTGACATTCTACTTTTCTTTTAACTGCACAATTTTGATGCACTTTCCAGAGAACAAAGAGGAAAAAATTACGTAACTTGAGGTGAATCTTGGTGGTAAAGCTATCCAGCATGGAATGAATTAGCTACCACTGTCTGAAAATCACTTGTGTGAGGTAAAAGCATTGTAAGTGATGAATTAAATATCATGGCTTGAGTTGTATGAATGAGCAAATAAAAAAGAATGGTTTTGCCACATAGCTTGGTAAATCTTCCAGTGTACAGTTGTGTCTTCTCAACAAAGGTCTCTTTGTTTGCTTTCAGTTTCTAATTCCTATTTCGTCCTTGGAGGAATTATGTGTAGGCACAGCAGCCTTCCTCCAGTAAACACTCCTTCAGTATTATCCATGCTGGATCTGATTCAGACTAATGAAACAAAAAATCAGCTTCTTATATGTGGGCTGAATGAGCAGAATTGCTCCCTTCTCCTGTTACAGTCTACCTCATCAGAGGTGCTTTTGAAGAAACAATTTTGTGTTCTTTCATGTTTCTGTCAATTTTTCTTCATCCAGGTCAGTCTGTGCAAAAGGCAGAAATTGAGAATTAATTTTTACCACCTGTGTTCCTCTGAAGCTTGTTTCTGCAAATATTGTTAGTCTGGATTCCATCCCTGCAATTTAAATGAACAATTGGCACTTTACTGACCCCATTTTCTTGTAGCTATTTCAGGAATTAGTGTGGTTAGCAAAGACCTTGCTGGCAATAAGAGCTGACAGTGCATGGCAGAATGATTACTGTGTTCATTCTCTGTTCTTAAAGAGTAACTGTGTTTAAGGGGGAAAAGAAGCTTCCTTGAATGTATTCAGGTTGTCCCTACTTGATTTAATGGCTCAAGTGCAGGCCTGAGACTCAGAAACCTGAGTTCATTCCTATATCACTGGTGATTCTCTCTCCTCAGCTTTACCAGGGACTGTGATCACTAGTGTTTCCTTTTGCACAGCACTGTGAGGCCTCCCATAGGACCAGAAATACTCTGGAAGAAAGCATCTAACTCTAACCTGTATCTGGCCCATGGCAGACCTCCTGCAATTGTTTCAGATGGTCAACAGACAGATGGTACCACAGCCCGAGGCTTGGCTGCCAGAGCAGAAGCAGAGTTGGCTCATTGAGTCTATGCACGGTGTGAGCTACCAGCACCTAAGTGCCTGGAACGAGCTCATGCTGGCTTGGAGCTTCAAGGCCAAAATCTACCTGCATTGGGTGCAGAGCAATCCTAGCAGACTGCTATATGAACACTGAGCTTGCTGTGGCTATGCTCATATCTGGCAGTCTGCCCTTCAGGCCTCATCGGCTCTAAGGGTGGTGGGAACGAGGACTTCCTCTGCTGTCTTGCAGTGTGGGAACAAATTGTAAAGTGGCTGAAAAACACGATAAGCCACACAGTCAGTCCCATACCCAGACAATCTGTGCCATTCCAGGACCTTGTAGGAGATGTTAAATCAGTAGGTATCCTGCCTCATTGAGCACAGGGCATTTTCTTTGCATGGATCAATACATGCATAGTAGGCTTTTTGTCAAAAAGCATGGAATTTAAGGTGTCATGGTAGTATTTAGAAAATGGTGAAGGGAAATTGATGATGTAACACCTTTGGGTCTGAAACCTTAATGGGGGCTATATTCTTGCACACTTGTAACTCAGAACTGCATAGATTTTCTGTGTTGCACAACACCAGGACTTTATTGGCATTACCCTTTGCATGCCATGAACTGTTTGTGTGCTGTGAACTGTTCTGCCAGAGAAGACACTGGGAAGTGCTTTGCTTTCTACAGGCATCACCTCTGCTCTGCAAGGCTACAAGATGCATCACTTCCACACTGGCAGCCAGTAACAGACTGGGAACTGAGCCTAGCTCCCAGATTAACTCTTCCTCTTGTGATTGCTCTCACCAGATCCTGTCTGCTGTGGGAAGCTGAATCAGGCTCTCAGGCTTGATCAGACTCTTGATTTCTGGCCTGAGATTTTTCTGTGCTGAGTTTAGTCAGTTTAGTGGGAAATACACTTGTGGAAAGCAGCTTCCAAAGCACTCTTCTGACAGTGTACAATTTCCCCCTTCTTTTGAACATGCATAACAAATTAAAAAAAAAAAAAATCCATGTATTCACAAGTTTTGTTTTGAGTACTTTTCCCTTGAAAGAGGACAACTATTCTTTTATGAAACAATTTCCCACTGAAGGAAGTAAAATTTAACTACTCACCTACCTCATAAATATTAATTTGCTGTTAATAAGTCTTTTTTTTTTGTTGTGCTGATAATTTGAAATTTTGTTACAAATGTCTGGTCTATCAATGCCTTCATATTAATTATAAGTAAAGTCCTCATCTTTATAAGGAAATAATAATTTAATCTGAAGATTGTCACTTTTCATTGGGAATGATGAATGACATCTTGGGAATGACACTGAACAGCAGTGTCAAACAGCTTATTACAGCTGATACTTCAAAGTATCTCAGGCTTGTTTAATTGGTGAAACAATAAAATAAGATGACCATCAGCAGCCTAGTGAGCAATTCCATTTATATTTTTCCCATTAATAAGAGTCCAGGCTACTTTATGAAGAATTACTAATTTGCGGGGGAATATAATTGAGCAGTTTATTGTGATCCCTGCCTTTGGGAGATAACTAAAGGCAGGTTGATTTTATTCTTTTGATTAGTGTGCACATAAATGCAGTTTTTTCAGAAATGCACTCAGAACTGGTATGAGATTTCTGGAAGATTAGCTTTCTACTATGGATATTAACAGGCAGATCAGCAAAGATCCTCAGCAGACAGTAGGTGCCCTTTTAGAAACCATGGCTCAGTGCAATGAAGTCTCAAAAATGTGCTGCAAAATAGGGAGGATTTGGTGTTGTTTTTGTTACGGTAGCTTTCGTTGCAAGTCCAGCCAAGTATGTCACAGTTAGAGCATCAGAAACTTGCTTTCTGCCAAGCCTGGTGTCAGGCTTTGGTAGTGAAGGTGTTCTTGAAAATTTGGCCCTAAGATATTGGTTGAAGTTGCCTTTCCAAGGGCTCTGGCTGCAAGTCACTCTGCCATTTTCTCCAAACTGATATGAATCTCTATGTTCACATGGCCCCAGTGGGCTTCTGCTTGCTAGCTTCTCTGCTCTCCCTCTCATTGAGGCTCGTTGTCTCAATACCATGCTGTCAGCTCAGCCCACAGCTGCTGGCAAACTATTATGTATAGACATGCACTCTCCAAGCAACAGTCTCTCTAGGCTTCTGAACTCAGCCAGTTTCCCCAGATGCTCGTCTCCAACATCAAACTTTTTGTTCTCCTTGTAGGCAGAACCTTACAAGTTTCCCATGCTAGACCAGGACCTAGCTACCAGAGGAAAAACAGGTCCATTGGGATAATTTCTTAGTACTTGCTGGGGTTCTTATGTGTGGAAACCCATGTCTGATTTTCTTAAAAATTAAGAACTTTTATTTTATGAATCTTGAACTGAAAAGATTTTTAAAAAGCTAGCTGGTATGATCAGTTTCCTCTAATCTGATACTTCCTCAGAGGCAAAATTAAGTAGACTTTCCTTCTTTGTGCAGGACCAAGGTACTATTGAAAACAAGCATTGAGAAAGCCTCTCTGAGCCAAATGAAATCCCCATTTCTGTATGTCCCTGATCATGAATCCCCCACATGTTTGAACTGTGTAAGCTCAAATTACATACTTCTCCTTAGAGTAAGTTCAGTATCAGAACCAGCTTACAATACAGTGCTGAGAGAAGAGCACCAGAACACAATGTATGTATCAGAAATAAACCTGTCGTATAAAAATTGTAAGGACAAGAGGAATTGCTTTAATAATAGATTCTGTCATAAGCCCCCAGATATGAATAAGAGTTAGTGTTTCAGGTATGTACTCACTGCATCTAAAAAGCAGCTGAGGGACTAAAAAGCATATAAAGATCCACTTAGAAATCTGTTACTCTTTAATTTAAATGAGAAGAAAACCACCACTACACATCAGCTGGGTAGGTTGGTAGCTTATCCTTAAACAATGCTGGGAGAGCAAAGGCACTGTGCTGGCATTCATTGCCGCTACTGCTGTGGTTTGTGTGCTGTTCCTTTTTGCTCAGAGGCTGACATCTATCCCTGTAGATGTTTCTGTTGTTACACAGAGCAGATCGGGATTTGTGCTACCATTTTGTTAAGATTTTTTGAGTAATCTGAGGAAGATCTGTCCTATTGCTGCGTGATGCAAAGTAACACTGTCATTTCAGGATACTGTGGTGTTACTGTGGTTCCCTCATTGCAAAAAAGTCTGCATCAGAGGCTTTGCTATGAACTGTGTCTCCAAACCTTCTTTTGTTCAGTGTACAAGCTGTATATATTGCCTGTTTAAATCAGGAGTAGATGGATAGCAGGCAGCCCTTCTGGCACTAATAGGGCCTAATGGCCTTGACCAGCCTCTTCCAGGACTCTCACCCACTGGCTCTGTCCATGGTTCCAGGAGCATTTAAGCTCAGGGTGTGATGCCTGTGTGATGCTGTTGGGTGTTCTTGTCTTTAGTCCTGTCTTTGGATTTGTATTCTGCTGCTCCTGTCTTGATCCTCTGAAAGGACGACAGGACTGATTTGTGACCTTCCCTTGCCTGCTAGAGAAACCTGCTGCCAGCTCCCTGCTCTGGTTGTTTGGGTGCTCTGGGGCTGCTCCCTGCTTGGTGAGGTTACTGCTCTGCTTGTGCTGTGTTCACCCTTGACTCCTGGCTCCTGTTGCTCTCCAACACCTGGCTTTTCCTACTAAAAAACCAACAGCAAGCAGGGCTGCAAAACTGAAGGTGCTAGTTATACACCCAGACAAGACCAATGCAGGGCATGTGGCATTGCTCAAATATCATTATTTTTATGACTGTTGGCTCTAGAGGCTTCTGCCATCTTCAGTATCTTCTTGCATGAGGCACTGCTAATGAAGAGGGTCAGAGAATCCCATAAAACTGCCCTGTCTCAAGAGACAATGTGGAGGTTTGGTATGCAAAGAAACAGGGGTGTGACTTATCAGTGCCACAAAGAAAGTGGAACTTTTTGTGAAAAAGGAAGAATTAAAGGCCATATCTTCAGAGACCTTGTATTTTTCCTCACTAACCATGACATTTGGGGTATATAGAAAGCAGTTTTGTCCTGTAGTTATTATACAGGGTTTCTGCCTCACTACTGTGTCTCCATTAAATAGAAGATACTTATGAAACATATAGATGACTGTAGTGCCAGTATGAATGTACTGTCATGAAATCAGTAGATATGCAATGGTGCAAAACCATAATAGGCAAATATATGAAGTTTTATGAAGAGATACATAAATGTTGAAGGAAGGGTTGTGCATCTTCAGGATTTGACTCTCTTGTCAGTTTTACATTTAAAAATATCTCCCAGGATGCAAATAACAATATTTTCGTGCTGGGATCCTTTCTGGAGGCAGTTATTTTTCTCTTCTAAGTTTGGAGCCACTCACCCTTATTTTGTTCCTTGGGCTGAAATTTTCAAAACAAGCAAAAGATTGAAACACAGACTCTTGAATGTGAAAATAAATCAGGGATGATCTGAGCATTCAGGTTCATGAGGAGGCTTTGGAAATCTCTTTGGGTGATCTGTGGATGGAAAATCAGATTAGTTATTCAGCACAAACTTGGCACACACTTGGAAAAGAAAAAAACGTGAAGTCACTTTAAGCTTTCCTGGTTTTTGCCCTATCCAAACATGATATGAAAGGCTCCTTCTTCGCTCTGCTGGCAGAGAAGACAAATGGATGGTAAGAGAGAGCAATTTCCAATGCATTAATGGTAAATTGAAAAAAATGCATCAAAACAGGAGGCTCCATGTCAAAACCATCAATTCCCTTCACTCCCCATCTGGCCTGGAACAGCCTTTGACAGAAGGCATTGCATTGAAGTGAATGACAAGTGGGGGTGGAGGTGATGCATAAAGGTAGTGTGGGGAAAGAGGGCAAATAATATTGGATCCTCACCACAATCCCATGTGTCTTGCTGCTGGGATACAGTGGAGATGGATGGGAGAAAGCAGGAAGAAATCCTATACTTAGGAAGTCTCTTAATAGGCAAAGCAAAGGGACAATATACAGGCATGATAGTGAAATATAATCAAATCCCTATCAGCTTTTTCTGGACAATAACTCTGGTCTGTGTTCTTGTATAAATCGAATACTGAGTGCTTTACATCTCATTCTTTCAGCCACATTTTCAGAGGTCACAGTCTCTCCACCAATGTGTTCTAGAGCAGCAGCTGAGCCACTTTGGGACTTGCATGCTGTAGTGTTTCACTGAGTTAAACAATAGACATTGCTTTAAAGAGAGTCAGGGAGAGTTCAGGGTGTGCAAGACCTTTATTTATTGTTTGTTTGGGAGATACACACACAGAAGGCATCAGATCTGACAGGGTTTATACAAGACAGGAAAAAGAGTCAAGCTCCAGGACCCAGAGCTGAGTTGGTTTGCCCAGCCATCCACTGGGGATTCTGTTGAACCAAGAATTTAATCCTGAGTGTCAAACCTCAAAGGAATGTTTCACAAACAAGCACATTTTATTTCTGTTTTTTGCCTGCAGGTGGCCAAACTTCACCAACCTGATCTTGACTTCAGACCAATGTAAATCAGAATTCATGGCCAGCAGATGAACACTAGAGAGACGGAGAAAAGCAGCATGATAGGTCTGTCAATGTTTTTATGCATCAAGATATAAGTCAAGACAGGGGGACATGGACATTTTAAAGGGTCACACTTTGGGCCTGCAGTCTAACCTCCTGTTCTAGTTGATTTTAACTGCCTTTGGCACCTCGCTGGTACAAAAGGAAATACTGATTAGGAGATCTGTTGTAGCACTGTATCTTCCCATATTAAATACAATGGGAAAATTGAGAAGAGAATTCTGAGTATTGAATTTCAGCGGGTGGGAAATGTCTCAGCTATTGCATCAGTCTCATTTTCCAAACCATAGAAAGTACTATAAAAACATGTAAATGTAATATCTGAGCACTCATGTAATTTGGTTGATTTTCTCTACTACCTTTCCCATGATCCCACACCACAGTCAGCATTTAAGCTCTTTTGGCTGAGCAGATGCTTGCAGCATGGAGTGCACTTCCAGCTGTGCTGTCTGCCCAGCTTCTCTCCAGCCAACAAAGTACTCTGGGGCAGAACCTTTTTTTTTTTTTTTTTCAATTTCTACCAACACCAGTATTTGAGGGCATTTGCTTTTTGACGATCTGATGTTCGAAGTGTAACTTTTTAATTTCATCTCAGAGCAGCCCAGTTAGCCACCACCCTAGATGACTAAAAGTAGGTTTTTGCCTGCTGGACATGGGCAGAGTGTTCCATGAGTGCACTCATACCAAGAAAGCTCTTGAAATAGTTGTCTGGCTCTGTAAGTATCCTGCCAGTGAGGACTGTAAAAGCTGCAGTATCTGTCTTGCTGATTTGTGGGCATTTAACTTTTTCAGATGGGAGTCTTTTGTTGCAACAACACCATTGACAAAGCTAAGCACCCACTGCAAGATTTCTGAGATGAGTTTGTCTCCTGGATCTCTCAGGATATGTGTTAAAAATTGCAACACATGTGAATCATAGAATCTCCCAGTATTACATAGATCCCTAAACCAAAGAAGAAAGAAATGCCTCCCCAGACTTCAAGAAAAGCTCTTCCTTAGTCTGGAAGGGACTGAAGGTTCTCCATCATCCTTCTATGGTACCATAGAACAGGTTAAGGGGGGGAAAAGCCCCATCTTAGCCTTGTTTGGAACATTAGGTCAATAAGGATTTATAGGCATTTCTGGTTTCTTTGTAAATCAAGCAGTGGGTGGTATGTACATCAAGGTAACTTGAGAGCATGAGGTATCTAAGCTTGGGTGAGAATTCAGCCCAGAATCTTGAAGAGTTGCATTCTTGAAGTCAGGGCAAATCCTTCAGCACCAGAGCATGGCCAGGTCTTACCAGGTCAAGTTTACCCTCAGAGGTGACTTTGTGCAGCAGGAGATCCAATATCTTGTTTCTGAGGCTTTTTACAGAAGCAGTGACTCAGCTGGAGCTCTTCCATCTGCTCGTGCCTGTGAAATACAGAGGTATGGGTGAGCTTCTTCCTAGAGACTAAGAGAAAACAGTTTCTTGTGCCAGTCTAATTTTCCTTTCACTCCTTTCAAAAATTCAGATTGGGTATTTAATCCTGTTTTGCAGGACTTCACAGCGGAGAATCACCTGCCTTACATTTGAAAGAAAAATAAAAAATAATTGTTAGTCATCCTCATCTGTTATTGATATCTTCTTGTAGAAGACATAGTTAGTGCTAGGTAAGACTGTTGTCTTAAGCAAGGCAGATAAACGTAAACTAATCATCTCTCTTGGGATATCCCAGGCTGGGAAGACATGCAAATGAGCAAGAGTTTAGAAACCTTCAGCAAGAAAAGCTTCCTGGAGATGACTGAGGTCCCTTAAAGTCCCTTTGGGGTGTAAACCTTTTCTACACTTGGCACAATGTGAGAAATGAGAGTAAGAAGTGATATCCAAGCTCAAAGGAACATATGGTTCTTGGATCCCTTCAGTGTGACCCTTCTCCCCTTTGAGCAGACCTCACTGCTGTTGTCTCTCCATTTTTCCAAAGCGGTTATTGAGACTATCCAACAACAGGACAGAAGCTCTCAATCCCCTGGGAAGGATATTTTCCTTCCCTTGAAAGAACCACAGCACAGCCACCTTCAAGTGCTGAGTACCTAAACCAAATGATTGCATTTAAAGCTCTCTCGGGGCTCATTTCACAGCTCGGTACTGTTGTCCTTAGCAGAGGTGGCCAGATTGTCAGAGGTGCTGAGTGTAGGCACCAGGGAGTCTTTTTCATTGCCATTATTTTAATTGGGTTCCTTGGAGGCAAATTACTTCACAGGCTGATTAAATTTATGAATAATAATTATTTCATTAAGGTATACTGTACAATTAAGTACATATCTTATTATATACATTTTTTCTTTTAATCATATCACTTCATGTAGCATCTATAGAAATAGCTGCAACACTTTTGCTTAGGAATGATCTGAGGAAAGCTGAAAAATAAAGCTAGAGAATACTGCAATCCTTCTGTTCCAAGAATTAAACTAATTTGCAAAACTAATTACATGTACAGGTATTATTCAACCCAGGTTACACATGGCATGCTACTTTAAGAACTGAAGAATTGAACTTCTTTCTTGGTTTACATCTTTTTCTTCCTAAGGAAGATGCACATTAAGAGGACAGCCTTGAGGGGAGGAGATTGTCCCTCTCTGCTCTGCACTGGGGTGGCCTCACCTTGAATATTGTGTGCAGTTTGGGGTGCCACAATACAAGAAAGATATTCAGCTGTTAGAGAGTGTCCAAAGGAGGGCAGTGA
>JAWWEW010000131.1:27956632-27977630 GCA_035583185.1 Anabacerthia variegaticeps | reverse complement strand
CTCTCCTGCTGTATCTAAGGTGCCAGCTATCACCTGGTGAGCTTGCCCTGTGATGTCAGGGGAGGGGAACTGCTGCTTAGATACCTTAATATTCCATGATGGCCAGATTATATTCTCCAAGTCTGGACCACATGGCATAAACTCACTCCCTTTGCACACACTCCCTGGGCTGTGGCCACAAGGAAAAGACAAATACCCTTAAGAATATCTGAAGAGCTCCCTAAGTGTATCCTGTCAACTCAACACGCTCACGAGAGGTTTGGTGCTCAACACAGACACAGCCATATGAGCAAGATGATTCTGCTCCCCTCCTCGGCTTTCCCTTGCTCCATGCTCCTGCATGGAGGAGTCACATTATGGATGTGCCACAAGCATCCTTCTCTTGTTGCCAGCTCTGGCTCCATACAAAGGATTAACCATCCCCCTTTTTTTAAAGACATCTGGCATGCACTGAGCAGAAAAAATATGGCAAGCTGGAATTTCCTTCACTGGGAGAAATGCACAATGTTATTTGGGCCAAATCTAAAGTTTCTCACTTATGATTTTTGCATATGAATGGGAATTCAGGCTTGGTCCCTGGAGGGACCATCATTATATGCATTAACAGACAGCTGGGCTTTAGAAAAAGGGGGAAAGAAGAAAGAAAATAGATATTTATTCTGTACTTAGGCAAATTCGCAGGAGGGGAATCATCTCCCATTCTCAATGCAGAAACGCTTTGCTCTCTATAGACGGAATACATTCACTCATCAAGGCATATTGAGTACCTGCTTATTAGCACGAGTTCAGTTCCCTTTCTGCACATAGAAATACAGTCCTCAGTGTGGCCCATCTGGAGAGATTCTTTTGCTTTCTCTTGTTTGGGGGAAGCACAAGATCATATTTCTAGAGCACTAACTTTGATTTGATAAAAAGACTTTTATACACATAATGTATTAAAAATATATTTTCCTATTTTTATTATACATGTTTTATAATTACAAAATATGTTGTTATGCATTTTTATAACTTCCCTCCATGCTGTCATGTCTCGTAGCTGGGAAATTTGCAGTGCCTTATGCTAAACCTTCTGGGGAATATAAAAGGACTTTGCTAAGGGTCAGTTTCAAATGAAGCTAGTTCCAATCAAATCAAATCACAGGGCTGGGGAACCAAGAAAACCCCCCACTTTTTATTTGACTCCTGATTTATCAGCCCCTACAAACTCATCACTTCATCAGTGGGATGGTTCTGCATTGTAAAAGATAACATGGAGCTCAGCGACCTTTCTTTTCATCTTTCTTTTAGACAATAAGATGCCTCCTCCCCTTGAATAGGCAAATAATATTGAAAAAAGAGCTCACCCTGGGATAACCATACCCTGCCATCTTTGTGGACCAGAAGCCCATATAATGCCGTTGCTGATGGAGGCATTTCAGCTCACTGCTGACCTCTCGTCAGTTTTTGTCTAAGATGTGCCTTTTCCCTTTCTTGTCTCTTTTGGTTTGTTTGTTTGTTTCTTTGTGGTTTTTTTCCCTTTTTTTTTTTTTTTTTTTTTTTTTTTTAGCTCAAAGGGGGCCCAGTTTTAAAGGGAGCCACATGTTCCACAGCCTCTCATTGCAGCACTATGGCTGCATGGAAAGGGCCACAATCTGGTCTTTCCCTTCCCAAAATTCAGCTGTGCTTGGGCTTTCCAAATTCACCAGGACAATTAGCTGGGTTTTTTCTAGTCTTATTTTTACACCCAATCTGCTTCCAGTGATCAGGTTTTATGTTTTGGGTTTTTTTGTTGTTGTTTTGTTTTAGGTTTGTTGGTTTTTTTTTATTTGTTTGTTTGGTTTTTGTCTCCTTTTCAGCAGTATTGAGGTGTGCATGTTCTCAACCAGCAGCTTGCGAAACCCAGGGGCTCTTAAATTCCCTCTATCACAAACCCGGGTTGCAACACCCACAACTGGCACCTTGCAATAAGCTGATTTTTTTTTAAGGGAAAAGTCTGCCTTTAAAGGACTAGGATGGAGTGCCAAGAGGACTCACAGTATCCCTGGGTGGTACCCGGGGGTCTCAGCCACTCATTACAGGAACGCTTCAGTTGCTGAAGAAGCTGGGCTACTTATGGGCAGCTTATCGGCTACAGCCATGAGGATCTCTGGAGTGTGGATGATAAACTAGCAGGAGGCCAGGCTCTTTTCTGCCCCCATACTGTCTGTAGCCAAAGTCTGGATCTGATCATGCTCTCTTGCCATAATTTATTTCCCCATTACATTTCTGACCAGGGCTCTGGCTTTGCAGCTATTGCTGTCAGTCTTTTGTCTTTCTGATTATCCTAACAGCAGCAGTTGAATGCTAATTGCCTTCCCAGATGAAGCAATCACACAATTTCGAGGTGTTAGGGAGGATAGATCACGGATGAGGGCTTTGCTCCTGGCTGGAGCCCCGCCTGGAATGCAAAGCGTGGGGGCCAAGGATTCTGTGTCTCGCTTGCTGCTGCATAGAATGGGAGTGCGGTGCAGTGAAGCACAGCTCTTAGGGATGGGAGAGGGATGAAGTTGGCACAGAACTGATTTCTGTGCCCTGAAGCAATAATTTGCATTATTTGGGATGCTGCACCCCTAGCACTGCCACCGCGAGGGGCATCCTAAATTTGCCACTGGCAGAGCCAACAATCTTTCCCCACAGAGAGATTCACAATTATTTTATTTATTTATTTTATTGTTTTCTGCCTGAATATGTGTAGAAAAGACTTGTGATTTTGGCTGTACTGTCCTGTTCTACAAATTCTAGGTTTCAAAGGGGTGGAAGGCACCACTCACACTTCCCTTTTCCCTTGCTGAGCCAAGGTAAGGACCCACCTGTGCATGTTCAGGACCTAAAGTCACCCGAATCAGGTTTTAGCAGGTGCTGAGTGAGCCCGTGCCTGTGTCATGTGCGGTGCACACACAGTTGCTCGCAAACCCTGGCTGTGAAAGCCTGGTTTTCCACTGCAAAACACTAACCCCCCCCAAAAGAGCCATTGTTTCCAAGCCTAATAAATATGTTCCTTTCCCACCTGGTCACAGCTGATCGACCTTTAGGTTTGTGAGTGATTTTCAAGCCCAAAAGCCATGGCCAAGCCAGGATAAAAGCCATGCCTGTGCCTCCCTTCCTCTTAACTTCTAATTTCTTGCCAAACACATGTTCCCAGCCACTTTATTCAGCCCATTCAATCCTTCCTTCCCTGCTTTGATGGCTGGTGACTGCCCAGTGGGATGCAAGTTGGTGGGATTTTAACTGTAGTGAGAACAGCCACCCCTTCTACAGCTACTGCCTCCTTCCCCTCCTTCCCGAGTCATTAATTCATGCTGGAACAGGAAGATTGACGGAGGCCAAATGGTTCCCAGTGCCAAACCATGATGATGATCTCCATCTATCCTACCTGTGTGGCCCAAAACACCCTCTTGCAGCCCAATCCAGTGTCACTACTGAGCTATTTGCTGCCATTCATCATTTATCAGTCATGCACTAATTCTTGTCGTAATTAAAATTGAGTTTATCACCCAGTGCTTCTGCACGTGCGTGCATAAATATCCATGCATCTATATATATGTCTACCCATACATGTCTATCCATTTATATACACCTCTATGTACATGCCACCTTACCCCTTCTCCTACAATATCTGTACCATGAATCTTATCCCATTTGAAAGATATTGGCAAGTCCTGACCTCCTACATGTCTCATGGGAAGTGAGCACAGGATGTTACTTTGACAGCACTTTTTCCCCTGCATGTGAGAGGCTGCTCCCTCTCTTCTTTTTTTAAATTAATATATAATTTTCCTATCTTCTTTTTTCTGTTTTTCCCCCCCCCTCCCCAATGAAATATTTTTACCTTGCATGCCCTTTTGCTCAGTGACTCCACACACTGTATTTCTAGAGGAGTAAATGATTAAACTTTAGAGCCCAGAGTTTTGTGCTTAAATGTCAAGCTTGAAACACAGTGCCTCAGAAGAGAAATCAATAGGATTTCAATTTTCTTGTAATAAATACGGCCTTTATTGGGAGCAAATGAACAAAACAGCAGGCAGCCTATCTCACAGTTTTGCTGCTTTTTTCAGCTTGGAAGGTTTTTCTTTTGGTTTTGTAGTTAAAAAATAAGCTGTATGAGAAATAAGTCATCTTCACCAGCACAAATGCATCTGCTGGCCATTTATGGAGAAGTGGTCAAAAAACTCCCATTAGAGCTGCTAATATCTTATCAAAGCAGCACGTCAGCATAAGAAAGTATCTTCTTTCTTTTATTATACTCAATTTGCTGAATATTGGTACAGCTGATGCCATGAATAGGTGAGCTGACCCTGGCTAGAGGTGAGGAAATGATGGGGTAAGAAAATCACCTGCATGGGCACCTTGTTCTCCTCCACGGCTGGCTCATAGGACTCTCTTGCAGGAAATGGGCTGTCACAGGTCACTGTAAGGCAGGGGCCTGCAGCCACCAGCGTCCAGTGGATCCCAAAGTAGTTGCACCAAATGCTCCAACCGGAAGTTGCATTATAGCAGCAATGGGTACCTTCAGTGAGCATCACACATTTCATCGCTGTTTCTCTGAGGCCTTTTTCCCCAGAGATTGTGCAATGGCGTGCAATAACTATAAGCACACTCTGGACTGTTCTTAGGGCTGCAGAATGAGCAAAGCCTTTTGCTGGCCATGCTGCTCTGGGTCCCATTTCCTACCGGATCCCAGCTGCCATTTCCTACCTGATCTCAGCCTATTATCACTTTGTTCCCTCTTCATGTACATGAGGTTTGAGCTCTGGCAGTCGGTGCATTATTAAAATTGCTCACTTGGAAGCACATGCACACCTGCTGAGAGAACTGCCACAAGGAACTCACCTTAGCAGCACTCACCCCTGCATTGGGTTTTCCAGTGTGGCTCTCTTTCTCCTGTCTTACCTCATTCTGAGCTGTTTCTGCATGCCTCAGTGTCATTCACTTTTCACAGTAACTTGTCCACTGGTGCAATAGTTCATGCTAGCATCTCCCACCACACCACATCTGAGGCATTGCAGATAAGGTGGTTTCTCTCCTCCCACTCATCTATTTTAACAAGCAGGTATGATGTGTACCCTTCTCCAGTCCTCGAGGTCCATCTCCCTCCTCATGTCAGCAAAGATGAATCACTCCCAGGATCAGGTTGCGCTGTTTTGGCTGCCTCTGAATGCACTTGAGGGTGACTTTCAATAGGCTCCGTTGACTTGAATAAATCTATCTCATTCTTTCATCTCTTCTTCTGCTTGCTGATGCTTTTTTTTTGTGGAAATATCCATTCACAGTTTATGCATTGCATGCTATTTATGCAGTTCAGCCCATGAAAAATACATGAAGAGTCCCTCGCTCTTTCTCCTCACAGCTTCATAAATCTTGCATTGCTTTCTGCATGGCAGCTCGGCTTCATGGGGTGATGGGGAGCAGCCTCTCCACTGCTTCTGCCCTGGACTACAGCATCCTCTGGGGATTCCGACATTAGTCAGAAGGCTTGACCCCTTCCACGATGGCAGACGACAGGGAGGTTCAGAGCCCCCTGAGCCCCATTTTTATGTTATCAGATAGGAAAATTAAGACAGAGTTGCTGTTTTGCTACCCTGCAATGTTGCCAGCACTGGGGCCATCTTGCTTTGCAGTTCTTTTCAGCTTTACTGAAAATAAGAGTGATGCAGAGAATAATATTACCCTGTTCACAGATTGTTAAGCATTCTCAAGAGTTGGGCAGCTGTGCATTTATTCCAGGGATCAGAGAGAGGCTGTGCAGAAGAACCACACCAAAAATAAGTCAGGCACATACTTAAGGACCCTTTTTGCAGTTAAAACACCTTACCTTTTCGTGCAGGTAAATTTATTAACTGGTGCTTACAGATTGTAAGTGCCTCTTCTCACACTGAGCCTAGCGGTGGAAAATAATAGGCAAACATTGATCTGAGATTTGGGTAAGAGGTGCTCCCAAACCAACTGGAGCACCAACTCCCAAGAAAATTGCCTAATTCCTTAGTTCTCACTTAAAATGGAGTGTTGTGGAAGGACTTTGCAGCCAGCTCTCATCTTTAATGGTACTAATAACAAGGGCTGTCCATCTGCATCCGAATCTCTTTCTCCCTCCTGCTGGTTGAGAAACATGAACAAGAGACAGCTGCTGTCATGAACATGTCTTCATGAGGACACCATTCCTATTTCTGTAGCAGCTGAAAATGGGGACACCTTGTAAAACACCCTTGTTCCTCCAGGTTTCACCTGCCACCTTTCATTTTTTAATATGGGAGCTTCCAGAGGTGGCAAACCTTTCCATTTTCCCCATGAGCTCAGCCTCACCTGTGAGATGCCTCCCCATCACCTGCAAAGTTATTTCTTTCAGCTTCTTTAAATAAATTTCCCCGTTTTTGTATTTTCCCCTTTGCAGGTTCTCTGCCTCCGTGAAGCTATCAAGAATGCTGCTTACATGGGACAAGTCAACACTGTTTTTACCCCTGTCCTCAGAGCCCCTCTGATTCGTTCCAGCATCTGTCACCATTGAGGTCCAGCAGCATACAACCTCAGGCTGAATAAGAAAACACTGAGTGGGGACCGGCATGTCAATCCAGAGAGATTTTATCTGATTTGTTGACAACCTCAATTTGCTAACCCAATTGACCTTCTGCTCTCTTTAATATATAAGGAGGCATTCCTTTGCTGTCCTAGTTTACCATGCCTTTCCTGGCCACGATATGACTTTACCACCCGCCATCACCATGGCTTCCCATTATGTCAGGAGAAACAGTATCCTCATCTGTAAGTCTCCCCTTTGTCCTCCAGCAGGGCACAAGAAGATGGTGGCTGCCCACCACTGCCTCTGTTTGACCTTTCCCAGACCAATCTTTTCCTTCTTGCCCCAACTATGGGTTTTCTCACCTCTCTTTAAGGCTGGTCCATGCACCTTTGCAGCATGCGGTTGTCCCCAGATCCATGGGGCAGGGGATGTGGTAGGGGATGCTCCAGCTGGCCATGGGTCTGCTAAAGTTCCCACCCCCCTAAAAAGATCAGAGTAAATCAGTCTTTGTGAGTAAAAAAAAAAAAAACCCAAAAAATTTGGTATTTCTGAGGAACACCTGGCCAGGGGCTGCACTGGGGCTTGGTTCATTCAGCAGGCCCTTTGCCGCACAAACCAGATGTTAAAAGCATATTTTTCCCAAAAAAACAGAAGAAAGAGACAAGAGCCTCTAACAAGCTAGGATGTGTTTGTGTGAGTCGACATGCCTCCCTCATCCCAAAGGCCCCTCTTTCCCCCAGGGACCACAAGATTACCACCAAGTCCATATTTAGGAGAGAAAAAATAAAGAGCATTTATTTCCTTTCCTTTATTTCCTGATGCTTTGTGGAAAGCCAAGAGGGTACGCATGCGTGTGATCCACAACTGGATGTTGCTGTTAGTCAAAGGTTTTTATTTTTATGAAAAAATAGAAAATTTCATATCTTACACTACAAAAAAAAACATGTACACAAACAAAA
Organism: Anabacerthia variegaticeps; assembly: GCA_035583185.1. NCBI lineage: Eukaryota > Metazoa > Chordata > Aves > Passeriformes > Furnariidae > Anabacerthia > Anabacerthia variegaticeps. The sequence continues at coordinate 27,970,139 of JAWWEW010000131.1, read as the reverse complement.
TGCACAGAAAGCATTCAAGGAGGGAGAAGGGGGGAGGAATAAATACAGCAATGCTACAGTCTCCTATGAGTTAAAACACTGATGCACGGAGCTGAGACAGATGCTGTGGCTCTGGCAGCGCTGGATGCACCAGCTCTTGCCTTACCTGCCCTAAGGAATTATGATAAAGGATTGGAAACTAAGTGTTAATCTTAAGACTGCTAATGATGTATTTTACATACGCTTTAACAACTAATTTCAAGTCCACAGCAGTCCAAAGAGACACAATTTCTTGACCACTGGGACTTTCTACATTATATTCAACACTGTATAGACAAAAAAATCTTTTACCTTCATTTTTTTGTTCTTCTTGCCATTAACATATCAGAGGAATAAATAAAATTTTAAACTGATTTTTTTTCCCTTTTAAATCAGTCTTCCTTTTTAATGCTCAGGTAGTTTTTCCAAGTGGTAGCTACACAATGAAAGGGCATCAGTCTACACAAGTCATTCTTGGAGACACTTTCTTCTCCCAAAATGAAAAACTGTATCAAAAAGAGCTTTTTTATCTCCTGGATCCTTTAAAATACCTTTCTTGCAATTATCAGCAAAATATACTTGGAAAAAAAGAATTTGTTGGCTCAGCCACAGCAGTAGCTGGAAAAGCAAAGTGCTTGGACTTACCATAGGCAGGAAATCCTCCTACAGTCCTTTCCAAGAGCATAACCAGCAAAATATTACTGTTATCTTGTTCTGCTGCACCCCAACACCCATGATCAGGCCCAACATATGGAGTACTTGCAGTTCTTGGATGGGAACCGAAAACCTCCACTGTCTCTGCAATTTGCTCATGGACACAGAAGTTGTAACTTTTGGACACTATTCATTAAAACACCATTTTGTTTGACTTTTAGCTCCGAGACAAAATCTATTACATAGAGATCTGTAGCAAGAACAGTTCTTGAAATAAATAGAAAAGGTTATTTATTTATTTATTGGAGGAAGTGAGAAGAGGTGCCCTATTTACAAATGCAGTCTGACTTAAGAACAGTTTTGTGTTCCATCAGCTCGTCATTTTGAAGGTTATTCCAGCATCTGGTATGCATCCCAGCCACACAAGTGATGAAAGGGGATTTTGCTGTTAAAAGCTCAGGAAGAAAGACCAAACCCAACTCCTCCCACAGAGCCAACAGGCAAGGAATGAGTGGAGATGATGGGCAGAAAGTTCTGCATATTTTCTAATAGCATCTTGGTGCTGCCAATGGATGCAGGCAAATAAACAATTCCTCGTGATGAAATGAGTTGTTTCTGTCTTCCTACAGGTTATTTTCCCAAGCGCTGCAGACAGGGAGGCACAAATAATCCCAAGACTGTTCTGCTGACAGCTCTAATAATCTTATTTATTATATGACAAATCTCTTTTCTGTGCCGAAATTGGTATGTCTTGATATCCCTTTCCTCTTTTGTGGTCTGGTGGCTGCCAAAATGAAACAATAGGATGAGACAATCACACCATCAAGATTTGTTAGACCTTGCTGTGGCTCCTCTCCCTCCTATTCCTCCCAATTCCTGAGGAACTTGGCAGTAGCTTGCAGGGGAGGAGGAGGCAATTTCAGAACAGACAAATATTGCCTAAAGAAGCCCTGCTGAAAGCAAGCAAAGCCCTGCTGTTAGGAAAAAAAACGCTCAGCCCTTCTCCTGGACATTTCCCTTTCCTTTAAAAACCCTTATTTGTATCAAATCTTACCCAAAAGCTTGGGGGAAATGGAAGAAAGGCTTTGAAATAGCTGGAGGTGCCCTGTAACTCCTCCTTCTGCAAGACACAAAGGACACAGGCCTCCTTTTGGCACTGCATGAGTGCCTTGGGTTCAGCTCTGCAGCACTGGGGACAAAGGGAGCTACAGCAACTCGGTATGTTGAGGTTATTGCCAAGGAAGGATGCCACAAGATGCTACTCAAACTCTAAGGAAGCTAGACACCTACATAAACAGCAAAAAATTCCCATCCATTGAGCTGCTTTAGAATTTTTATATTTATCAAAGTCTTCACAAATTAAAAGCCCAACCTATGAAAACCAAATTAATTGTGCTAATTAATCCTATCTACAATAAAAGAAGATGGACAGCTCCAAAATGTTTTTTGGTGTGATTCCTAGGGGATTGCATTGCCCTCAGGTCCCTCCAAAAATAGTAGCCATGGGCTTTAATGGGCACACTGAACCCCAGCTACAGCCAAGTCCTGACCTGAGCCATGCTAGCCCCAGATGAATGGGATCTCCTTGTCCTCAGGATGCTACTGCTGTGACCATGTTGGGCTGCTCTGCTCTTCTCTCCCCTCTGTGCTCTGGCCCAAATTGGCCAGGTCCATAGCCAAACCGAAAATGCACAGATAGATAACCTGGGACAGCACAGTTCTAAAAATAATTCCACTGCCACCTCCACTGTGGAAAAAATACTACAAAGTCTCCATGCTGAAGCATGTGGACTCCTTTCCACTCTGCACTGTAGGACTTAACCCCCATAATGAGGAGTGGCAAAATTCCTTCCTTCCAGCTAAAACCACCTCACGGTTTTTCTCCTCAGCTGTGGGGTGAAGGTGATGGCTGCACTGGGTGACAGCTATTGGGCTAAAACGCTGGTGCAGGAGCAATCCCACACTGTCTGTGGCCAGAACACAAGAAAATCAATGCCATGTTATTGCTGGAGGCCACCAAGAACCAGATGTTTTACTTTTCTCCTAGACATCCCCAGCCTAGGGTGAGAAGGAAGAGGGGGGAAACATCTTTTACTTAAGCAGACTCCTTCTACCTCATATATGCAACAAAACTCCTGAAGGGGTTATATGTTGCTCAAACCAAACATCAGCAAAAATACAAAGCATAGGAGTAACACAAAAGGCAGACAAAATAAAGTGAAATAGGCAAAAAAAAGGAACAAACCAAGGAAAGAGCCCCAATCTTGTACCTGATGCGTAGCAAACTGTACAGTATATACATCTTCATCACATATATCCTCCCCGAAGAGCAAACAAAAAGAACTTGGTAACACAGAAGAAAGAAAAAAAAATATACACCCTGTATTGTATTTGCTATGAAGCAAGCAACATGTTTATATGCTAGTCTCTATAACTTAATGCTGTGTAACAGCATTTTTTTCCTTTAAATTTACAAAACAAAGTATCTATTGAGAAATAATCTAATATTGCTCTTCAATACACTTCTGTAGACAAGTAAGACTTGAAGTTAAACTTCAGCAAACTGCAGCTATTGGGAGCCCATGAATGGCTACAAAAATCCTTTGCTCCAGTCAGTCCTTGGAAGTATTACCATGTGCTGCTGCAATGCAGTACATAAAGGTGCTATATATACATATATATATATATATATATATGTACCTCCCATGTACAGACAATGTGTGGTGGGGAGCCTTGTTGTTATCACCGCTGAAGCTTAAGAGACTGGTTAACCTCATGTACAGCAGATTCGTTTCCACGTTCCATGCATCTTACATTGACTTCATGAAAATGAGGACACAAAGAGGAAGAAAAGGAAAACTTTAGTCAAACACTGCTTTAGAAACGCTGTGTCAGAGGTCAGTGTCCTTCACTTATAGGAATCACTGAATTTCCCTTTTTATCTTTTCTTGTTTGTTTTTTCTTTTTAGTCAAAATAAATCTCAGGGCTGTGTACAAAGTGCAGGACCGACCCACTTGAGGAAGCAACTTTAAAACCGAGTTACAATGGTACCATCCCATTCACCAACTGGACCTTCATCTCTTGAAGGCTGTTCATTATCTTCTTCTGGTGACCAACAAGTGTCACTCCCAGGCGTCTCAAATCCCTGTGGGAGAAAGCAGACGTTGGTTCCATGGACCTCTCAGGTACACGCCGCCGCGCACACCATGCTCTGCATGCGCTGATGCTGCTGCCAGCGCCTACCTGTTACCATGGACAGCTCCCAAATCCAAGTTTAGCTGGCAAGTTTTATTTTCCCCTTTTGTAAAAAAACTTTTTTATGGCTGACAGCGTCTCAGAGAGGTGATGTGATCTGAATGAGATCACCTCGCTGGCCAAGGAGAAAGGCTGGACAGTAAAGAGTCAGCACCATCTTTGGCCAAGGATTCTGCTAAGTATGGAAAGTCCTATTTCCAAGAGAAAAGCCATGTAAGAAAGCCTGTGTTGCATTTTCCTCTTCTCATGGGAGAGACTGGTATTTGATCTTGGATACGAACAGTAAGGAGTGAGGTCAATCCATGCTTCCTTTCTCTTCAGATGAGGCAAAGCCACTGAAACATAAATGGCAAAAGCCTCGAGTATGGCCACCAGCCTGATGACCCCCTAAAGGCAACAAGAATGGCAAAGCAGCTCCCCTCTGGGCCTTTGCAAATCTTTCCATAAACCCACATGTCTTTTTTTTCTTTTGGGGTGAATCCTATAAGCCAAAGGCATTTGCGTTGAGTCTGCCTACTGGGCTGCCATTACAGGAAAGCTGTAAAATAAGATTATTTATGTAAAATGCAGGATCAGGAGAAAAGTTTCTTTTCTTATAAACTCAGCCCTCTAAAATTTAGGTGTATAGTTGAAGGCAGTCACCAAGATTCACATGAATGGTATAAAAGAGGCACCTCCAGGGGACAAATTATTCCATACAAAGACAGGAGTGGGACAAGTCATCTCCTAGATATACAACAGCAGGACCTTGAGTGATCAGATTCAATGACACATCTAGAGCCAGGTAAGGCCACCGGTTATGTCAGAGTATAATTGTATAGATTTTTCACTAGATGGAAAAATGTGAACAAAGAAATTGTAGGAATAAAAAGTCAGAAGAAACATCAAGACAGTTGCATATGTGTTTCCAGCATAAGACACAGAAACTGTTAGAAAAGCAGTCTGACTTACAGGACATGTGATGTCCTGTCTGAAGACTTCCAAAAGAGAAAGATCAGCCCCTCACTTTCTACCTCCAGACTGGACTGAATAAAGGATGTTTCAAAGCCAGGCCTTGCAGTCCTGCCAATACATTTATGAATCCTAAACTGCTGACACCCTATGTGCAAGTCTTTTAGGAGAAAACTCTCCACCAAAAGCCAGTGAGACGTGATCTCCTTGAACACACATTCGTTTTCTCGAAACCATGCTGGTGCATTCATGTGAAGGCTGGGGATCACCAGGAACACTTGGGAGCCCAACCATCACCTGAGATATATTGCAAACACAGCCTACACTTCAACAGCACGGCTGTGTTCTGGACTGCAGGTGTACATGTGCAATCACCACCAAAACATTTTCACGCTACACATGAGCTATCCCTGGAGGTGTACCTCTCTCAGCAGCTTCACATTCTGGACAGAAATTCCTGTGCAAGTACAATCAACCATCCCTGCCCAAAAATTCACAGATGAACATTGCTTGGAATAAAAAGCAATCCCGAGTGAAGGCTAATACATTAACACATAAACTAGTTGAAGACAAAAGCTGGATCTGTTGTGCTCCAAGGACTGTCATGTTTTCAGCCTTTTGATTTGGAAAATACCAGATTTTTTGCTTCAGGCTAAATGCATAACTTCATTATTGTACCCTTTTTTGGCAATGCATTTCAACAATACAAAAGGAAATCACAATGTAAGGGGCACAGAGCCAGTAGGTCAATGAGACACATCGGCAGTGTTCTTTATCGGGTAGAGAAAAGGCTGCAGCACCTGTAAAAGGTGTCTGTCTTCTCAGGGGGACATGCTTTCATTACTGCCTCTACTGAACTGTGAAACTAGTTCAGCAAGCCATCTTAATAATGAAGGAAAATGAAGTAATGCTATTGTTACATGCAATTTATTTTATGTACACAGCACAGTTGGAAGTTCACACCAAAGATAAAAAAGAAAAAAAAACAAACAAAAAAACCCCCAACAAACCCAAAAACCAACACAGTATAGGACCTGATTTTTAAAAGAGCCAACATCCATCTTCCCCCTGCTGAGTGCTGCTCTGCTGGCACTTTTTGAAAATTCAACTTTGTTTTTCAGGTATCTAAAGTGCAAGCTGAGCTCTTTTGAAAATCCAGTGCCATGTACTTCACAGATGTGCAATTTCTGATACTCTTGCGTGTTCTGCTGAAACAAAATAGCCTGAAACCTTGAGAAAGGCATATATGTCTTGGCATTTCACATACAGCCCCATCAGTCTAATAAAAAAATGCCTACTCACTACACTGTCTTTTTCCCCCCTGTATAGTAACCCCTTAACTCAATATCCTTGAGGAGTGTCTCATTGATTTACAAGAGAGAAAGAAGAAAAAAAAGAGTTTCTGGTTTCAATCCATTAGCTGCTCACCAGGGGATCAAGTCTACTTTTTTTGCATATCAAATCCTCTTGAATGCGAAGCCACCAGCCAAAGGCAAGGGGACTCCTCAGAGAGGGGAAAAACACTACTGTGGGGTCTTTCACCTTTGCAAAGATGAACCAGAAGACAAAGCTCCTGAGCCAGATGCACACCTAGTATAAAATCAGCAGCTTTATTGCAAAGCCACCTCGCGCATAGCAAAGACAACAACAAAACTTTCCAAAAACTTCCTAGAGAGCATAAGAGCTTTAATTCCCATTTTAAAGCATCACTTACAGGACATTCCATACTCCTGTGCACCCAGCGCTGAAGGATTTGAAGCAGCATAAGGAAGAAGCCAATTGTAAACAGAATTGGGTGAGCAAAACCAGCTTGTTTGGAGACAAAAAAAATCTCCCAACAACTTTTGTGCCAAAGGGCTACAAAACAGCTGTTCTCAAGCTCCAGTCCAGAGCTGCCTGGCTCATGTTACTGCAGCCAAGTGGTAATTTCATTGGGCCCAGCTCTGCAGAGGAAGAAAAGGCATAGCTAAGAGCCATGGGCAAACACTTGCGATTAGGATCCAGGCTGCACCTTGCTGTGGGAGTGACCTGACCCCTGGTGCTGGGTTTTGAGTGTTCTGCCACAGTGGAGATACATGTGGCATGTGCTGTGTGGCCTCCCTGCTTCAAAATACTTGATGTTCCCAGCCATGAGACAACTGTTATTCTTGTTTTAGGGAGAAAGTCTCCCATTTTAATTTCTTTCTGAAAATGAAAGCAGGCAGGAATTTGAATCACTTGTCAACTAAAAGGCTGGTACTAAAAGGCTGATCTAAGTTGACCAAAAAGCCAAGGAAACAAAGGGGAAAATTGGTGTGGGCTCATCCCAAACAGCCTGTATATAGCTGCACACATGCTGCTCTCTTACCACAGCCTTACACGGAAGTCCAGCTGCAACATGACAGTGACAACACAGTATCCCCTTCCCTGCCATATCCTCCATGTGCAAGGGTTGAATTCACAGTCTCCATGTTGTAAGAAATATATTTAAAACATTTTATTTACAAATAGAACTACTTATACACCATGGACCAGTTTGCCAAACACAGTGTAGACTAGGACTGGATTTCCACATAAAGTACAACCCCCCTCACCGGCCGGTTAGTCATGCAAGCAAAAGGGACAGGTTCCTGAACAATCTCCGTGGCTGGCAGCCACCAGCCTACCACAGACATTTTGTAATTCATCTCCCACCCAGGCCAGATTTCACCACTCTTCTGAACATGGTGTAGCTACAATTGCCCATGCAGACTGGGACTACTCATGGAGTTAGTTAGTTATCAGTTTGAACTGGGGGGGAAACAAGAAGAACCTCAAAGACCTTCAGACGATGCTAAAGAGAGAGGAATCCACTTGCTAGGGACTTTTGCATGGAATGAGGACTTAAAAAAATTGGTTTAAGAGTTCATCTGCTCCTATTCATAATTCCTGTTCTACTTGATTACAAGATGAGAATTTGTTCAGAAGCAGACACATCATCACAATCTCAGGACTGAGATTTCAGGTTAAGAATAAGCATCTAGAGCAGGTGAACTCTTAAATGCTCTTCATCCAGTATAACTTTTAATAAATAATTAATTTTATTTTAGAAGAAAAAATATATACAATGCAAAGCAACACAGCACATATTATTACAAATATTCAGAGCTCTTCATCTAATAACAAACAACAGGGTGTCCTGAGATTCAGTGAGTACAGATCTTTCAAAAGGTGAAAATATGTAGTCCACATGGTTAGTAATTGGTTCAGTCAAGGGTCAGACTGAAACTCATGTCATGGATCTATCTATTCTTGAGTATTGTCCTGGTAAAGTTATTCTTGCAGTGGATTGAAAGAGCTCCAGACACACTCAAAGTCACTAGGTGGTCCACAAGTTTAAAGAGCAGGTCTGGTCCACTGGAAAGGTTCCCTTCAAGTCTGATATCCAGTTGGAAAGAGGGGGTGGAGGGTGAGGCTCCACTTTTCACAAGGTGATTCATCCCTTTGTAAGAATTAGAGCTAAATGTAGAAATCACTCTTTGTTTGAACACATACATTTTCAGGTCTTTGCTTAAGCAGTCAGAGCTTAGGACTTGGGGAGATATTCATTGGTTTTAGCTTCTTAATCTTTTACTTTCAGAAATTTGTCACCAATACTACTCTTTTCTGAAATAAATGCATCAACCCATCAGTCTGACAGAATCAGGGCAGTAATCAGGATTTTGGTTTGCAAACAGGGAGGGAGGATTTAAAAAAAAAAAAAAAAAGCTGAACATCTACTATCTCAACCAGGTTCTGTAAAGAAGCCATAAGCTGAGCACACACAGCCACCAGTCCTGTCAGCATTATGGCCAACCTCTCCTACAGCACTATTAATTTTTTTTTCAGTAGATTTTAGGAATTATTTACATTCATTGTATTTTTTTTCCTGCCTTTTCTGGCAGTAATTATCCCGTTCTCCTTTCTCCATCTAATTTCTACATCTGCCTTCTACACAGTTTGTATTTGGCGAAGATCATTTTGGATGGTATTTGAAGGCAACCTCTTAAATTGTAAAGACTGTTTTACGGATGTCATTTGGGGAAAGCAAGCTTCTTTCAGAGGTTCAGATCATCTTTTCACCCAATCGCCCCAAGTCCCAGCTCTGGAATATACAGAACAGTTGCCTCTGTTAAAAATGACAAGGAACATTTAACCTGAATTCTCCCTTGCAGAGTACAAAATGTTTTGTTGCTCCCTTTTACAGGGAGGAAAAGGTATAAAAACCTCCAGAAAACTAAACCCCCCAGTATATATCAACCTTTAAAGAACTTCGCTTGTTCTGCTTATTTCCTGAATCTCAGCTGAGTCCATGAGGAGCCATTTTTCTCCCTTACTTAATTTTTAAGGGCAATGTCAGTTTACATCAACCTGAGCATGTGGCTCATGCCTTCAATGCCTTCACTTCTCCTCTTAAGCAACCATGATGGTTTCTCTTTTTTTAACAGCTGACAATCTTGTCTTTTCTCTTTTTTTACTGTGTCTGAAAGGGATGGAAGAAGTTTTGATTTGGATGGCTAGCTGGCTTTTTAATTAATCTTTCACAGTTTTCCCAAAAAGAGATCTGAGTGGAGTCAAGCCTTCCTTCTAAGCCACCACTGCAATGCAAAGGTGTGGGCTGAGAGAGAAGAAGTGAGTAAGCATCTCTGCAAGCACCTCTGTCCACAGGCAGCTGCAGTGGGCACGGGGAACTTAGCTGCTGGGATGGATAACTAACCAGTTTGAATTAGTTTCAGCCTTTCTTTCAGTTTCAACTGAAATGCAAGACGGATCCATGAAATGTCTCCTTTCAGTTTAAAAAAAACCCAAACAAAATGGAGAAGCTCCTCAGGCTCCCAGGCATCAACTCCTTTGCACTGCTCTGCTGCTGTAAAAGCCCAGAAGAAAGCTGAAGCCGAGCAGCTCAGACATGTTGTCTCCATTGGCGTGAGTAGGATGACATTTGTGCTACAGAAAGCATTCTGGGACCTGGTGAGGGGGCCTTAGAGGAGGTTTGCAGCTGGAGGTCAGAGCATCTCTGGCAGCTATTATCTTACTTAAAGATTTTTAAGCGAACTTGTCTTTCTGGCTAGAACTCTAGAGATAATGGGTTTCTTGGTTCATTGCCAGTTAGAACAACCATTTTGAAGCACTTTTTGGGTAGCCTGAAAAGGTTTTGGTGGATATTTTTGAAATTCCAGAAATACTGAAGAGTAAACATAGGGAAATAGTTAAGTTTTAAAGACAAATTAAGGAGCTAATTTTATAATCTGAAATGTTGCATTTGAGGAATTAGGAGGTTAGGAATAGTTTTGTCAGCAGCATGGGATGATGCTAAGTCTGTGTCAGCACAGAGGGATGGTAGGACTGTTTAAAGTTACATGAGTAACTTCTAATTTGCTGTCAAAAACACCCACTAATTTGGCCTTAAACTCAACATTTTCTCTGACTCAAACCAAAGCATTTCACTTCTGAGCATTTAGTTCAGAGCTCTGGAAATGACACAAAATTCTAAAGAGAAACTAGAAGCCAAATTTTCTTTTCTGACATGACAAATTTAGCCAAAGAGCAACAGGTCTGTGTTACATTTCAGACAATCTGCATTTTCTACCATAGCTGGTTCTGTTTATAAGATTGAGGTGGTACAGTAAAGGAGAATGCTCCTTTTCTCTTAAGTTACTCCTTCACCCTATCCCTCTTCTCACACAACCTCTGGCTAGCTATTGCTGCAGTGTGGCCATCTCCTGAGGATGGTCCTCTTCCTTGGTTAACATTTGTAGATTACCAGTCTAAACTGTGGAGTCCTCAAAAGCCAAAGTAACATGGTATGTAATTTCAGGACTAGGCTGGGAAAGAACATGTAAGAATCTCAGGAACTCAGAAAAGGATCTAGGTAGAAATCCATGCCCCCTGAATTCCCAGATAGTTGCTAGAGAGGATTTCATCTCTAGCTCTGGGTTTTAATGTAAATGCCTGAAAAAGGACTGGATGAGTCCAGGTATAAGGAGCTAATCCTGATGATGTGAGTGGAGCAAATAAAATCAGTGTGAGAACATATGCTCCTGCACTCCCTCCATGTATGTAGTGCAAAATTGAACTCCACAAAGATGTTACCGACCTGCATCACAGGCAAAGGACCTCCTATGCTGTATGGTGAGCTCCTAAGAAGCCCTGTGGCAGACAGGAGGAAATGCAGTTCTGTGGGGTGTGGAGATTTTTCTTGTTTCATTCTTAGCCTCGGCACCAATTCTGTATGTGCACTGGCAATCTGCATGTGGTCAGAGGAGACACAACCTTCTCCCAGGCAGTGCAGAGTATAATTCTTCCCATTCTGCCCTAATGCCTGCAGTAAACTAAACTCAGATTAGCCCAGCTAGAAAGGCAGGCTTTGAGGTGAATTTGAGAAAGTAGCAGGAAGTAGGAGAAAAGTCTGGCATAATTACACCAGCAAGTCAGGCAATTAAAGGTTGAGCATAACAAATTATCAGCCCCAAGGCATTTACTAAGTCACATAAGTGCTATTGCCCCAACTGCAGTCATATCCATGGGCAAAAACCAAAGACACATTCAGAAGAAAGACTCTCAGCCAGGAAGTCCGTCCCCTGAAGCTGTGGGTTTGCCGATGCTTTTCCGTTGGCATCGGCTCCATCTATTTCTGTTACTGTTGAATACTATTTCCATGCCTTACTGGGCTTGACTGTCCACTTGGTTACATCCAGATTAACGGTGGAACCAGCTATTCTGGTGTGAAGCCACTATATCTCAGCAGGGACTCTAGCACCTATGGATTTACTAGTAGGGTGGGGTTTTGTTTGTTGGTAACCCCAAATAATCAACCACTATTACGCTGAGAGGACAGCCTGGCAATTACTCAAACTTATGCATTAATTTCTGTCAGTAAAGGAGCCAGAGTACTGGCTGCCAATGTAGTGGCTGTAAGTTTTAGTCTTGCTTGCACTTGTTATCATCAATAGAGATGCTACAAGGGAAAATGTAGACTGCAAACAAAGGGTAACATTTTCCCCTTTCTGTAGCCTCATCCCTGCATAGTTTTGAGAGGTTTGTCTTTCCTTCCCCCCTCCCCTTGCAATTCCAACAAATGAGGTGAAAATGATTTGGGCACTACTCACTCTAGGGTCACCTGAGCCACTGCATCCATTGAACTGTATCCATTCTCCATGAAGATCTCTGTGTATCGGCCCATTTTGATGGCTTCCAGCCATTCACCCACCGACCTGTAGGCACCAGTCCCAACTGGACTGTGCTCTACCAACAGATTTGATACTCTAAAGAAAAAAAAAAACCAAAGAAGCAAACAGAATCAATATCAAGATGCATACAACATAAGTTCCTTGCATTTTTATATGGTAAAGATGATTATTTTGTTCCATTTTCAGTTGCTGCAGCCCAAATCCTCCCAGCAGGTTTCATATGCAATATATCAAACACACCACTTCACCTGTAGCTTCACTCACTTTTGAGCTAGCTCCTGCCATTTCTGGTCCTCACCACAAGCAGAAAGAGGAGAGCGTGCTGGGGTCCATCAGTGCTGGTCACTTTTCAAACATCACCTCCCAAGGGCACAGGAACAGGCAATTCCCAAATGCTGGAAGTCAAGCAGGCAAGGCAGAAGGCTGGTGTGGCTGAGCAGGGATCTTCTCTTGGCAATAGGGCAAAAAAGGAAGATGTATGCCCAGCGGAAACAAGGTCAAGTGACATGGCAAGAATATGGAGATTCTGCTTGTCACTGTAGGGACAAAATTCATGCGGCCAAAGCTCAGCTGGAGACCAAGCTGGCCAGAAATGTGGGGGACAGTAAATAGAGTTTTTTCAAATACATTAATGGCAATAGGCCATACAGAAATCTCATCGGCCCATTATAGGATGAGGATGGTCACCTCACAAACAGGGACATAGACAAGGCAGAGGTGTTTAATGCTTTTGTCTCTGTCTTCAATGCACATGACAGATCAAGGGGGTCTCAGTGCCCTGAGCTGGAGGACCACGGTAAACTCCCAGTTGACCCTGAAATTCTGCAGGATCTGCTGCTCCAGCTGGATCCCTACATATCTGTGGGGTCTGATGGGACTCAGTCAAGAATCCTCAAAGAGCTGCTGATGTAATTGCAAGACCTCTCTGTGATTTTTAAGCAGTCTTGGGAATCTGGAGAGGTCCCAGATAACTGGAAACTGGTGAATGTTGTCCTAATTTTCAAGAAGGGCAAGAAAGAGAACCCTGGAAACTGCAGGTCTGTCAGTCTCACTTCAGTGCCTGGTAAAGTTATGGATAAGATTATTCTGGGAGGTATTGAAAAGTATCTGAAAGACAACAGAGTCATTGGTCATAGCCAGCATGGCTTCATGAGAAGGAAGTCCATCTTATCAAACCTGATTTCCTTTTATGACAAGGTAGCCCTCCTAGTTGATCAAGAGAAGCCAGCTGATGTACTATTTCTGGATTTCAGTAAAGTTTTCAGTACTGTTCTCACAGGATCCTTCTGGACAAAATGTCCAGCCCACAGCTGGATAAACACACCATGTGATGGGTGAGCAATTGGCTCACAGGTAGAGGTAATAGTGATTGGGGTGACATCAGACTGATGACCTGTCACTGGTGGGGTTCCACAGGGCTCCATCCTGGGCCCTGTGCTCT
>JAWWEW010000131.1:27721948-27956532 GCA_035583185.1 Anabacerthia variegaticeps | reverse complement strand
GGGAAGAGGAGACTGAGGGGAGACCTCACTGCAGTTACAACTTCCTTGTGAGGGGAAGAGGAGGGGCAGGCACTGATCTGTTCTCTGTGGTGACCAGGGACAGGACCTGAGGGAATGGCCTGAGGTTGTGTCAGGGGAGGTTTAGTCTGGATCTTAGAAAAAGGTTCTTCACCCAGAGGGTGGTTGGGCACTGGAACAGGCTCCCCAGGGAAGTGGTCAAAGCAGCAAGCCTGACAGAGTTCAAGAAGTGTTTGGACAATACTCTTGGGTACATGGCGTGACTCTCGGGGATGGTCCTGTGCAGGGCTAAGAGTTGGACTCAATTATCCTTGTGGGCCCCTTCCAACTCAGCAGATTCTGTGACCCTAGTTACCTCTTGGCTACAAGCAGGATCCCCCTTAACCAGGATCACTCTTAATTCAAAGTCTTCTGTTTCACTTCTCCTGCTCTGTTTTCTTCCTCTGCCTTTAAAGCTCATAATTAACTTAAGACAGCCCAGAGCCTGGAAGCTGAAATCCAAATTACATTTCCCGGCAGTGGCCATCAATGGTAGGCTGCTGTTAACACTTCAGGGGCTGCTCCCACAGAGTCATGTGGGGGTTTCAGATGCAGACACCATCCAATGAGCCCTGCAGAGAGCAGCAGTGCTCCAACCATGCTCCAGCCCTGAAACCAGAGGTAGACTCCTGCTACCTCTCTCCAGACCTCGCCATGGCAATTGCTACCTGCTCAGTTATGCCACGCACGGAAGAAGCAATTCAGGCAAATAATAACCCTTCACAGTGGCAGAAGCATCGATAGAGTACCTGGCATAAGCGACTTGTGCCGCAGACAGGTCCACCACCCTACTAATGATGTGCAGAGAGCAAAGAGGGCTTGTCCAAGGTCAGCCAGGAAAGAAACTAGATTGCCGCTTGCTTTGTAAAATGGGACATACAGCTAACATAAGCCTTGCGTAAAGATTATTACCCACAGGTAAAAAAACTTTTTCTGGGTCAGCCTCTGATGGTGAGTATTACATTTATAAGACTTTCAACTAGAAGAGGAGCTAGGAGATGATATTATTATAGCACTTCAGGAATCTTCAAATATTTTATGAGCACATTAGTATTATTTGTTTATTTAATAGCAATGCTGAAGGGTCCAATAAAATGTGAATACTTGCAGTACCAGGAACATAATGGCTTCCCATAACATTTTATACCCATGAGAAATTCAAAACTCCTATGTAATCATAATGAGAAGTGGATTTTCATCACTAATGTCAGGAGGTACCTACTGATATGCACATGCTGTAATGTAGAGAGTGACTTCCTCCCTTATTTGCATTAATGAGAATTTCCATAAAGAACACATTACATATATAAAAAAATCCTTTACAGCTGCTCTGTGTTGAGATTATGATTCATTTGGAATTACTGTGGTCTGGGCACTGCAATCTTTAAGTACAGAAATACAGCCCCAAACCCTGGCTGTTCAGGTGCTCCATCCATATCACAAATACCCATAACAGCTCTGAAAAGGAGAGGTTTGGAATTGCATGGACCCATTCATGGAATAAAACATCAGCAAAGTCTTTAGCAGCTCCAGGAAATGGTTTGCTGCCTATTTTGCTCTTTTCTGGCATAGCAGTTTGGTATAAAAGAGTGTTTGAACCACTGCATAACAGGCCTGGAAAGTAACTGTTCTGAATGGAAAATAAAAGAAAAACATCACATATGTTATGTTATCATAAACCTTTTCCTGCAGGTTTGCTGGCACTGACATTACATCTAATTGCTAACAAGAGTAATTTCTTCTTCAGACAGCAAATGATGCATGTAAAACAGCCTGAGGAATCAAATCTATGTTGTATTTAAAAATTAACAAAGATTTCCGGTTCTTCTCTTTCAATGCATGAAATGCCACATGTGGGGACATGCCACCATGGGGATGTTCAACTGCAACAGGCGAGATGGGCCACATGTGGATGTGCAAGACCCATTCGGAAGATGTGGAGACAAATGACTATAAGCTCACAATAGTACATCTGTTTTGGTCCACATCACCAGTCTAATCTCATTTTATCTCCCTCATACCTGTCCTAGGAAAACAATGTCTCTTTTGTTTTCTCCTCTGAGAAGAAGCTTTTTTGAAGGGCCTTATCCAGTGTTAATCAGAGGAACTCCACTGCCATCAGCGGATATATATATATATATATATATATTTTCATTACTCCTCCATGATCTTGCAAGGAACTGAGTGATTAGCAACACTGATAGCTCATTGAGAAAGCCTCTCCAAGGTGCCAGTATGGTGGAGACCCCAATACTAAAATTCACTAGAAAATATTTAGCTCTTTTTCCCCAAGTGCAGCTTTATTTCTTGACTGTGTTTACCTGAATAGCTGTGTACCTATTCAGATTCATGTTTAAATGTGAACTGGCTGCTCTATTCACTTAATGTGGTTTTAGCAAAGTGTTTGTATGCTTTGGGAACCACAGAGATCCTCTCATGATTACCAAGTCTCTCACAACTTGTAGTGGCAGCTAGCATGCTGGGGAATAGTTGTGGAAGGATGTACCTGGACATCTGTGAGCTTTGCACATTTGAAGAGTTTCCCCAAGAGATGCTCTTCATTTGTATTACCAAAATAAATTCAACAGGCAGCAGCATTTAGTACCTACTTCATGCACTCAAGTCCTGCTTTCTCTAACCTTGGGGTAGAGCACAGGTAGCTTTATCATAGACCTGTAAATACTGCTGAAACTCCTGTTTCTGAAAGACAGACTACAGTAATTTTCTTTGTGGCAGCAGCACTGCATTTAGAGTAAGTGAATTGCTCACCTGGCCGCCGACTGCAACAGAAAAAGTTGATTTGAGAAAAATCCCCTGGACATAATGAAGCTGGAGGAGTATCTACCCACAGATGCACATAGGCTAAATAATCAAAGAGAATTCAACCCCAGGGGTGGGTATTCAGACAAGGAACTTGCTCTGAGAAATGGTTTTGGCCTGAGTTTGTACCTGCTCGATGCATTAACCAACGTCTTCAAGCTGCTTGGGTTACGGATGAGCTTGTCCAACATGCTGACAATTTCGTCAAACTTGGGCCTGCTGTTGCGGTCTTTCTGCCAGCAGTCAAGCATTAGTTGGTAGAGAGCAGCAGGGCAGTCCATGGGACTTGGCAGGCGATACCCTTCCTCTACGGCTTTAATCACCTACAGGAGACAAAATGCAAGGCTTTTCTTCCTCTCACCTTCTTCCCAAATGCAACTTGACTTAAATATAGAACACTGAGACCAGCAATATGCTGATGTAGAATCCCGCCAACCCCCAACTCTGCGTATAAGAGGCAAACCCACTGAACCCTGCTATCTTTTATATTTTCTAAGGGATGTGTTGAATAACTTAGTTTTTGGTCATTGCAAAGTGAATCTAGAAAGCCAAGGCACTGCTGCAACCAGGGGGCCAGATTGTCAGGTTGTACATGTTCAAAGCTCAGTTGCAGTCTGTAGGTTATATACCAGGAAACTCTTGGAGCCTACGCCAAGTCCACAAAAAGCAGCCTACAGGGCTTTATGACATCTTCTTGGAGTGCAGTGATTTTGTTTATTCTGATGTTGGCTTCTTTTTAAATGAAAAGGCATGTGCTAGACCACAAATTTGTATTACAGTAATAAAAGTCTGACTGTATTTCAAAAGAGACTTTGAATGCTAATTGATGGATGGATTCAAGGCAGAGGCAGAACAACCATCTCATATATCATTCAATACTGTCTGGGTCTAGTCATTTCTCAGTGTGGCCACATTTCTGCCAGGAATTTAAAATGTCAGTCCAAGAGTATGTAAATTAAAACCAGGGGAGTTGTTGCACTGATTTCAAATGCAAACCATCTATGGTTTTATATCTAAAACAAGTGGTATGCACATGTGCTGCCTGTCCTCTTGAAAGGCAGAAATGAATAAATGAGGGCAGAATTGAAGAAAGTAACTTGTTTGGGGCAGATTTACAGCAGGGCTCCAAGCCCAGCAGTTCCCATTTTGAACCATTACAATTTTCAGAGGAGTGCAGCTCAAGTTTCAAGATACAAGGGCCTATGTCTACGCCAAGACAATCCCAGCAGCCCGTCTTCACACTCTCTACACCCAAGACTCCCTGACCAAAAAGAGGTGGAAGCAGATAATTGCTATGTGGAAAGCCATAGTGCTTCACTGTGGGACTCCAAGAACTGACTCAGATGCCATTCATTCTAGGTACCATCTCATGATTTGAAAACATCCTGTGTTTAAAAAGAAGGCTCTGTGGTTAGCATCAAAGTTTTTTTCTTGATCTTCAGTCCTAGATGAGCACTACCGGAAGAGCTGCGTCAGGCTGGCATTGCGTTTCAGAAGGCTCCAAAATTTAGAACTGCATGGACTGCTTTCAAATCATTCTCCATCACAGAGCTTTTTGTTAAGTGGAAGAGTCCCAGGAATGAGCCAGGCTGGCTGAACAGCAGTAGTGCAAACCTCAGACTTCCTAAGGATTTATGTAGTAGAGGAGCAGTTAGGCGAGGCTTTATGAGCTCCTCCGAGGGTAGTAAGCACGTCTGAAGATCTGGGCCACAACACGCATAGTCCTTTTGTGGCCATCTAAGATTTCACCTGTCAGCAGAGCAGTTGCACCTTTCTCCACCCAACCTGTACTTCCAAGACAATATCTTCTAAGGCCTGGCTGTTGCTCCCAGTATCAAAACCCAGCCCCAGCACAGTATGGTATCTGCACTATCTGTTCTTCACATCATGCTTTTCAGCTGGCCCCCAATTCCAAATTTGCAGCTGCCCTATTAAAAAACCCTCAGTGTGGCACAGTCATGAGAATGCTATTTGCTGTATCCATGTGTGTATTTATAAAAATAATGGATCATCCTCCAGCTGTAGCAGAAAGAAAATAGTAGCAAGACAAGGAGCAGACCATCTGGCACCAGCTCAGAATATCTGAACTACATCTGCAATGGGGTTATGTGTGTTTGATATTCCTGGCAGTAACATCACAATCAATAGCGTTAACTCAATTTACAGGATGTCGTTCATCCTGGCGATACAATGTAAATGGTATCAAAATACTGCGCAGAGCTAGGATGCTGAAATACAGTCTTGCATCTGAAGGTGCCTTCAGGGGTCTAGCAATAAGAGGAGCAAAAGAATGAAACAAAAAAGACCCAGTCACTTGCCACCAAACTGCTTAGGAAATAAGAAAATGGTGCACTTGCTGTTCCATCATTGGTGTGTACTGCTTTGTAAGACCTGAAGAGATAAAATTTGCACCTAAGGAAGCATTTTTGTCCCACTCCTCCTGGACAAGCACTACTCACTTATGAATTGGAATGTCTGAACTGGATGTTTTGAGAGCATGATTTGGGATGGCCTATTCCAGTAAACCAAAGAAACACTTTTAGCTCTGTGTTTTCATAAATCCACCAGTCTGAATACTAAAAAGCAACTACTGTGATCATTTATCTTAGCAACCGGTACAACACAGGCCATGATATTCCTCTCAACAATTCCTGCATTGAAGCCTTATCTTGTGGTCAAGCCAAAGCATGTTTTTAGAGGGCCATCAAAAAAACAGTATGACTTTAAAATGCAGTTTGTAGCCTTTGCAGTTACAACACTGCCTTCCCTATTACACTGCACCTCCTTTAAAGCAAACCATCTGTAACATGGTGAGAATAATTTTGCTCATCATCACCGATGCTTGCAAAAGATGTGATTTAATTACAAGTCATGCAACGAGAAACTCTTGTGCAACAGAGTCCAAAATTCATGTGACCCCTTGGTCCTCTGCACAAAAGCCAACTTTGTATCTAAGACCACTGATTCTTCTGTCAACACAAGCAGCAGAGGAAAGAAGTAAAGGAGGCCCTCAGGAGATGAAGCAGGCAGGCAAAAATTGCATGAGAAACATGCCACAGCCCTGAATTAAGTTCCTAGGCCACCAACATCTAGGCACTTGCCATCTGCACATAGGCAGAGGCAAGTAACACAGAGAGGTTATACAAGTAAAGCTTGAGCAGGAACTGATGCACAGAAACATCTCACCAGTCCTCTGCTTTCACACTAGGCAAGTGTGAAATACACCCCATGCCCACAGTGTATGGAGGCATTTGGGTTTCTTGAAACAGTTGTCCAGAGTGTGGATATTCACAGTGTTATGATCCAGACAAGGGACTCCCCTGGCCATGGAGCATTATTTCACTGGCACCAGCCTTAATCTTAGCCTGGCATTTACTGAACAACATCTGTGCTATGCCAATGCATCAATACTAAAGATAGTTACAGTGCTCAGTGTGAGTGAAAAAGCTTGGCTCTCAAGTGTTGCATTCTCTGCACAGACTCTGGAAGAAAATCTCTGTACTTGATTGAGATAAATCCCTGTGTAGACACATACTGCTTTACCAAACTTCCTGCAAATGTGACTGCCTCAGCAATGCAGAAGCAGTGGGGTATTCATGCCAAACAACATGCTCAGGTCCCTGGCAAGAAGCATGGCCTGACCATCTCAAAGCAACCACTCGTTTCCACGCTTGGACTCAAAGTGAGATCAGAGAGCAGCTCAGCATGACAGGTAGCAACATCCACTGATGGAAGAGGCTCGCAAAGAAAACTCAGGAGAAGCAGAATGCTCAGCTGGAGCCTTTGCTGCCAGCGAAACAGCAGAAAGTCATAGGGATAGGGATGGTGCTCAAAAAAAGCAGAAAGGATAAGACATCAGGTGGTGTGACCAGAAGAAAATTATGGTGAAAACCCATCCAGCAGTAGGAACTCCACAGGCAGCAGGGCTGCCCTGTGTGCTTCATGGTGAATCCGACCTCATGTGCCAGTTGGCATCCTCAGAGACTTCACATGTCATGGTTCTCAGAGATGTGAAGAGAAAGGAGGGGCCTACAAAATCTGGCAACTCCAGGCTTAAGTTTTTCACCCTTGGACAAGAACAGATGTTGATAGTGAGCTCAGGGTAGAACATAACCCTGAAGTAGGATCAAGAGATCCTCAAGCAGGCTGGGATTGGAGCTGCAGTCAGACAGGAGACAGTGTCGCCAAGCATCTCCCTCTTTGGAGATGATTCAGAGGGTGGGCTTGAGATCAGAGGCTCTGGGGGCACTGGAACTCAGGAGGAAGGGGACACTACTTGAAGGGTACTGTACAAATGAATCGTAAGAGCTGTGTTAGCACAGACTTACAAGATGTTCACAACAGGAGCAAAACTATTCTCTTGAGATCAGCAATGCACGAACAACCAAGACGCATCTCTGCGGACTGCTGTCACTAGATCAAATCACCCAGCTTTTGTGCAGGGAAACAAAGCCCTTACCATGATTCTCTTGAGTTTCTGCTTTATGTGGCAGCAGGGGTTTGAACACACAATTGAAATGCTGCCAGTTTATCAGCCTCTATCCCCTGGCAGGCCTTTGTCATTAAGCAGAGGAGGGACAGGCTCCAGCTCTAACAGCATTAGTGAAGCTCCAGCAGTCTGCTGGGGGAAGCAGGTTTGCCTCTCTGCAGACGCACTTCCCTCTGTGCACAGCCTGTTCTGGGTTGCTGCGAAAAAAAGAGCATCAAATGGGAGGATCATTTCTGTCTGGCATGGGGGAGCAAAGCCATTTTTACAGCAGATCTCCTCATCTTGTCCCTATTCTGCCTCTCTGATTGCAGAATGAATGCTGAGCCCTCAAAGTCCCATTACACAGCAGCTCTCACACGTGCTTACATCTTGGTTTGTCATTTCCCAGTAAGGCCTCTCGCCGTAAGACATCACCTCCCACATTACAATGCCATAGCTCCAGACATCACTGGCCGATGTGAATTTGCGGAAGGCAATTGCTTCAGGTGCTGTCCATCGGATGGGGATCTTCCCTCCCTAAATGGAAAAGAAACAGAAAAAAACCCCATCAAAAAACCAGATTGCAGAGGAGGTCAGAAAACATGCAAAAGAGGAAGAAACAGCTCTTCTCGGAGCACCAAGGGATGTTCTTTTCTCACTGGAAAGAGACATCGAATTTTAAAGTAAATCTGTTTGACAGCATGGGGCCCCTTCCCACATTATCTCAGCCCATAAGCATTTGTAGGCTGCCTACTAATTGGCTGTCCTGAAGGTTTGTTGTTTGAATGTTGTTTGAATGCTGGGACATGTATAGGATCAACATCTCAATTATGTTGCATGGGTTGGTAAGGGAATACAGTTCCTCCATTTCTGAGAGTGAGCGGGGGAGGAACAGACAGCTCTGAAGCCGAGGAAGACTTTGATCTAATGAGGGCTTCATGCAAATTGCTGCAGATGCAAAACCTTTTTTCCTTTTTTTTTTTTTTTTTAAATGCAGTCTGGATCCTGCAGAGGGATCTGTGTAGCAGGCACAGAAATCTGTGTGTGCAAAGACAAGCCTGCTTAGCTTCTGTTGTGGGACTGAAAATGATGCCATAGCTGTCAAATGTGCTTTGCTGCTTCCTTTTCCCCTTTCTGTCATTTTAGAAATCAAACTTCAGACCAGCTCTGAGAAAGAAAAAGGGAGGGAAAGGGGATTCTGGATTAAGAAATACTTTTCTCACTGGATTTAAAGAGTTGTCTCTCTTGATTTATATCAAAAAATACTTTGCTGTGAAGTCCCTTCCTCTCAGCGTTGAGTTAAATATTGCAAGGTCTCCCTGAATGCCCCCTAACAGCGTTTGCTATTGGAAAAATAACAGGGTTTGGAACACATTTTCAAAGCAACTTTTAAAAAGTTTCTTCTTCCAATAATTACTTATTCACAGCCTTATCAGCGCATGCCTTAAGTGAGGGGCCAGATTCTCAGCAGTGCCAATTAGCACATGGCAGCACATTGCAGGCGCGGCAGGGCTGGCTGAGAGCCCTCCAGTCTGCAGGGAAGCACCAGTCCAGCTGTGCACTGAATCCCATCGTGGGGCTGTGACTGCCAACAGCTGAAAGGCCTTTCCCAGATCTCCGTGGGAACTGGGAACGTGACTCAAGAGAGCTCCCACCACCCATAAAACAGTACCCTTGGCAAAACATGCTAATAGGACACGTCCAGGTGTGCCAATCGCAGCCATTAATAAGGGAGGCTCTCTCCAAGTCTGTGCTGCTGAGGATGGGTCCTGTTCACTCCCTCTCTTCAGTGCTAGGGCCACATGGCCTTGCACTGGGATGGGTGGGCTGAATGAAATGACTGACCAAGGATAAAAAGGAGTAGAGCACTGAGGTTGGAGCAGCTCTTTCTTGGGTTGGGAAAAATTACCCCCAACATGGTAATGCTGAGGGCAATGGGCATTATTTGCAATGGGCATTCATCACACACTTACCAATGTTTTAAAAGGGTCAAATTGTTCAGAAGACCATGGCTTACATCTCTGCATGGCCGCGTGAGCAAAGCAATTGCTCTTTCCTCCTTTTGGTATTTACCAAAGAGGTCAGAATAGAGTTGGAGGCATGGCAACTTTGCAGTCTGCTATTTGACTATGGTACCCAACTTGAACATAAAAGTTATTAGTTAAGTCGTGCCTTAATTGGCCATTCCCACTATAAATTTAAGGCATTTGCAAAATTAACCTTATAACGATTGTTAACACCTGATCAAACCCTTCTGCACCATTTAGAGGCTCTGGATTTGTAGAAACCTGTTTGCTAGAGAGCCTGAACACCAAAATGTGTTAGGAAATACATTTTTCTTGATCTCAATTAGTTTGGTGTCCTCCTAACTCACCCTGGTTGTATACGCTGCTTCAGGATCATCCTCTAGGACTCTGGAGAGGCCAAAGTCTGACACCTTGCAGACTAAGTTACTGTTGATCAGGATATTCCTGGCAGCCAGATCCCTGTGTACGTAACCCATGTCAGAGAGGTACTTCATTCCTGATGCGATGCCTCGAAGCATCCCAACCAGCTGAATGACCGTGAACTGCCCATCATTCTTCTGCAAAAGGAAGGAGACATTTGATGAGCTGAGAGTCTCTGCACCCTCAGTATTGCATGCACATGAATAAAAACGCAAAGGCAAGTCTCCAGGGAAGAAAACCAAGAAAATTAATAATTCATTACCCTCATGCTCTGACCATGAAGCTTTTCTAAGTTTCACTGTTTAGATTAGGATCTCCAGAGACAAAGCTAAGGAAATGTAGTTCTTTTAACTGGAGATCAAGGAGCAAGCTGTTTCCACTGGTGACTGATAAAGAGACTGTGGCTGGGAGTGAACACATGTAGTTATGTGTATAAGGGCACTGGGGTGGGCTGTTTCTCAGTCAGCCAACTGAATAGCACCAATTAGCATGGAAATCCTACCTGTAGAGGTTCACATGTCAATATTTGGGGATAGGGGCTCTTCCTCATGTTGCCACATTGCAACACATTGCATTTCTACACACTTCCCCTATCTCCCTTCTCTAAATCTTATATTTCATGGAAAAACTGACAAGTCTGGGTTTTGCCATGATGCAGTGTGGATGTGCTCTTGAAACACATAAGATTTTGCAGGATAAGTTCATAATTTCTATGCAAGCAACTACCTTCTAAAATAAACGTAATATTCTCCAGCTTATTCTTATCTGTTTGTATCAATGCATGCACCAGGCCCTTTGTGATGCTGTATAAAAGTAGATGTAACAGACAACTCAGTTACTCCTCCCTCCAAACAGCACCAAGACACAGCAAACATTTTCACTGATATTAACCATCTGCAAAGAATCCAAACCTTAACCAAGGTTCCCCTGCAAAAGGGATCTGGGTATTACCTTTAAAAATGTATCTAGAGAACCATTCTCCATGTATTCAGTGACTATCATTACCGGTTTGCCTGGAAAAAAAAAAGTGTGTGAGTTTG
Organism: Anabacerthia variegaticeps; assembly: GCA_035583185.1. Taxonomy (NCBI): domain Eukaryota; kingdom Metazoa; phylum Chordata; class Aves; order Passeriformes; family Furnariidae; genus Anabacerthia; species Anabacerthia variegaticeps. Next base: position 27,945,700 of record JAWWEW010000131.1, on the reverse strand, counting down.
TAAGCAATTTATTTAAAAGGCATGAAAAATAAAACTTTTCATAGTGCATCTGCATGTGACTATACAGACATACAGCAGTGAATCTACACCAAGACTCTGCTGTTTCAGCACGATGACACGAGTTTTTCCCAGAATATACATAGAAGTAGAGGAATTGAGGAGGAGGGGATGAAAAAGCAATCCCATATTATTAGGGGTACCAAGCCCTTGAGTGTTTAGATGATGATTGAGGAAGAGGTTGCAAGATGAACCTAGCCAACATTCTTCTTAGCTCCATCAATAAACTGAAAGCTTGTAAAGGCCAAATTGCAGACAGCAACCTCTTTGGACTCTTCCCTAGAGCTTCAACACCCTGAAGTAGCAATGGGAGCCCAACAGGAGCAATTGGGATGATCTGAAGCTTTAGTCTGGTAGCCACCAAAATCAAGATCAGGAAAGGATGGGATTACATCCCTTGTAATTCAAGTAATCCCAAGTGATTACTCTTGTAAACACATCTGGAAGTAAGAAGAGGAGTATTTATGCCGCAGAACAAAATCTAGTTAAGTATGGAATAACTGCAAGTGGAAATCAAAATAAAAGTTCTTAACAAAAGACCTGGTCTCCTATTGTTGACAGGAATAATAATGCTTTTCCAAATCTGTTTGATTAATTTTCATGCCCGAGTCATTTTAATGGTAATTATATATAGTTTTTCCTCAGTTTTTATATCTAATTTCTCGCTAGCTTGCCACAATGGCATAGCAATAATTAATGTGGTGTGCTCCAGCCCTTGTAAATTCAATGAAATCTTATAAGAACATGTAAATTATTTTTTATTTAAATCAATTTCCATTAGCTAGCATGAAGCACAGACAAAAGAGAAGCTGTCAATTATTTGTAAAGTGCATTATAAATGTCTTTCATAGAAATGATCAACGAGAGCTGCCACATGTCATAATATGCACAGGAAGGTAAATACTAAAAATTGGCACATGTTCTACCATTTAGATAGATCTTAATTTTCCCACTTTCCCATTACCTTAACTATTTTACCTAATTTACTACTTAATTATCTACATAACAAAGGTAATTGTGAACTTGTCAGTCAAAACACTTATTTGCTGTGCAAATACTACCTTTGCAGCATGAGGAACCCTCACTACTTCAATTCTTTTAAGTTACTATCACAGCTACTACCTGAGCTTGAAACTTGCCAAAAGTATTACTTTTGATATGAGACATGCACCTCAGAACTGTTAAAAAATATTGAGTCTCAAATAAAATAATGGGCCCCATCTTCAAGGATGACAGCCTTCTGTCTATGCACAACACTGCATGTAGGAGGGAGGAGAGATCTTGGGTGCTATTGCTATTGGTTGGCAAATGTGTCAGTGGCTTTGCAGGGAAGAAAAATCACAGGTATATCTCAAATTTAAAAAAAATTTGTTTTTAAACACTAAACACCTGTCTGTAGCATGGGGTCTCTTATCTCTGATGCTTCAAGGCAGCGTTGCAGTGAGAATGGCGTCCCGTTATGCCACCACCCTGGGGGACCTGCTCCAGATTCCTGCCTTTGGCTGCCATCAGAGAAAATAAAATAAGATTTCTGGCACTTATGCTTCATTATCTGACTGCTGCAGGTTGACAGTAGTCGTGGAATAAATTAAACCCATATCCAAGAGTTTGGAAATAAAGACACAAATGGATAACTTTCAACAAAGTAAATTAAAAGTAAACACTGGCCCTTCTAAAGCACTGGGCTGACTCTCTGTCAGCATGGCTCCCTCCTGCTGGCATTACTTGACCATAAAATGTATTTGGATGACACTTATATCAATGTACTAATGAAATGTGCACACTGTCAGTGCAACCAAATAGGATGCAAATGAAAACAGGACTGTCACTACCTTTGTAAAGCAGAAATAGCTAAGGGCTTGTCTGCAAGGGGACGATGAAGATGGTTAATCCAAATTAATTAATGTGTGCATTTGAACTATATTAGTTAAATGGTATGAAGCCCCTGCACGATATTCTCATTAGAATTAAAAATGGCCTAATTCAATTTAACTTAATTTACTTCCAAAGTAAATCACAATGCAGCAAAGATATTTTATCTTACGACGTGAATCTACAATAGGCCAATAAGTGAAACATTGAAAGGAAAAAAAAAGTTAAAGAATACTTTGAGATAGCAACATAGTCTGTGGTTCATAAAGGTTGTTTTGGTCCATGCAAAGAACAAGAAAGCTGTGAAGATGTTGCTGGAAGAAATTTTGAGTGGAGCAAACTAGCACTTACTGAACTAATGAGTAGCTCAGAGTGCATGCACCCCGTCTTCATCCAAACTCCAGTTGCTCCAAGTCCAGTTTAGAAGCAGAGCTCTCTGTTTCCACAGCCTTTGGAGCAGACAGCCAATTTATATAAAAGGCAGCTCGCTAGGGAGGCACGTTATCTCTAAAGGTGGGATTCCCATCCACCCACTGAGGCCTCAGCAGCCAGAAAAACTCAAGCCCATGCCAGCAGCAGCCTTCATGGATAGGTAATCATCGCTTTCTTCCTGCCCAATATTCCACATCCCTGCAGGGCTGGAAATCAGAGCTTTTATGTATTAAGGGTGACACAAGGTGCCCCTGAGAGACTTTGATATTTATTCAGTTTTTGGGACAAATCTATTTTGCTTAATTTTTTCATTTTCTTAAAAATCTTAGTAAATGCAATTTCAAGGAAAAAATGCAAAAAAAAAAAAAAAAGGACTGCTGATTGCAAAACAGCATTGATTTTGTGTAAGTTATAAGGACATGAACTGGACAAACAGCTAGCATCTCTGTACCTTGTCTACTGCAGCTCTGAAAAAGTATTAATGCTAGAGACACTTCCTCTGATGAATGACAAATGGTACCAACAGCAGCCACATGGCCACAAAGACTGCCACTTGAACAGTAGCAGCTAAGCTCTGACACCGCCAAACATGAAATCAAGAAAGGAGACAGCCATTCACACTTGTGAGGCTTGTGCTTCATTTAAAATACATCTTAAAATAAACTAGTAGTTATTTTCAATAAAATAATCCTTGATGCAAATAATATAGATGCTCCAAGGCTCTAAAATGAATGAGTAACAACACATCTACATATTTTCCACAGCCTCAGTACTGCACCAACAGCCAGAGAGGCTTATGTTGAGCACATTTGTATGTGCTGTCCCTGTTGCTGCCCTTATCTTCCATGCCTACAGTAATTTGGAGAACTGGCTGGGAAAGTTATGGAAGGTTTTGCTAACTGAACAGTCAGTAACTCTCATGCTGGGATATTTTGCCAGACATTTCACATCTTCCTCAAGCCCTCAACCCCTCTCATAATTTATATGCCAGCAACATGGACAACTACTATCGGGCCATCACTAGCAGATCCCAGAGGGAGCTTGCCTTAATTGTGGTTTTATACAGTCTTGTCATTTTCAGCTACAATCCCTTTCTGCCTCCCTGCTTCTGGAAACCTTCTGGTCTTGCTCACATCCCACGTGAGTGATCACTAGGCTCTGTACTACTCTCCTGTGGGCTTTGCTTCAGTGGTTTCGCAAAACATGATGTCTTGAAATCATCAGGTGTTGTGGGCTGCATTTCCCACTCTCCCAGACCCTTGGTAGCAAAATCTTCCTCATTTCCCTGCCAGAGAAATTACTTCCTGCTTCTTGGCGTATGTTTGCTCACTCTGAGGATCATGTGGTTTCAAAAGTAAACAAATAAAGGCAGGAATAAGAGGAGAGTCTGCTTGGAAAACTTAAGAGGTTGGTTTGGTGTTGCTGCATTCAAAATGCTCTTGCATTTTGCAGGTAGAATGTGCCACCTGCAAGGAACTACTTGCAAGGCACGAATCAGGCGGCACAATCCACTAGCATTCAGACATCCTGGGCTTACTGCTGTCTTCATCACCTACACACTGTGTGAGACTGGCCAAAAAAACACCTCCCTTCTCTGTCGTATTTGATTCTGGGCCTTTGAAGAGGTGTTTTCTCTTAGCCCATGCATATTATGCCTAAGTGAGGCAAGGTCTGCAGGGGCAGCCAAAATTTTTTATCACTTTAGCTATTATCTATCCATTGTAGCTGGATGAACACCAAAATCCTTTGGGCAAAAACCCCGTTTACAGCGTTGGGGAACCTGTTTCTGGCTGGACCTATCAAGTGTGACACTTCAGGCAAGGGAGTTCACTTTTGTTTGAGAAATTATGAAAGGTGCAGTCAAAACACGAATCACTTTAGTCTTCTGACTTAAGTCCCTGAACAACTGTCCCGTCAGCCAGAGTTCAAGGAGAGCACTCCACAGCAAGTTGTACCTACTTTTTGTGACGACGCCTTCCAGGTGGATGATGTTGGGGTGGTCAAACTGCCCCATGATGCTTGCTTCTCCCAAGAAATCTCTTCTCTGTTTCTCTGTGTAGCCCACCTTCAGGGTTTTGATAGCCACTGGAAACTCACGCTTTCCCTGCAGCTTCAGCCGTCCACTGCAGACTTCCCCAAATTCACCTTGAGAGAAAAATCAGGAAGGATGGGATCACAGCATGTCCAGTGAACACACGATGCACATCTGTCTACAGGATGCAACTCAGCCTCAGCCGATCAAAAACACACAGGGCTGTCCTGCACTCATGGATGTGGATTGCTGGACATCACAGTGATCACCATATCAAATAGCCAACACACCGCAAGTCAAATAAGTTATAAGCACAAGAAAACTAGGAATAAAAATTTATTTTTCTTACATTTAAAGAACTATGCTTTATATTCTACTGGGATTTTTTCTCACTTCATATTTTTGTCTACTAGATGAAAAAGGCCTGTCACATCCTATACCATCACTCTGTGTGGATAGTGTAAAACAAAAACCATTTGCTTCTTAACCTTCCTTTGGTAAGTTACATAGATGGAATGCTGTTAGCCTTTCACAGTAACATATATTTTCATAGAGTACAAACTCTTTACAATTTTATGACTATCGTTTTAAAGAAGCAACCAAAATGGATTGTTCTTTCTGGTGAACAGCAAATTACTCCAAACCCATAATTTCAGAGGATAGAAAACACTCTTAAGGTTGGATGCAAGTCTAAACAAACTGCTTAACTAGAAAGAAAATGGAGTTTCTCCTTTTAACCAAGGAAGCTTAAAGCTTTGGACTTTGGTTTGTGCTTTTTAAATCTTCCAGATGACTTCTTATTTTTAAATTTTGCTTCAAGACTGACCTTAATGAGGGAGGAGGAAAAAAGGTTAAAATTGTAAAAATAATGTGAAAATTAAATGACTCATTTCCCTTAGCATCCACTGAAATAACTCAGCTTGGTCCAAACATAACTATTTTCTGACACTTTCAGTTCAGTTCCTGAATCTCAAAACTGCAGACAAGGAGAGGTTTGTCCCACACTTCAGTTGGAACATGCTCACCATCACTTGAGGGGTGCCTAACAGTTCAAATATTTCATGGCCCTTCCCAGGTGTCTTATCTTAAGAAACGCAACCCTTTACGTTCTTAAGTGTCATGAAATGCATTTCCATACCAGCTCCGATAACTCTTTCAATAGTTATGCATGAAGCTTCAATTTCCTTAGCAAACTCATGGACAGCTTGATTAGGGTCCTCATAGGTGTGCGGATCAATGTAGGTCCTTACTCCAGGCAGCTTAACTGCAGACACAAATTAAAAACATTAATGGCACATGACAATACGGAAGACACGCATTACACACTCCTGTCCCTTGAACTCTGCTTTGATGAAAAACATTCCAGAAAGGAAGGCTATTTCTACGGTGAAAATGAATATTATTCTTGGAAAATGATACTTAGTTTATGTGTGACATAGGTGCAACTTCATTGTATTTAGAAAAGCATATGATAGTGCTCAGCAGGAGTGATGTGCAGCTAAAAATCCATTTTGGTGTTATGTAATGGGCTGGCCTGGGGTCTGGTGCAAAAAGATCCCTTTCTGGAACTGGAGAGAGTACACCAGGAGGAAAAGTACAAGACACAAAATGTTACAGGAGCAACTTGCGAAGCAAGTTGGATGGATAGGGATTGACGGAGAGCTGAAATAAATTATGCCCTATCAGTCACATATTAGCTAATCAATTGGCCACATTATTTTGATGGAGTTACTGAGATTTAAATGAACTGCATATTTGCAGTATAAAGTCTGTGGGCTGTACCAGTATATAGTAGGCTTTTTTTCTGGGACTTGAGAGGGGGAAAAGTATTTTCATTATCCATATTATAAGTTTGTTTTGACAATCATTAAGGCTACTCACATGAAGAATTGCTCATCAGTCTAATGAGACAGCTACATTACACTGTGGCTCTTAATTGATTTGCTTCCTGCTGCCTTCATTACATAGCACTAATGGAAATTTGACTTTCACTCAAGATGTGTTTGCCTTTTCCACCCCAAAAGGCACCTCACTGTTACTCATCCCCAAATCCCACAGCACTTGACAAAGGAAGGTTCTTCAAAAGCTGGCTTTGGATGAATGGAAGGACTGATAGTAACCATGAGATTTACTTTCTAGCATCACCACAGAAGGTTTTTGTATACCAGGGCATTGACACAGCACTTCTGAAAGCTTCCTAGGAGCAAGAAGTAGGTGTTATTCCTCACACCTCTGCAGAGGCATAAAAGACAAAGAGTAGCAGTGGGCTTGGTCCTCATGGCTGGTTTGGATGACGCATTATTTTTTTTTTTTTTCCAGAAAACCACGTCTCAGTTGTATTTCTCATTACCATAGAAAGCCAAACCCACATATATACATTTGCTCTTTACTCACTGTGGCCATTATGAAAATGCATCTTTTCTTCCTCTGGATCTTGTTTAGCCTTGCTATAGCCACATCGCCTGGGAAAAAAAAAGAAGCACAACAGAAGGGTATTTTTGTCTCTGGTACAGCAGAACTCCACTCTTTACTTCAAATCACACAAAACACAAAAACCCAGAGCAGTGACAAACCCAACCTCTCTAGTGGCTATATTGCTGCTGTCCCAGTTTTAGCTCATCAAACTACTTGCAATTACCCTAATGGGATTCAGGGCCCAAGACCCGTGGATTTTCAATTGGAGTTGTGCTTCCAAATCCCCGAGATGCTTCTGAACAATTCTACTCTACCTTATAACTAACGTAGCTATTGTTAAGAAAGAAAAAAAAAAGCCAGAACAGGAAGGACAATGGAGGGAGAATGGGATGAAACATTAGAATTGCAGAAATAAGATCTCCTGGACTGCAGAGCTTTTGAAGGCACTGTGTTGTATGTCTTGCATACTCCCTTTCATCCTCTGAGCATTTGCACAGAACTTTAAACTTTGATACTTTAAAAAAACTGCCTTGTGTGAACATTAACACCTTAATACACATGCAAAATAATGGCTTAAACCAAATCAAAACCTGTTGCCTGACTGCCTTCCAAGGTCTCCTACGTACTTCTGGCTCTGCATAGCATTTCCTGCACATCTTCTGTCTTTCGCAGGAGAGCTGCCATTCATACAATCCCCTCTGCCCAGCAGAATAAAGATGGAAGAAAACATGCAGCCATTGCCTGACCTATCTTAGCACCAGACAGTGCAAGGATGCTGCTGAATCCTACCACAGAGCTGCAACCACAGTCATATGGGAGTTACATCTCTCCCAGGGCATCCTACTATTAGTATTTGGTTGCCCTTCCATGACTCTGCCCTCATTCTTCTTGTTGGTTTTCTAGGCAATGATTTTGCATTGGCATTACATGTCTCCTTTGGTGGCATTTCGGAGATCTGCTTCACTTAGACAACCACATAGGAAGGTACAGGATAACTACAAAGGCAAGAAGAATTGCTATACACACATATACATTTAAAAATATGAGATGATGTATGTAGGGTGTACATATATATGCCAGTCTTTCCAAGAACCTGATATGATAACTGGATATGGGAACTGAGTCATCCTTACAGAAAACTGTATGGACATGAGACTGAGGGACACTGCTTGGTAGAGTGAAAAACGTGGAATAGACACCAGCAAGCCAGTCAGCACACAGTGGGATTGCTGGCTGGCACACCTCAAATAAAGCGTCAGGTTACTAAGAAGCTGTTTAAAGCTGAGAAACTTGGAGACTTCTGTTCCATTGCTGGTGATTTTTGAGCTAGGGCCATGTGAGCATTCCAGCATCACTCACAGCATGGAGGAACATACGATTAGCAGAAACAAAACTGCAATTAGGAGGAGGCAGTAATAGGCATCTGCATGAAACATGCCCTCAGCATGAAGTCCTATTACAGGGAACTGCTGTCTGCCTGGATGCAAGGGGCCCAGCAGCCTTTCGGCTATAGGATTTTGGCACTGGGTTTGCAAAATGATCACAATTACAAACAAAAGCCCAAACATGACAAGACACTTGCTGAGCTGGACCCAGCAGAGCTGGGCACCAGAGGGCTGAGGAAGGGAAAAGCAACATGAGCTTCTGGGGCTACTCCAGGGAAGAGGAAGCTTACCTTGGGGAGAAAGGGAGACCTGTGTCATGGGGAGAGGAAGGAAAAACAGATTGCAAAGGTTGTGCAAGCACAAGGGAATGGATCAAGATAAAGTGCAGAAGACAAGGGGAAAGCTGACAGGCAGCCCGGGGACACAAGCAGGTAGATAAACAAGTTGCACTTGATAAACAGCCAGGCTATCCATGCAAGGCATGATTTCAGCAGCAGCAACCAAGCTGATACCATCACACTCTGAATGCAAAAGCCACGAGAAGGGCACTGAGGTGCCCGGACACACAGCTCAACTGTCTGCACGTGGGTGCTCGTTGCCTTGCTCTAGTAGCAGCAGTGCCATTTCCTGAGATGGGGCCCTGCACAATTAACTCAAAACCTAAGCACTGGGTGTACACAGAGACCCAGGGAGTAAGGCTCATCTCAAAGTACATTATGGTGTTCACAGACCCTCAGTGAGATGGATTCTTCTCCTTCTTCAGCATACTACCTCCCCCATTAACTGAATGAACTAGAGATTTGAGTCTCAGTGTCAAGTCCCACTTCTGGCAATCCCAATTTCTTCTGCTCCAAGTTGCCAAAAGTTACAGCAGTTTTCTGCAGAAGTAATTTTTCTGGGTGAAGGCATATAACTCAATTTTCCTTTAAAAAATACACAAATGTTTCAATTCATCCTTCTACCAAATGCACATATCAAAGATTTCTTCTGTTTGCCTTTTGAAGCAAATGCCCTCATCTCTTCTTCAGGTTTGGAGTCCTTCACCTATGAAGATGCTTTTCTACAATCATCCTTTTTATGACCTGCATCTCCCAATTCTTCGAGCATGAAGACAGAGGAGGCAGAAATGGGGAACGTGCTATCCCTTGCATCCAGTGATCCAAGTACACCTTGATGCACAACAGTCCATGTTTTACTACCCAGGGACACACTGAAAGGGCCAACATAAATCAGTTGGCTCCAGCTGTACTCTTCTCTCAAGCCCGGTAACACATACAGCAACACGTCACATTAACATATGTAATCAGGCTCTGGGATGCCCAAAACATCGTTAAAACAAGCCTTGACAAGACACATCAAAGAGAAATGGCAGCTAGTGGACTGTGACTGTCAAGCAACAGTTGGGTGTCACTAATAAAGCTTGCTGCAAAACCTGCCTGTTGCAATCACTTGTGCCCTTCACGCACTCACTTTCTTAAACTACCCACAGAAACATGCCATGTACACGCTGACTAAACTGCACTTTTCCCCTTCCTGACCTTCAGGTGCTTTAAATAACACACACAAGCAGTTTTCCCTCCTTCCTTCCCCAACTAAATCCCATAAAAATCTGCAATTTCAGGTTAACAGTCCTGATTCACTTTGTAACTCTTACTGGCAGATCAAAGAATCTAAATATCATGGCTTTGCAGTATGTTTTGGGAGAAGAAAAAGATCCCAATTGTTTGTGAAATAATCCATTTCTGCATGTACGTTTGCTCTTAATATTTATTGGGAAAACTGTGAGTCAAAAGCCTCGATGGAAGACTCATTCTGTATCTTATTACCATTGTACAAACCATAGATTTCCTATAGCCTTTCAATACCATGCACAGCAAAAACATAAAGATCCTGACACTTGTTTCCTCTCCCACTGAGCTGGAGACACTCAGCCAAAAAGGTAACGTAATTCAGCAGCATGCCTAAATCTCAATTCATTTACTCCTGTTGTGGATTTGTCCCAGTTTCTCTGTCTAGAAAGCAGATGTCTTCCTTGCACAGCTCTGTGTTTTTCAATAAAGGTATCAGAGGAAAAAAAAAAGCAAGACTTTAAATATTCTTAAGGCATCATGTCTTATTTAAAAAACTACTTGCAGATTGGCAGGCAGCTTGTAAAATATTTATGGAGCAGATTATAAAAGTGAAGTTGCAAAATGAACCCTATATAGGTTTATAAAATATAAAATGGGCAGGTAGAAAGATGAAGATTCCAGCTGGGAAACCAATGCCCACTACCTTGCATGGCAGATGCCAATTCATGGAGAAAAATCCTTCAAGAAGCGAGGCAGGAAGATACTTGCTCTCCCTGAACTGATGGCGATTCTTCGTGTCTGCCCTGTGCTTCAGGGTGCCCTTGCTGGGTTGTGTGTGGCCCCTTGGCCACTTGAGGTATCCCCCTGAAAACCACAGAATGCCCAAGCAACAGAATTTTCATCTGCCTGGCTGGGGCCACCACTCTGGTCACAACCCAGGCAAGACACAGTCAGGGGACTGTGAATGTGGACCTTGGACATCCAAGCCCTAAGTGGTGATGTGGAAGAATTTTTACATACTTGTTTTACAGGCCTGCACCAAGACATTTCAGCACACAGCCAAGGCATTACTAGAAATGCACATGGGGACAGCATTTAGACATCCCCAATGAGGAAAGGGACTTCACCTTGCTAGGTGCAGTCAGTCCAGTGAAACAGCATGCAATCTTCTGTCCCAGTCCTGCAGAGATTTATGCATGTATTTAAACTCTTAAATATGAGAGAAACAAAGTATGTATGCTTCTCTGAAACATGGACAAAACATCACTTGCTTTTCAGGGGTGAGACCTTCACTAAGAAGTATATCTTTTACAATAAATCAACTTTGAGGAATGCATCCAACCTATCTCAAGCTGTCGTTTTACAGGAGGTTTGCAAGGACTGTAAGGTTGTTGTTTACAAGAGGTTAGTGCTCATCTCAGACTATTTGTTCTAAGATGTTAAAGCAATAAAGCTGCATACGTGTTGCAGGGCAGGACCATGTTCCATGCAGAGGAACAAACAAACATGGATCAGTCCATCTGGCCAAGATCCTGTCGCCTCAGTTCACGTCTGGAGACAATAACTTGTTCAGTAAATAGCTTTATCCTTGATACACAATCCCAGTATGAGAGCCAGAAGCAAAAGCCTACCACTAGCAATGTTGGTCCATGTTCAGCATTTACCTTTCTGCTTGCAATCCTAGAATAAATTCAGTATCACAAAATCAGGGAATACTCAAGGGCCTGGTATAAAATGATCAGTTTTTATACTGGAAGTTGCTTCCCGTTTTTCTGTTCACTCTTCTCCTGCATGAGATCAAAAGAGCAGTAAAAGGTCTGGTGACGACAAGCTAAGACCCTCAGCTCAGTGCAAAGATACACTAGATGGCTGGCCTGAGAGGAACCATGGCAGATGTCCTTCCTAAGGGCTGCAGGTTTACAATCTTCTTAGCTGCTTTCCCAGCACTGCTGTCCACCTCTACGCAGTGTGACCCTGTCATTGACCTCTGATTAACTTGGATGACTTACAAAGGAAGTTTCACAAATCCAGCAGTGGTATTTTTAGCCTTTAGTCCTTCCCTGCCTTTGCACTGAATGACTCCCTGCTTTCCTAAATCACCGCCAGAACAATTAAAAATAATTTAAACAAGATACCGTTTTCCCTTCTTGCAGGAAGCTCCCTCTGAAGTGATCTCCATAAATCTCTCTAAAGAGGTTGTCGTGCCTTCCCATAGCACAGTCAAAGGCATCTGTGCCTTGAAGTAACTTTTCCCATTTCCCCCTCCCAGTTTGCAGCCACATTAGTCTCTTTGCTGCTTAGGAGGAAACTTGCAGAGGGTGTTTTCCAGGTCAGCCAAGTTTTCCTTATGTGTCTCTCTTCTTCATAGGTATCCAGTGCATTCCTGGTCTCCTCTGAGAAGTATTTTCCATTGCTGTCACAATCCGGTTGGGGGCCTTGCTGAGGACATTTGAAGCATGACTTGCCATGAGGGACTGCTCGTGCACTGGTGGCACAGGCATGATAGACAACACAAGTACTAGGAAGTTTTTTTTCATCACAATCATTGCCAAAATGGTGGCTCACATAGCAGAACAACATTTTGCAGGTACACACTTTTAGTTGAGCATCCTTGCTTGTTAACTCTGCTCTTAAGAACTGAAAAGTCACAAAACCCAACTAAATAATGCTCCATCAGGGAAAAAAAAAACACAAACCTCCTTCTGTTTTAGGGCCTTTAGGATTTGCCTTCACAAATTCCTCCCTGGTTCAGGCCTCCGTCAAAGCAAAAATACAGCACCAGAGGACTCGAAAAATGGTCCACCTTAGAGACTGCTGTGTCCCTCACAGCAAGGACTGCACCATGACTGAGCTACCACCATGCAAAGCCTGAACATCCCCCAGAAAACACAGTAGAAGAGTTTCACACCTCTCACCAGCTGTGCTGAAAAACCTTCCCAGTTTAACAACACATGTGGGATGTCTCAGAGCTTCTATGGTCTCAAGCAGCTACCTGATGGAGATGGTGATTTCATGAGTCTCTTAGGAGGTTTAGGAAGATCTCTGCACAGACTACAGTCAGTTCAGAGGCCTAAAACACATTCCCTTTTGGAAGCAACTCAACTTGCATCCAGTCAAATGAACAGAAATTAAAATCACCCCTCCTTTGATTAGTTAGAAAAGAGGGGAGAATATAAGAGAGCAGAAACTGGCGAGGCAGCCCAGGTGGCAGAACAGGACAGCATGCAGTACGGACACGCACCTCTCGGTGCCCGCAGAGATATGTCCAATACTGCTGGAGCATATCGTTGGCAAACAGCACCGTGTCATTGCTGTGTATGTCATACATTGACACGTATGTCGATGACATACAGTTCATTCCACTGACATGCATGTTACATGCCACTAAATACCTTTGCACTCCCGCCTACCCCACGCCTCCTCTCTGGGGGCAAATTACCTTCCCCATCCCCTTTGGATGACAAGAAGCAGAACTTGATGAGTGTCCAGCATATGTTCTGTTATATTAGACACCTGGTGTGGTGTCTGGATTGATCATGGCACAACACATTGAATATTTTTCCCCTTGGACCCTTGTTCTTGCTGGAGACACACTCTGCTTCAGGTCACACTATTTCCAGTTGTTGAGATAGACAAGCTGAGTACAGAGATCAGATGAGAAAGTGATTTCCAGGCCAGTACAAGAAAGGAAGGGAGAGGCAGACTGTGCACAGAAAACATGGACGGAGGACACGAAGTAGGAGCCAGCACAGGTGGGAACACTGACCATGTTAGGCTCGGATAGGCAACAGCACGAAGAGAAGAAGCCCACCCACAGCCATGATCGCAGCAACTGAAAAGCAAACAAAAAGGCCCAGGATAAGGAATAATCTCACCGCCCTGGCAAGGTGCAAATACATTTGCAACATTTTTATATGCACTTCTTCCTTCTTATTGCAACTATTATTTGGACCTTAACACCCTGGGCTGCAAGAATTTCATGGCATGTTGCTATCATTGGGGAAAAATGCCTTGGGGAGAGTGTATAGATCCTGGTCCTGTAAAGCAATTAACCATGTGCTTCCTGTACTTGAATACCACTGTTAGGACTAATGGGGCCACCCATGTGCTTAAACTTAAGCACCTGCCTTCAAGCAGGCGAAGTGACTTTTTTTACACAAGCGTGCATGTGGTACAATTACAATTCCCTTTGAAAAAAGAAAAGCACTGGATGAATATAAGCCCTGCTTTTGCAGACCCTTATGCACACAGTTCAACTCACAGAACCCTGCATCTCCTTCTATCAATGAAGCTTTGGATGCACATTAGGTATCTACAGAAGCAGGACCTTGTGAGTCATGTGAGAACATTCAGCCTAAATAAACTCAAATACGGTGAGCTGAAAGGCACTGCATGCATCCACAGCTTGCCTTTGAAGGCTGCTCAGCCATTAGTGTAGTCTAATCAGACTACGGGTTCACCTGGTATCAGTTTGTAACCCAAGGCTGGCTGCACCGCAGTAACTGCCCTTTATCCTTTTCAGAGAACATGCACAGACAGTTTTTCTGTTATCAAATCTATTAAGACAATTCACCCTGGAAAAGAACATAGTGCAGAAGAAACAAGAGGAAGGACTTCAGTACCAGCAGGAGCCCAATGGTGCAGACAATATTTCAGTTAAAGTCAGCTGAAGATCTCACTCATAATTTCTCCTCAGTCATCATAACACGGTGTTCTTGAAACAAATTCTGTGCACATCAGATTTTTATACAGTATAACTTACAATGCCTAAATACATTAAAATAGCTTCTTTAGACAGAATTAACATTCTGCAACTGCACTGCTTTAAATTATGATGCAAAATAACTTCAGGCATGCAATGATTTACAGAATTATATACTGGATTATGTGCTTACTTAAATTAGAACTGGTGAAGAATGTCTTCTAAGCTCCTTTAGCATCAGCAAAACAACTTGCTAACATTTTCTAAACAGCATTGCCAATATTTCTTACTATAATTGACAATATTTTCTATTTTCATAATGTTCCAGCTTGCACAGTCATACTAATATAGAAGCAGATCAGCCTTCTCTAAACCACTCCATTGATCCAAATTAACACCAACTTAACACCAGAGGTTCAAAACCCAAAAGCATACAAAGGGAACCCAAGCACTATGTATTTTGAGTCAATTTTCTAATTTTATCCTTCTAACCTTGCAGGATTTGAGTGCAGGGAACTGGTGCATCTCCATAAGATCGCTTTGGCTGTAACACTTTAGCTTACGATTTAGATAGGAGGCTGGGTTCCCCCAGGCATTTTCTCATGGTTGCTGCCACCAGACCGTACCACACTCCCACACCACTTAGCATTCAAAGGAAAAGTTTTTGAAACAACAGTCAAATTAACCTGAGAAGCCACCAATTCCTTAAAATGAAAAGAGCTCACTGTTTTCTTAAACAAAGAAAACGCTTTGAGCACTTCATCATCAGCTGGGCTGCTCTGAGACAAAATCAGTTCCCTGCACTGAATGCAGACCATTTCAGATCTCACCTACTCTCTTTTATACAGAGGAAAAAAATGCTGAAGTACAAGGGAAATGTGCCTCAATACAGCCTTGCTCCTGCACACCCATCAGCTATGCACTTGTGGTCAAAATGCTCTGAGTTTTAACAACTAGGGAAAATCTAAAGCACTTAGAAACAAACTAAACTGTATCAGCAGACAACAATTTTCTCTTTTCTGTCCAAGGAGTGCTAGGAAAGGTAAGTGGACCTACCAATTGGCCTGAACAGTTAGGACAAAGGAAGACTTACTACTGCTCATGTTAAAAGAATGGCTTGACTTGGGAGATAAACTTCAGAATATAAAAATCCTGAGGAAAATAAAACTGATGCTAAATTCCAGCAAACCCATCATGCACCTTGTGGCCACTGCATGTGGGTGCTGATGGCTCCGAGGTGGGGCCAAGTTTCCCATCACCCCACTTCATGCAGGGCTTTCTTAGTCTAGAGACTGAGGAGCTGAAAGCAAAAGTTTTCCAGACAAGATCAAATGCTGTGGTTAAGAGATTGCTGTTTAATGAAATACACCCAGACCTCTCCAGAGTTTTAAGATCTTTAGCCAGCAAGCTGACCTGTATCAAGGAGCAGTCAGAATGGAACTGAGCACTGTATACATCAAATTTATCTGTAAAGTCTCCTCCAAGCTCACTGAATCAACAAGCAAACTATGAGGAGAGCTTGTGGGGGATGCTTCTGGTCAGGAGTCCCTCTGATCTGCTGCAGGGTAACATGACATGCCTGTGTAACAGTGAAAGTTATCATGAAAGCACCTGCAGTGTTAAATCCCCTTTGCTGGGAAAGATCGAGGTGCTGAGGTGACACCAGCTCCAAATGCCTTGGAACAAGGTGTGACACCTGCTTTGAGCCCTGGCTTCAAGGTGAGGGCTGCAGATGAGCAGGGAAAATGTAGAGGAACCAGGAGCTGTGGTGACACCTCCAGGACCTGCATGGCCTGCTGGCACTGCCCTGCTCCTTGTTTAGCGCATCTCTACTCCTCCCAGTTACCTCAGGCACACAAAGACGACACTCCTCCAGTTCTAGCTAAGGTGACCCCTGCAATGCCTATGTGGTTTGCAAACCCAGCTGTCCAGAGAGCACATTTTAACAAACGTGTGCTAGGAAGATGTATCAACAAACTCATCATTGTTTCAAATGCTGGGCTATATGCTTTATTAATGGAATATATATATATTATGGGCCCAAACAACTGTGCCTGCAATTAATGTAATTAATTTGCCACAAGTCTGCAGATGATCCAGAGCGTATTTGGAATTAAATTACATTTTTAGTTGCTAAATAGAATTCAGAGAAGCCCTACCATATACAGCTGTGGCTTTTAAGGCCTGTAAGTTGAAGTCTTAGAATCACAATAAATGAAAGCCTCATTTGTTGCTTTTAATAAGCTGTTCTACTAGGATATTCTTCAGAGGTTTGCAATTAGAGACAGAAATACTTGAGAGTGCCTGGCAAGATTTTTGTAATTCTTCATGCAGCCTGGAGTGATGGCAATGATTGCTTCCAGCATCTCTAGATCAGAAGGCCAGCACTACACCTAGCAAAAATGAGACAACAGGCTCACTCTAAATATCAGATAAGCAGCATTACACACTGTGACCTGCTAGGGATATATTCCCATTTTGTCCAGAACTATATGAATGTTTAAGGAATCACCTGGTCTTCCTGCTGCGCTATCCTAGTTCACATGTTAAAGCACGTCTCTGCCCTGCTCAAGAATGCAGAAGCCCAAGCAGATGATATCTATGCAATCACTATGGCAAAGAAAAATAATGTTTTCAGGGAAAGGAACTGCACTTGGAAAGACCTCTGCCATTATACTTTTCTGTGTCTAAGACATAAAAAAGTTCAGATAAACTTTCTCCTAGGTAAGAGGCCAAGTGCCACAACATGGCGAACCCCCAAGAGAGGTCATGTTTCTTATTTCTAGCATTCAAAGCAAGGTGAAACATCCACATATTCAGAAGTGCAGAGGACAAGAGTCTGACTTTCTTCTTTATTCCCTACCCACTCCACAACCAAGAGAGGACACCATAAACCGCCACTTTTAAATACCACATAAACACGGGGCACTCAGCAGGAGCCTCAAGCTACTACCACTTTCAGATTGAAGGCAGCTCAGTTCCCTTCTCCAATCGAAACAGGATTTGCACAACGCCATCAAATACATCACCTGTGTGAAGGTGAGGAGATTTCATCACTTACTGCTGTGCAATCCCATATTTTCTCTCCACAGACAAAGCTTAAGCCAGCCACTTGTTTGTGACAGTCCTCCTACCCTTTTCCCTTGGCTGCTGCCAGAGTAACTCAGAAATAACACTTTCAAGTGCAATGCATCATGGGCTTGCAGCTCAATTACAGATTTGTTCAACTCTCACCTCCTGACTGGACTGAACACATCTAAAGGCAGATTAGCCTGGGCCCCTAAACCTGCCTCAAAACTGCAGAGCATAGACCAGCTTGCAGAGCCTGGTGAGTTTGTACTAAGCTAAAAAGTTAGACTTTTATTTTATTTAGAACAAAAGAGGAATAAGGTGTTGGAGTAGCCAAATTTGGCAAGCTGATCTTGGCAGGATGTTAGAGATGGGTACTATGGGCAGCAGATTTCCACACCAGCCCTAGGAAGGCATCACACTGTGCAGAAGGGTGCACTGGAGCATTCTACTTTCAGAGAGCAGCACTGTACAACAGTGCTGTGAACGCTCCTGGCTGGGAAAAAGTACCAGCAAACAGACCATTAACGTGACAGAGGTAGTAAAAACCTTGACCCGAACAGAAGCAGGACTAGACCCTGCCTGCTCTTGGTGGATGGGAATTTTGACTTGGCAGAGCAATAGCTTCCTCAACAAAATCCTTCCTCTTGTCAGGTGAATCGTGGGGAATATTTGGCAGCAGGCAGCATCATAAAGTGGCTATAAATCACAGGAGACAATGTCCTGCAGGAAGAAGGAAGAGCAGGCAAGAATGTAGAGATAAAAATCCTTTAAAAAGTCCTAACTAATAAAAATTGTGACTCATGCTGGAAAAATTCTCTATGAAAAACATTATCTATAGACTGTTGCCTGTTTCCTACGGAAATATTGAAAAAGCAAACTATTTTAAGCCCTGACACAACTTGGAAAATAGGATGGGGGAAGGTCGTGGCAAAATTCATCCATTTTGACCTTCCACATCAGAGAAGGTTGTAAAGACTGTCTGAGGACCAAGGACATACATCACAATCTTTCACCCTCTCTAGTCCCTTAAAGTCACTTTTTAACAAGATGCACATATTTGTGTCCCGAAAGTAGCCCTCTGCCACCACAGGCGCTGATATTTAAAAGTCTAAATCAGCTAAGGTCAAGGATGGATATTCTGGTGCAGAAACCTCTAATTGCCAATACCCAGGCAGCAAGATTTGCCTTTGCTTTGTCTTTCAAAGGCTAGTTCCTTGCCAGAAAGGGACTTTCTATATATGCATGACACAGGGAGAGGGGCAGCTTTTGTTGCTTCAAATTTATTTTTTTTCTTAAGTTGTATGAAAGGCTCCCTCTGATTCTCTGGAAGATCACATGAGATGAAAAGGTCATCCATAATGGATAGCAGACTATAAATGCAGATTCACAGTACACTTCTTAGCTATTTTGAGTAACTTTTGCAAACATGCACAGCATTGACCTAATACCATCCCCACATTACTCTGTAAAAGCCCTTGCTTTTGTTTAGTGGTACAAAGTTCAAAAGCTTGGGAGACTGGAGGGACCAGAAGTCTCTTAACACTCACCCTAAGACCCTGTCAGTTTTGCAAACAGAGTTTGGTTTGAAGGACAAAAGAGGGGGAGTGGGTCTCCTTCCTACAGTGCCGAAAACCTGGCTCCCCACCTCACTCTGTAGGGAGAAAGAGACTGATGCCACAAAACTGAGGAACATCATTGCTCCTGAAAGATGGAGAACAAAGATCTTTGTGACTGGATTGTCTGACACAGACTGTAAAATACAAGTCAGTAACAATTTTAGATTAATATATTCTTTAATCAAAAGCAATAATGGCAACTGACATCTAATTCAAGCAAAATTTATAGCCCTGCTCTATCTGTAAAATGCACTGTGCTTTTGAGAACACATAATCCTAACAAAACAAAGATAGTAACAACTCCGTGTTCTTGAATTCAATACTTGTAGCTGGTTTAATAATAGATTTTCAATCCACTTCTCTTTTTTTTTGCTGAGACAGTCTGATTTAGTGAATCTCTTTGATTTGTAATCCCAATTCTTATATTATTAATATGCCCTTGATGCAAGGAGGGGGATAACTTAAAAAAGTGATCAGCTATTTCATTTGGCATTTATGACCTTGGTCAGAGGACATGTTATTTACAGCAAGAGTTTTCTGAAGCATCTGCAAGTAAATCAGCTCTGAAATGCAGCTTAATTGTTCAGAGTAAAGCACATTTAGTTTCAAATTCCCAGGAACCTCCAGCTTCAGACCACAAAGTGCATTTTCACAGATGGACGCTGGCATGTGGAAATGCCACCATGACTACTGTTCAACTGACCTTTGGTTTAGGGCCAGCTGCCAATGGAAAATGCCAAGCTGTTACTTATATTCATTCAGAAGTGAGAAAACTACAGATACTTCAAAACAAAAAAGGGGAAGAGGTGTGGTTCTGCCTTTAGGAACCCAGCAGAAAATAAAAAGCCTGCAGATTCCAGAAAACACCTGAGCCCTATGACTGGAAACTACTTTCAGAGCTGCCAAGAGCAGGATGACATTCACTTTGCACTGCAGAAGTGCTCTCAAGCCTCTCAAGACTCCTCGTTGCAGCACAGGACTTGGGAGAACAGGTGCAAAGAGATGCCATACAGCATGCTAGGGAGGAATATCCTAATTCTGAGGTGTTCAGGGCCTCCCAGGGAACCTGGGAGCAGTGTAAAGCCAGTGAAGAGTAGCCTACTTGCAGGAGCTGGCCAAGTTACATCCTCAGTGCTGCAGAGGAAAAGGGCTTTTCTCCTTAGCTCTGCTGCTGAGCAGTAGCTGCTCTCTTACGCTGGAAGAAAAGACAGAGCCTGGGCTTTGCTTGGTATGGCAAGCAGTGATGATTCCATCTAGAGTTTAAAATGGTTGTTTTTTCTAAAAGCAAGTACAGGAAAGAATTAGGAAAGAAAATCTACCCCCTGGGAAGCAGGCACTGGAACAACATAACCACTCCAGAGATACAGGAAGCATCTTCGAGAAACAGGTTAACAGATTTAGAAAGCGATTATCCCGTGACTTGGAATGTGTTTATTGTCCCTGCAGTGTCACAGCAGGAGAGTCACTCCACAAATTGTCTCAACTCCATATCCATGGCAAAGCAGCATGACTGACACATCCCAGTGGCATCTCTGCTTCTTCCAGACTGGACCAATTTCTTTGTTTTGCTTTGTTGAATTTCAAATTGTCTGTCATCTTTCTGGGTTTCTGGGGTTTATTTTTCTGATCTCCCAAGTCACTCAACATACTAGATGGGCTTTAAAATTCATGGAAACTCAAATTGGCTGAGAAGCTGTGTGGTTTTGAAGTCAGTTTTCTAATGTACGAAACCTTGGTGCTAAAGGCTTCTCTACCATCTCCAGCTGAGGGGATGTGCTCTTCTCAGTTTAGGGGAAGGGTTCAAAAGATAAAAATGGACCAGACCTCAGCTCCCTGTGTCTGTCCCTTCCCACACATCCAGTGTGGCACCATGGAGAAGCTCCCAGGAACCTGCAGCTGCCCAGGGGGCCACAGAGAGGAGTGTGAGTATGAGGTAGGAGGATTATGGCAGCAGCAGAGGTGGTAATAAAACTCTAGCCAAAGGAGACAAGAGCTTTTATAAGCATGCCAAGAGATAAAGAGCTAAGAGGAAGAACATCCTGGAAAGACCATTAGGCAAAAGGACAGAAAGACATAACTAACAAGGACTGCTGACAAATGTCTCAGGATTTGCAACTGCTTGCTTGGATCAGAGGGTAGCAGTAAAGAGGAGACCTACAAGGGTACATCCTCCCTAGAAACATCCTGAGTGCTTGCCAGTGACTGTGAGAAGAGCAAGAGCTACTAGTAGCCACACAGTAGCAATACCCTGTGGCCACAGAGGGACATACATCCCTCCATCTGTGATTCACTCCCCAGACTCCTCCCTGCAGAGGTGCCAGGTTACATCACCCACAGCTTCCCTAGGGTCACATGTGCATATTGTGTTTGTACCAACACAAGCACACATCCAGGCTGGAGAAGTCAAAGTTCACATCCACCTGCTCTTTTTGAGGAGGAATTTGAATCAAAACTTCTAGCCTTTAAAGAGAGACTTGAACTCCTGCCTACTGTGTTCAGAGCCAAGTCTTTTGACTACAGCTTTCCTGTGGGCTCTGGTGTGAACAGCCTTTAGCCACTCACCCTTTCCCAACTCCTCTGTGCTGCTGCATGCTTCTCAAGCAGACAGGAGCATTTACTTTTCCATTTTTAAGCCCAACAAGTCACTCAAAGCAGACGACAGGAGCTTTAATGGCTGAGCTGGAAGAGACTGTCAGTCTCTGACCTTGAGTGGAGATGAGCCTGGCAGCACACTTACCTTTCAAGACAGGAAATAACTGTGTCTGTGTCCTTCCACAGATGCCTTATGCCTGGGGACCAAGTTGCTCAGCCTGGCTGGATTTCATTGCTCTGTATTCACAGACTGATACCCTACCTCCTGTGGTAAATAAGACCCTCAACCAACATATTCAGCACAGTTCCTCTGTGAGTATCTGTAACATCTCTTGACACTTAAAGTATCCTGTAATTTACAGCCATCTCGACAGACCTGAGCTTAAGACAGACCTGTATCATGAATGCAACTGAGGGCTGATTGGTACCTCAGAAGCATAAATGTTTACTTTGCACTTCACATTGCTTTGCATGAATGATGTTGCTTTGTTTGACTACTGCCACTAAAAAAATGTACTAATATACATGTAGAATAAGAAAAAAGTGCCTTGTATGCTGGCTGCCACACAAATTCAGTGTTTCAGTACAAACTGATCCCCATACAAGCCAGATTTTGCCCCAGTACCACAATCTCTTGTTCATCAACAAATTCCATCAGCTTCCATTAGAGTTGTCAAAGATAGTATAGCCCAGGCTTTCATCACTTGCCTATGTTTAAGCACATGAGAAGTCAGTGGGATCATCTGATGGTTAGAAGCTGAGTCTATCCCTCCGTGGGGGGAGTTCTCTGTATAATTTACTAACACTTGGGGAACTCATTAGTATCCTACACATGAAAAATGAAATCCAGATCTGACCAAAATGTGAAGCATTTGGCCATTCTGGTGGATTTTTTCCCATTTTCTTTACAAGTGTTTTCCTGAAGTCGAGTTTTCTGCATGAGCAAAGTCCACTGCAAGCTCTGAGTGCAAACATATGGGGTTGAGGATATTTCACCTGTGATATGTTCTGCTTATTTTTAAAGGAATGTGACAACAGTCCTATGATAATCAAAGTCAAATAATCAGGGTCAGTCTATACACAGATGAAAATCATTGGGAAGTGAACTACATCTGTGAGCGAGCCTTTGCCATTCCTACTTGTCTAAACAGATCAATCAGCCCTCCTCGTGCTGTTTTACAATGCTACTGCTTGACAGCTTCGTTCACATGCTGGTTTTGCCTAAATTGCACTAATCAGCTGGACAGATAAAAGTTATTACAAAAGTTGGAGAAGTATAAATACACAGCTTCTTCTCTTACCTTCCACTGAGAAGGAAACCGATAACAACAGCCAACAGAATGACTCCCACTGTTACAGACACAACAATTATAGGAATCTGGCTCTGGTCGCTGGATGCAGCTACTGCTGAGATGAGAAACAGAAAATGGAGATTAAGGTTAAAATGACAGTCGCCACTCATATGAGTCTTTCTAGTGAGGCTGCCAGTGAGGTTTCAAGTCTTACCAGGTCGTTTCTTCTTTTATGGTTTGTGTTTTTCCCCTTTGCTGTCTGTTTCTAGTTTGGAAAGGATGTGAGCGGAAAGAAAACAAAACCACATGCAACACTAAGCCAAAAACCCAGCAGATCACATCTCATTGCTGAATTCAGAAACCAAAGTGCTGCAGAATGCAGCCTTTGAGTTTGGAAACTCAAGTTTTTCTCCCGGAGTTAGTTGCATTAGAAACCATAGACATAAAAGATGAAAACCCAACAGGCTCCCATTTGCAGAGAGAACATTTATAGAATGTTATTGTTAAGAGACATAAGCAATATCTCCAAGATAAAAAGAATTACCTGCACTTCAAGAATCTATAAACAATTAAAAACTAACTCATTGTGGCATCTATAATACATGACCAGAAGGTGCCCTCTGTAAAACAGGAACTTGATAAGAGACACTGGTTAGTCTTTTCATCAGCCAAGGGAAGCAAAACTCTTCCAGTCCATGCTTTCTCAAGAGCCCTTCTGCCAAATGGCAGGAAACCAATCCTGCCAGCAGAATAAAGATGCCAACAGAAAGGTCAATAAAACTGTTCAAGAACTGAGTTTTGACAAAAGTTAAGTAAGATCAGGTGAGCAAGTTCCTCAAGCCTGTAGAATGTAAATGCCAATACCACTTGTATATCGTTTATCTGCCCTATCCTGCAGGGGAAGGAGCACCTCCCGAGGGGTTTGTATGTGGGGTTCCCCCAGTAGAAACCAAAGCCTCCTCACCTTGCTCTCTTCACTGCCAGCTCATTTAGTGACATATATTTAGCCACCCCAGGGCACAAATTTCACAACCTCCCCACAAAATCAGGACCCTGGCACAGGCACTGCTGCTGGGCAGGGAGAAATCTCATTATAGCTCCTACCCTCGTGCCAGCCTGGGATGAAGCTTCATCCACTCGGGGGAGCAGCAGGAATCGATTGCATACTGAAGAAGTCTTTAACTAAATGATTGAACTAGAAAAGGGTCCCTAGCACCGGATTAATGTTATGAAGGCTATAAAATAACTGAATATAGCCCCATATTAATTGTTAAAAGACAAGAAAGACGAAAAGGTATGGCATTAAACATTGATCTGCAATGAGCTTCAAGCAGTTCTTCACATGGGAGCTCTTTGGTGCTTAACTGAGAGTAGGGTGGACCTGCTACAGCAATGTAAATGATTTCAGAAGGACGGGTGCTAATACACTAAATATTTAATGTTAACTGCTCCAAACCCCTGCCATCATCCGAAGATTTTATTAGCTTCACAAACTTATGGGGGGGACCTTAAGATGATGCTTTATTGCTTTTTTAAACAAAATAATCAAAAAGAAAAACATTTAAAGGAGAACATTGGGCAATGACTGGTGTTTTTTTTGCACAGCTCAAGAGATGAGGAAATGAGATAAACCCTGCTGTAATCTATGGCAGCTACAAAGCCTGAATTCATAAGCTGAGCTGGGACCTTGTTGCCATTCAAAGTTGTATACACACACAAACACCTGCATTACCCCTTCTCAACTTGGTGACATGTTCCTACTCCTGCCCAGCAGACCAGCTGGATTAGCTCATCAATCCAGCCAAAACTCAGCTTTTGGCAAGGTTAGAAGGTTAGTTTTATCAGGGCTCAACGCACTCAGACACATTTGGAAAGGAGGACAGTAACAAGTGGATACATCCAGCAACAGCTTCCACTCAAATAAAAAAAAAAAAATATCACTGCAAAATGAAGCCCTGGCTGCCTCATAGTGTTTTGCAGAACTGCACATGCAGGCAGCAGCACATAAAAATTCCCAAAATCTGGAAAGAAAGTCCTAAAGAGGTTACAGCTTCCCCAGCATTGCATTTCTCTGGCTGTTGTTGTATACTTCCTCCACATGCATTAAAGATAACTATAGAAATCCTGTGAACAGGAAACAAAACCTGTTGTCTGGTCCAAATGATTTAGAGACTGATTTTGATTCTCAGAACAGTCACTGTAAGGTTTTCATCTGTGCTTGAATCAAAATCATTTGCTTTGGCTCTAACAAGAAGTTCAGATGTGAACTCTGATGTAGCAGTAAGACTTGGATCTGTTCTTGCTATCAGATTCTACAGGACATGCTGGAAAGCAGTGGGAGTCTGGCCACTCCTGGCACTAATACTAACTTTATATAGGGCCTTGGGGAAAAAAAAATTGCTTTTTATAAGATTTAAATGTAAAACAGAGCTGCATTTTGCAAGATACTGAGGCTTATGTTGTATTTCAATTTTACCAAGAATTTAAGCATCTTGTTAAGTCTGGTCTCAGGCAGAACTTGAGTCCAAGAGAGGAACAGTTCCCAGCTCCCAAACTGGGGACCATGCAGTAGGTATTCCTCTGACTTTACTAGCAGCTCCTTAAGGTCAGACAAGTATCTACTTCTCTGCCTTTAAAATGCTAAAAAGACTAGGATGCAGGTGTGACAAAATGACTCAAGACATTTCTAGGGTTTAAGGATATTTTCATGTGATGTCCTAAAAAAATCCTGATTAACACACATACTTACATGACAGGATTTATGGAAATACCATTATTTTTGGATCAGAATTGTAAGTACTAGATCAAATATATATTTCATATATTTCACGTATTACTCCCTAATAGTCTGGAACACTCAAATGACTCTAAGCTAGAAACTTCTCAACTGAGACCAAAACTATATATAATAGTTTTTGGCATAACATGATTTTGTTGCTACTTATAGGGCACGATTAATGGTTAATACAATAAGTTATACATTAAATAGACCATTCTTACTGCATTAATGTTTGCACCGTGATGCAATTTTCGCTGTATTAGCTCAATCACTGGCTCCACAGCTACATCTGCACATGTATAATGATTCCTTTAAAATCTGTTACTGTTTCAAAGGTAGCATGCATTGAAAAGACAACTTGGCATCTTTTCTCAATGATGATGAATTTTAAATGAACTGGAATAACAGTAATCAAAGTATTGATGAATTTAAATTTCCAAGGAAAACACCGAAAACAGTCTTTCCCACAGGAATGAACAGAGTATTTCCACCACAAAATTTCTCTTTCATGAAAACACTATAAAAAATTAATAAATGTCAGCTGTATAAACTAGAACAGATAAGACGTATTTTCTGGTGGAGAAAATTATATTTGGCACCTTGGCAAAATTTTTGTATTTGGGACAAAAAGAATTTCCCCACAACTGTGCCTGAACACAGAAGAAAGAGCCATTGAGCCTCCGCATGCCTCAGGAGTTCACCCTGCCACAGAAGCTGTTCCAGAATTCAGACCGGGATAATCAGATTTGTTAGAAAAAAAAATTAAAAGAAAATTTCAAATCCCACAAATCTGTACCAGGCCAAACAGAAGTCCTGCACATGCACTGCACATTTTTTTCCAATTCTGATCACATGTCAAATTCCTTTCCTTGGGGCTGTGGCATTGGCAGCCAACAGAAACCATCTTTTAATTTGACAGGAACTTGCACCAAAAGACACTAATGCTGGTTCAACTTCTCCCCTTGCAGAGAGGCACCATTTCAGGGTTTTTTTCCCCCCAAATGCAGATATTTAAGAGAGCTCAGCATCCTCTGCAGACAGCCATTGAGAAGTGTGGAGGAGGAGGTCCTATCCCCTCTGTTCCTCCTCAGAGGAGAGCCCTTGTCCTCTCTTGCATCATATAAATACATAAATCCCCTAAATACAGGAGTTTTCCAAGCAGGGAATGCCATGAATTTCTGAAGCCAGAAGATGTCCTGCTCACCATGTGGGCTGAGGAAGCAAAGGACAGATATGTCTAGTGCATAGTCATGATGTGCCTGATGTTTCCAAAGTCAAGGGATGAAGCCAATACAAGGAAGAGCTCTCTGCAAAGATATCGATCCCCTGACTTGCTTCTGGTAACTCTTCCAGAGACACAGGCTGACAGTAATTAAAGAGACTTACACACTGGGCTGGTTTCAAACTCAAATCTTCGGCTGAAGCCACCGTAGCCAGCAGCTGTCCGGGCTCGGATCTGGAAGACGTATGCTGAACCTGGTTTCAAGCCATCAGCCGTAATCGCTGTCTCTTTGGATTTGATGATGGTGTAGCTCGTCTCCTGGTCCTTTTCCCAACACCCCCCCAAAAAACCACAAAGTTCAAATACACAAATAGTGGCTCTCAGAGCAGACAGACTTAAAGACCCCCAGAGCAACATTATAAAGGGTGACTGAAACATGCATTTTTGAGGACTTCTTCCTCAAAACCGCCTCTCCAAGGTCCTTTCTGCAGTACAAAATGTGAGATCTCATTTTCTACTTATAATCAATGACTCTAGGAGACATGCAACTGGCATCTGTAGTAGAAGCAGCTTTCCATCACTTGGGATGTACATGGCCTGGGGCAAGGGAAAAGTTTATCATAAAAAGATCAATCCCAAGACACAGGGAAGATAAAAAAAGCCCTATCGTCTTAGAAAGGCATTTTAAATTTATACCAAAACAGCTTCTCAGTAATGTAACTAGGCCTAAAAGAGAATAATATATTATGCATTGTACAACTTTATGCTGGCATTTCTAGAACAATGAGTTAGACCTTAGGAAGAGAATAATAAACTAAAACTCTAGGAAAATACCTAATTTTTGCATTGTTCTTCTGCAGAAATGAGCTAGAAGAAAAATTGCTGAAATAAATCTTCATCTGCATCAGTTTTGAATGTGAAACAGTTTTAGTTCTTTGATTAAAATTTTGCTTAAATGCTTGGTAATTACTCTAAGAATTATTTACTGTAACACATAATCTAGACAAGAGCTCATAAATTAAGGTCTACAAATGTGGAAATTGCTTTTTATTCACCATATCCTCTCAGGTCCCAATTATTATGAGTTAAATCAGAGTTCTTAGTAATTCCCTACCAAGATTTCTCCACAGCTTTTAGGATCTGAGCTGATTTTTTTTTCCTTTATTCTTCTTAATTTAATGGTCAACTTCCCACAGACAGCAATATGCCTGATTGAGGTGATGGGAATCTCTAAATGTCAGATTACAGAATTTCTAATTTGAAACCTGTTTTGGAGAAATGTGTACACACACACACACATACACATATATGTGCCTTTTTTTATCTTATTAAAGAGTGATTGCTTTTACTGGAATGCAATCTGACAAAACTCAATTTTCCCAAACATTTAATATAGACCATTCTTGTCCCTTGGAAATAAATGTTGTGAATTTACCCTTTTGAAGGGCTGAAACCCCAGAGAATATAAATTATAGTAGCAACAAAAAAAAAGGAATAAGGACAACATCCCAAATCTAACTCAGCAACTGGTTAACATGCAATAAATGAATTTTAGGTCACACCTTTGCTTGTATGTCAGCCAATTAGGTTTTCAATACACTGTTGGCTTCTGCAAATACTTAGATTCTTGGGTTTTAAAAACACTAAATGTCACTATCAGCCTGAACGAAATAATTCAAGACAGCATAACAGACTGGCTGGAGCTATGCCCCCATGAAGGACTTGTACTTGCAAAACTATTTACTGAAGCTACTTGAGACTAGTTCTGGACCACAAATACAGCATTTTAAGCCCTCTACCCTGCCAATTTTTTTGAAAACAAACTAAGCAAAATGAAGGAATATAAGGAGGTTTTTTTGGCTTCAATTATTTGCTCATTAGCAAGGTTTCTAGAAGCTAATCTTCCCAAGCCACTCCATGGGAAGGATTCAATATGTCACAACAGTCATTGAAACAAATTAATAAAACAATTAAAAGTGGATTATTTCCAGCAACAGAATATCCTGATTCTTGCTTTGTGCTTTAATCTTGAAAACCTCAGCCCTGTTTAAACTACTTACACATCTATTGCTCATTCGCAAGCTCCCTCATCTGCAAAAACAATGTTGATTTTATCTTGATGGAGAAGATTTATGAAACTCTTTCCCCTTTTTACATGGACTGCTTAAGCAGTTGTTCCTCCCATGGTCAGAAAAAGAAAATAGAAGGAGTAAGGACCTAGTCCTCGCCCATGTTCAATGATTTCAACTGGGTCATAGAAAGAGCTAATGAAATACCGTCCTTAAAATAGAAATTCATTTCCCCTCCAAAAAAAGTGAATTGTGACTCAATTTCATTATTTTTCTCTTGTTTTAATGTAGAAAGCCTGGATGTTTCAGAAGAAAAAAGAACACCTTACAATTCTAGCTAAGGTAAAAAAAAATGCTATTCAGTCAACTCCTGCAAAGCTGATTCAAGGAAATTTAAGATTTCCAAAGATTTAAGGCTGTATCACTCAAAATGCACTATTTTGATAAAGGGCATTTGTAAACTTTTTATTTTAAACCGCATTCATTTTGCAGGAAGAGAACAAATTGACATGTGAAATGAAGAGTAGGAGAGGAAAGTTTTACAGGGAGAATGCTTTCTATTAGATCAAGAGCCAGGGCTGGAAAACTTAGGCAAGCTTTTAAGCCAGGATACACTTCTTCATATCAGAGCATATACAATCTCTCCACAAGACCTTTCTCCTCTCCTTACACCATGGATGGAAAATCAAGTAGAAATGGAAATATCTAAGCAAGGGATTGCCTGATGTTTCTGGGAGGAAATAAATGCTCAGTCCCCAACCCCTCCTATTTTTAACAAATGAGCAGGCTCAATCTTAATGTGATAAGGCCAGAGAGGAATCTGACACACAGATTTAATGTATTTGTTCAAGAGAAGTGGCACTCTAATGGAAAACAACACCCTCATTTCAAGTCTTCCTAATCATTTACTGCAAAATCAATCTGACATTGATTTATGCATAAAATCACTCCAGTCCCTTCCATGACTCAAATAATTATAACTAAAGGAAGAAAACAGTAAAGAGAAGGTACTTGGGATGCTCAGCAAACAGTCCATCACACCTTTTCAAAATATTTGATTTCGTATTCCAGGATGATGCCGTTGGGTCGATCTGGCTCCTGCCAGGAAAGGGAGATGCTATTTTTAGTTATCTTCCCTTTTTTCACACTACTGACTGGAGAAGGTGCTGCAAGACAGGAGAAAAACAAAACAGACAAAAAAACATTGTTAGCAATATGGTCTGCCCCAGCCAAAGTCAAACTCAGTGCATCCTCAAACACAAGGATGCAATCCTCAGCTACTGCAGGTCAGGAGGGTCTGATTTTACCTTGGTGGTATTTGTCCATCTTTAACAACTGGACTTGTGCAGACTTTCAGCAGCTGACCAGGATTGCCCAGCCAAGCAAAGTAACAACATAGACTACCATCAGCAGCTTACACATCAACCCTATCTTTTCAAGCACTTTTCAAACACATCAACTGCACATCTTGCTTTTTCAAATGTGTCAAGGGCCTACATTATCGGAATTACTTATTGATTATGTTTTGCTTTCTTTTGGCTGCTTTCAAGGTATGTATTTTTTCAAAAGACCTTAGATTACATGGGCTGCTTAACTATCTGTTGGATTACAAGTAGTATAAGCCCAGGCATCTTTTAGCCCCCTCCTTGCAGAATCGAGGAATATTAAGACCTTTATAATTCAATTGCTCTCCACAATATCGCTGGGGTGTTGCAGTTCACATAGTGATGCTAATTCCTTGCAAATGGCAAAAGATTTTAATGGCAATCACAGTTCGGAAGTTCATGGTGTGCTTGGGAAAGCCACAGCATGAAAGCAGCTATACCAGCTCTGCTTATTATTTTAAGATGCAGCTCTTAAAGGTTATCTGCCCTTTGCAGCACACATGTGCATCAGAAACAGGCTTGATCCTTTGTCTTCAGACTGATGTCTGCAGAGACATTTTAAATTGTGGTTGCTACTACCCCTGCCAGCTCTCTAGCAAAAGTTGCTATGGGCAATGCAACACTAACACCCCAAGTATTTCATGCCAGAAACTGGGAAACAACACTGAGTGTAAAGAAAAGGGGACAGAAGAAATTCAGTTTCTCATTTGCAGGGCCAAGAGCAGCTTCTCCAGAGATAAACAGCCCACACCTAGCTGAGGGACTTTGACTCACCCTCCACACAGGCCAGCTCCTGGCAACGGTGACAGTGGGGCTGAGGAAACTCATGGCAAAGATTTTTGTGGCCATATGGGGAATGGAGTGCAAAGAGCAGTAGCAAATGACCGTATTTTATCTTCCAAAACGTACTTGGAACTATATAGAAAAAAATTTCTTCTATACATGCAGGACTAGCTAGATATCTTAATAATAAACTCCTCCCCACCCCACACCCAGTAAGTAAAATAAAGACAACAACAAAAAGAAAGTTTTCCAGGTCTGATTTTAAGCCAAAGAGTAAGGAAAGAGCTCCAGATAATTATTCCTGGACTGAAGGCTAGCAGCAAGGCTTCTCTGTTAAAGCAAGTTCCCACATCCCAATCTTTCTTCAGCCCCAGTTTTTCTCACTCCTGTTTACTAATCCTTGCCCAACTTGGCTCTTGGAGGATCCTGAAAGCTGTTGGCCATTTCCATACTAATTTCTGCTGGAGAGCTGGCATCAAGCTGCAGAGACAACGTTTGTCTTTTAGTTGTGCATCCACTACTTTGCTCGCAACTGCTCCACTGAGTGAGTAAAAACCATCTTGATTTGAATGATGATCATATTATTTATGCAGGCACTGCATGGGGATCACCAAAAATTTTTCCCCTGCAAAAGTCACCTTACCCCTGGTTGACATCCTCTATAAATTTTTGGACTATGTGAAGGCAAGTAACAACCTAAATACAAACTGCTAATCTGATGTAGGACTTTCCTTAATTAGTCCTGGTGCCTAAATATGCATTGTGCATTCATGTGCACAACAAGCTGAGTTGTGCATGTGAGATACATGGTCTGTGCACATGTATATGGTCAGATGTATTAATTCAGTGAAGATACAGTGAGTAGTGAGATCCAATTAAAACTGAATGAAGATCCCTTCTAATGCAGGAGAGCTACATGATTTTTAGAGGCACTGGAAAACAAGTCTTAACGTGTGGTGATGGTGCCAAATAACAGGTGATTTTACAATCCTAGTTAAAGAGACCATGATGATCATTTATCATGACCCACTCAGATGCTATATATAGGAGGTGGAGCCAACAAAGTACTCAGAAGGGACCTGTGCCCTCTGAGACTGTTCCCCAATGCCCCCAAATCCCCACAACACCTATTCCATGCTTATACAGCCAGCAGCAGAGATCTGGCAGGATAGAGAAAGTCAGTGTCGAGCATTAAACTTCTTTAAACTCTTATTAGTGAAAGCAAATTTGAGAAGTGCAGTGACAGGAGACCTCAGCCTTCCCTGGTATTGAGTGCCTCTCAGGAAGGTGAAAACCATGCAACTTCCAGGGACAAAATTGCCTGACCAGATAACAGCCTTTTGGTCCACTCTGTTGAGGTTTCCTGAAGTGTTCATAGGATCGAAGCTCTAACAAGTGCTTTAAAACTAAGAAAACAATGCAAGTCCTGCATGTATAGAAGAATTTTTTTTCTACATAGTTTCAAGTACATTTTGGAAGATGAAATACGGTCATTTGCTGCAAAAATCTTTCCCTCAGAGGTTCAGGGCAGTTTAGCTCTCCTTCACGTGCACCAGCACAGTACAAGACAAAATAGACCCCAGCCATCCAAAAGCACCCATCAAACTTCCTACACCCCTTAAACAGAGCATTCTCTTTAAAAAGCAATGTGCAAAAAGCTTGGCAAGCTAACAACTTCATGAACGTAAATCTGTTGGTGTGCAAGTCTCTAACACGTTCAATTGTGGCTCTACAGAATGCTCTGCTCTACCGGGAAATGGATGGAAGATAAGAAAATGAGTAACCCAAATCTCAAAGTAAATTAGAAAAGGAGTAACCTTATCCTTTTTGAATCTCCTTCAAAAGAAGCGTTAAAGTGTAACCACGAGATAAAGGCCAATTAAGTAAATTCAATAAATCCCAGCGGTGCTGGCATGATACAGCAACTACTCTGCCTCCTCAATGCACAGAGATTACAATGCTCTGAAGTGAAGGAAGGAAGGTATAAGTATTTTAGAGTTTTCTTTGTCAAACAAAAGGTAATCCAATCCAGGCAAGTGGACAAAGTCTGCAATCATTCCATCTTAAAAGCCTGCAACTGGATACTGTGCTATATGATCTCAGAAAAATAAAAGGATTACTTGAGACTTGCTTTTCAAAGGTCACTGCATCTGCAAGGGCAGCATCCTCTTAACAGAAAGAACTCAAGCCACAGAGCCCTTCCATTTAGAGTACAACATGAAAAAAAAAATTCATGTAAGAGTCAAGGTATATAAAGCTGTCATTTCTCATGTTTCTTATGTAAGCAGCCAGAAGTCTTGTTCAAATTCCTGCCTTGACACTACAAAAGGGGAATGTACATTGTGAATCGTTCACATTACTTTACAAGTAATCTGCACATATGCATTAATTTCTCAGCCACACACTGAAGATCAAAGAGGGATATTACATCACTTATGTTTATGTTTGCCATTTATGAAAACAGCGATGCATGTGATGAAAGCAAACAGAAGATGTAACAAGGTGTGAAATTGCTAATGTACATTTTTGCTTTCCTGAGACCAAAAATTAATCAGGAAGCAAAGAAAAGCATAGAAAACTGATTCTGCTTTTTTTTTTTTTCTCTTTTTGTTCTGTTTCCAGCATTTCCTAAAGAGAATAAAGGGACATTCCAAATAAATAAATTAAAGTTTCTGCAGAAGATGCATCATTAGTCACATCTGAATAACTACAGTAGATTAGTTCATGAGGAACAGACATTTTAGGACATTGTTCCTCTGCAACCTTTAATAATAGCATTAGCACTGAATTAGCCATCGAGGCACCAAACCCCTTATTTACAACATACTGTGCTGTGTCCCACTAATGTCTAACATATAATAATGCTTAGTGGAATAAAATGGTAATTATATTTTAAGAGAAACTAATGTTATCAGGTGAATGACCACTGTACCAAGAAAAAACAAATAATCCAGTTTCTACATTTCATGGTCTATCTAATGCTCTCTCCAGCCCAATTATTTTTGCCTTTGTACTTTTAATTCTGGCAAAACCAACAGCTAATGGCTCTCCACCTCACTCAGCTCCACACCCAGTGAAGTTTTCCACTTTTGATAAAAAAAGCCCAAACCCAAACTAGCTCCCTTCACCCCCAGTGCCCTGCTACAGAGAAGTGCTCAGGGGTTCAAAGGCACAAACCAGAAAAAAACCCTTCATATTCACATTACAGAGAAAACAGAAGTAATCTGCATGCAATTTGCATTAGCACAGAGATAGTGGCTCATCTCTTACTTCTGATCTGTGTAAAAGCTCAGGAGATATGCCTGACTATGCACCAGTGCTACCTAAGACTTCAAGACTTACTGTGCCCCAATACCCTGTTCTTGAAGTAATGCCACTGTGTTTGGGGGAAGGAGGACTGTGTGCAGGCTAAATTCATGTAATTCAAGGCCACTTTTTCTCTGGAAAAAGAAAAAGTGAGTATCTGAGTATCTCCTGGAGGAGGTTGCAAGCAAAATAGCACAGTGATTAGCTAACACAACTGACCCACTCACAACTTTTACAACTTCTACAACTTCACAACCCACTACTACTTCTTGCAGCAAATCTTTTGATGAACACTCCATGATATTTAGGTATCCCTGTAAAATGGTATTAAAAGAACAAATAGCAAGAGAGCAGCCTTACTGCATATAAAAATCACTACTCAAATCCTATTGCAATATAAAAATGTATCTAGAAAATATCCTTTGTTTTTAAGACCAATTACTGAATATTGATGCATAAAATACGAAAACAGTAAAATGCATAACTTTAAATATTTGTATGCAGTCTTTTCCATTTAATTAAAATAGTGTGTTAATTGTAAGAAAGTAGGGCTCAACACATACTCCTCGAAGGACAGTGCATGCAACCAAAGCAAGCTTTACCACTCACAAAATATTTTGTCTCAACAAAATAATGCTAAGACTCACTGAAGTGCCTACCTTTGTGGAGGCAACCCAGGAAGCTGCAGTGACATCTCACCACTGGCACTCCTTTCTGTATGCCCTGTTGCTGACTGCATGAATGTTTCCAAAAACCACGTACAAAGCAAGCAAATAGTTTCTAAAAAAATCTAGCATAATGAAATAACCCTGTGTCAGGGCCATCATATGTTACAACTGCAACAGGAGTAAAAGCAGAGTTTAAAGATACTACAAAATCTAGGCACTGAACTATGGAGCCTTTGGGGTAATACTGCCTTGTCATGTCTCATGTGTGCACCACCCCATGTACAACAGAGCCAGAATATTTAATGAAACATACCATATATCGCTGCCATCTCAAAAAAACCACATCATCTTTGGCAAGACTCTCAAAAGCACGTGATTTCAAAAAATAAATTGGATTCTTGCTATTTGCCTTGTGTTTACAGAGTTGTACAGACACACTTTTGACTCCTGCCAATCACAGATGAGAGACATCTACTCTGAAAGAATGGAAGCTGCCTGCAGATTCACATGGCTTGCAGGCATGAGGCTTGAGGAAAACATGATTGGATATCACAAGAGAAAATTGCAGGTGATAAAAATCCCCTCTCTTGCCCAGCAATCTCAAAAGCTGTAAATGAGAATAATGGCATTAGCAGTAGTTTATCCCAGATACCATGAACTAACACAGTCAGTATTGGAAATGCCCACTGTTGGGATGCAGAGAAATGTCCTGGTATTACAGTTGTTGAGAAATCCTTTTTACTCTGGTTTCTTTTTTGTTTGTTTTTTTTTTTTTCCTTTGTGATTTCTGAGAAAACTTATCATAGAAAATTATATAATATTGAGCCCACTCATCTCAAGGGAGAGAAAATATTACCTCCAGCTTGTTCATCAACAAATGCATTCAGTGCCTTATTAGGAACATTGGTGTATGAGAATTTTAAGGAATTTTAAGGACTTTCTATGTAACGAGGGCTACAAAGGGCACGATGCTCTGTAACATCAATTGAAGTAATTTTTTTCCCTTGAAACCTGAAGGCTTGCAAACACCCACTTGTATTTGCAGGGTCCAAAATCCCCTTCATAAAGCTACAGCCTGTTTAGAAAAAAATTATTTAAAAAACTGGCCTGGCAAGACTGGCCATGACCATAGCTCACTGTTTGGGGAATTTCTTTCCAATTGCCAGGCCTAACGTACATTCATTTGTATTTACAGCAGCATCGGCCCTGCATCCTGCACAGTCAGTTCCTATTAAACTTCAATTTATGCCGATCCTCAGAAGGGAGAGGGAGACATTAGGGCATCACAGTTTGCCTGGGCTCAAGAAAAAAAGGCCTTCCTGATGTCCCAAGCAGGTGTTTGCACCTAAGGCAAGTGCATATCTGAGACAAAGAGTTGCTGGAGCAAGGAGGTGAGGCATGAAGAAGTATCTTCTTTTAGGGTGGAGATCCACAAGGAATTCCAATACCTGATTTTGTTTTTCTAGGGCCTCTGGAAATCAAGATAGTAACTTTTTCTCAAAGCTGGGGAACAGTTTGTGGTTAAGACCAGAGCCAGATTCCTTCACACCACAGAAAAGCTGTAATTTCCCTATATTCCATTAGTGGTTTAGTTGTGAAGCCTAAGAATAAATACTATTGACTGACAACACTCTTATAAATTCACTCCTAGCAAGGTGATATGCACTCCGGCTCTGATCCATCAAAGCACTTTGGGAAAATGCTTAATTTTAAGTGCATGGAGTACTACCACTGCTGTCAGCATTTGACTGGATCATAGCCACAGGGCTCAGCATTTTGCTGTAGAATTCTCATTATTGAGTATATTTATCAGACTGGCTTCCAGCACACTTACCAGTGCCTCTCCTATCATTCGTAATCTAGTATCTTATTTGCATTTAAGCAAAAACTTCCTTTTAAAATCACATTCCATTAAGAACAAAACAAAACACAGATACTGAATAAAACACGTGAAACATGCATGTTCCTATTCCCTACCATAACTCACCTTCTTAACTCCTAAATTGGCTCCTTTCTTCATACAAGACTTGCTGCATCCTTCTTCCAGCTGCTATCAAACTCTAAACCTAGCAAATTCATGGACCATTTTTAAATTGCAGGGGAAATTTCCTTCTCTGCCAAGCCTGCCACTCTGTATGATACAGCAATCAGTCTTGCTGATGAATTCTAATGTTAAAGCCAAATTACTAAGCACTCTAGTGAAATCAGAGGCAGAGAAATAAATTCCTTATGTTTCCACTTGAAGAACAGCTACTGAAAAGCAGGTCAGAGGGAAGAATAGGTAAACTCCTTAAGTCCCATTGAAGCTTGTTTTGGATTTTCTATGGCATTTGGCCCCTCTAAATACTACCACTGTTCTTTTCACACCTCTCATTCAGAAATGGGAGAAAAGTGTGAGCCCACCACCTTTGACAGGACCCTGAGCTGGCCACAGCTTTGCAGAACCACAGATGAGACCTTTTCCATAAGTCAGTGAAGATCAGAAAGCTTGAACCAAAAATCTTAAGAACAAATAAAAATATATCAAACAGGTAATATAAGAACAAAAACCTAGAATAGTAAAATCTCAAAATGACTAGAGCTAAAATGGAAAGGTTTATATACCTGTGGTCATATACACGTGTGAGCCATAAACTCACTCCTACCCTGTCCTTGATTTTAGACTGACAGTGGCTTTTTTGGATCAGGGCAAACTCTGACCAGGCTTTTACTGTTTTTAAGGGAAATGGCAGACAAGTAGAGACAATTTCTAACAGATCTCATCCTTGCTGCCAACTCTGGTATCCTGTCCAGTCTTTTGGCACTCAAATGTTAGCCCTAAAATCTCACATTCCAAGCAATGAGATGAAGCTAACTAGAAAAGTCAGCACAGATCAAAGTTTACTACAGACGCTTGGGAAAACACCTCTTGATAGTACCAATGGAAATTTGTGTACCTTCAGCTTCCTAAGGATAACCTTTGCAGTGTGAAACATAGAAGCATGCAATGCCCCTTTGGAAGGAAGGAAGAAAAAATGCAGCTTCACAGAATTGTAAAATGGTCTGGGTTAGAAGGAAACTTAAAGACCATCTAGTTCCAACCTCCCCACCAGGAGCAGGGATGCTTTCCACTAGACCAGGTTACTCAGAGCCTCATCCAGCCTGGCCTTGAACGGTTCCAGGGATGGGGCAGTCACAATTTCTCTGGGCAATCTGTTCCAGTGCTGCACCACCCTCATCATAAAAAAATTTCTTCCTTATATCTAGTCTAAATCTACCCCTTTTTTGTTCTAGAGCTGTTACCCCTAGTCCTCTATTCTTACAGGCTTTTGTAAAAAGTCCCTCTTCAGCTTTCTTGTAGGCCCCATTTAGGTACTGTGAGGCTGCTTTAAGGTCTTCTCAGAGCCTTCTCTTCCCCAGGCTGAACAAACCAACTCTCAGTCTGTTCTCAGAGGTGAGGTGCTTTAGCCCTCTAATCATCTTCACAACCCTTCTCTGGACTCACTCTAACAGGTCCACGTCCTTATGTTGGGGGTCCCAGAGCTGGATGCAGTACTACAGGTACCAGAGTGGAATAGAGGAGCAGAATCACCTTCTCCAACCTGCTGGCCATGCTGCTTTTGATACAGCTCAGGATACAGCTGGCCTTCTGGGATGCAAGTGCAAACTAATGGGTCATGTCAAACTTCTTGTCCACCAGCACTCCCAGGTCTTTCTCCCCACTGCTCCTCTCAATCCATTCTGTGCCCAGCCAGTATTTGTACTTGGGAGTGCCCTGACCCAGATACAGCACTTTGCACTTCATGAGGTTTGCACAGCCCCACCTCTCAAGCCTGTCCAGGTCCCTCTGGATGGCATCCCTTCCCTCCAGTGTGTCAACTGCACCACACAGCCTGGTGATGTCAGTGAACTTACAGAGGGAGCACTTGATCCCACTGTCCATGTCACCAACAAAGACATTAACCAGTCCCAATATCGACTGCTGAAGAAAATCACTCATCACTGATCTCCCTTTGGGCATTGAACTGGTGACTGCAACTCTTTGAGTGTGACCATGCATCCATTTTCTTATCTGTTCAGTGGTTCGTCTGTCAAATTCATGCCTTTCTAGTTTAGAGACAAGGATGTCATTCATGACTGTGTCAAATACCTTGCACAAGTTTAGGTAGATGACATCAGTCACTCTTCCTTTATCCACCAAAACTGTAAAGGTGTTGTAGGAACCCACCAAATTTGTCAGGCACAATTTTCCCTTAGTGAAGCCATACTGGCTGTCACCAATGACCTCCTTATTTTCCACGTCTTATAACAGTTTCCACGAAGATCTACCCCATGATCTTCCTGGGCACCAAGGTAAGACTGACCAGCCTTGTAGTTACCCAAGTCTTCCTTATTTCACTTTTTAAAAATGGACATTATGTAACCCCTTTTCAGTCAGTGGGTACTTCACTGGACTGCCATGACCCCTCAAAAATGATGAATAGT
Source organism: Anabacerthia variegaticeps (assembly GCA_035583185.1). NCBI lineage: Eukaryota > Metazoa > Chordata > Aves > Passeriformes > Furnariidae > Anabacerthia > Anabacerthia variegaticeps. The sequence goes on along the minus strand of JAWWEW010000131.1, from coordinate 27,905,986 downwards.
GGCTTAGCCCCCTCCTCCATAAATTCCCTTAGGATGCATGGATGCGTCTCATGGACTTGTGCTCCTTCAAGTTCCTTAGATGATTTTGAACCTGATTTCCTACAGTGGTTCTTAATTCGCACAGGCCCTGCATTTTCCTTCTGTGACTTGGGCAGTGGAGCTGGAGCACTTGCTGGTGAAGACTGAGGCAAAAAAGTCATTGAGTATCTCGGCTTTCTCCATATCCCAGGTAACCAGGTCTCCTGTTTCCTACTGGAGAGGGTCCCCATTTTCCTAATTTTAATTTTATCCCTAATGTACCTACAAAGGCTTTTCTTGTTGCCCTTGATGTCCCTGTCCAGTTTTAATTCTATGAGGACTTTAGAGTTCCTAACCTGATCTCTGGTTGCTCAGGCAATCTCTCTGGATTCCTCCCAGGCTACCTGTTCTTTCTTCCACCCTCTGTGGCCTTCCTTTGTTGTGTTTGATTTTATCCAGGAGCTTATTTGTTTATCTATGCCTGGCATTTTTGCCCTGACTTTCACTTTGCTGGGATGCATCATTTCTGATGCATGGATCAGCTGGAGGGAGGTGATCCTTGAATATTAACCAGCTTTCTTGGGCCTTGCTTCCCCTTGGAGGCTTTATCTCATGGTACTCTACCAAGAAGATCAGGAGAGCAAACTCTGGCCTCTTCAGGGAAGTCCAGGATAGCTAGCTTGCTGTGTGCTCTCCTCAATCCCCTGAGGATCTCCAACTCCACCATTCCATGGTCACTGCAACCCAGGCTGCCCTTGAGCTTCACGTTCCCCACCAGCCCCTCCTTGTCAATGAGAACCAGGCATAGCACAGCACCTCTCCTTGTTGTCTCCTCTATCACTTGGAGAAGGGAGTTATGACGAACACATTCCAGGAACCTCCCGGATTGCTTATGCCTTCCTGTGTTGTCCCTCCAACAGATATCAGGGTGGTTGAAGTCTCCTGTGAAGACCAGGGCTTGTGAATGTGAGGCACTTCCTATCTGTCTATTGAGGGTCTAATTTCATTGGTCTTCCTGGTTGGCTGGCCTATAGCAGATCCCTGCTGTAAAGTCACCTGTGCTTGCTCTCCCTTTAATGATGACTTATAAGCTCTTGGTAATGGTCCTCTTTCATCCCCAGGCAGAGCTCCATGTACTCCAGCTGGTCACTGACCTAGAGGCCAACATCCCCTGCCTCGTCTCTCCTGTGTCTCCTTCCTAAAGAGTGTGTATCCTTCCATTCCAACTCTCCAGGCACAGAAGTCATCCCACCACATCTCTGTCATGCCAATAAAGGCACAGGCATACCCATGTCTCTTAACTCCTCTTGTTTATTCCCCAAACATGTGATTGCATAGAGGCATTTAAGCTGGGTCATTGACAAAGCCAATTTATTGGCTGGAGTTGCTGGAATTCCTTTGTGCTGCTCTTCAGGTGATCTGATGAGCTCTGATCCCTCTCCAGGCTCTGGGCATCTCCTGCTGGCTCTGACATCAAACTGGTAGGAATGGGATGAATTGAGATTATTCTCCCCTTCAAGTCAGTGGAATGTGAGTTCCCTGTGCATCCTCCCAGACAGACTGCTGCACCATGCCCTGTTTGCCCACCCTCGTCGCTCACAGTGCCCCCTGGGGCTGCTCTTTTTGGGGGTGGGTACGCCTGGCTCTTCCCACTCATCAGTCACTCACACAAGTTGTGGGCTTCTAGTGGGTCTTGGCACTTTCCTGGGGTTTCTCTGGCTTAGTAAACCCTCCCGTATGTCTTGTTGCCCTGCACTGCTCTGGAATGCAACTTTTTGGGAGCTGTTTGCATTGCTAAGTCTTCGACCCATGGCTTCCCAGTAGGTAAAGTGATTTTTCAGGTCCTTGGGGAGAAGGGGAAAGTTCTTGAAGGAGCTGGTGGCTTTACACTGTGCCCCATTTTGAATGTCAGGAAAAAACATAGTGCATTTTGAGGAAATTCAAGAGGGAATTGGAGAAAAAAACACAAGTTGAGAAAGCTATGAACAGGGACTGTTCTGTCCCGGGGTAAAAAACACTGAAAGAGAACAGGAGTCTCCAAATAAGTAAAAGGCTGCTGTCTCTGGAGCAAGACAAGCAGAGTATTAAATTTAGGAACAGCTTTACAAGGACAAAAAAAACACGAAGCACTGAAAAAAAAAATCACCCAGTGGACCTGTGGCATCTGTACTTACGGAGGTTTTAAAGCAGGTTAGATGAGCACATCCTGAGATCCTTCCAGACACAAGGCTCTAGAAAGGCAACTGGGTATCATAAGGTGAGTGATAAAAATAAAAAGGATCTTGAAAAGCAGAGATCCAGGAGACATACACTTAGTGCCATTTACCAGCTAGCATGCTTGTGCAAGGAGTCGTTGTGGAAAAATCTAAATTGCTGAAAGTGGCTGGTCACAGAAAAGGATGGCACTGGGATAAAAACACCAGACCAGAGGAAGTAATACTTTGTTTTTCAGCTCTGCCAGATACTCAGCAAGACCACAGGCAAGTAATTTCATCTTTCCCTACTGTTATCTGTGCAATAAAGATAATAATAATTCCTTTGTCTGTATAGACTTGAGGGGGAGGAACTAACTACTCAGATGCTGCCAGCACAATCTTTGCTTTGGCCTGAAGGCACTGCTGTAAGGCAAATAAAGAAAACAAGGAATACCTGCAAGCATTACTCCTGGCAGCTGGCTTCTTCTATTTAAATCACAAGCAACTTGGTGATATCACGCTGAACTCAAACATGGAACAAAAACCCTATGTGAGTGACAAAAAGGAAAATTACAGGGACATTTGTGGCAAAGGCTTATTTTCATAATTTGTAACTCTCTCCAACTTATGTTTCCAAGTAGAAGCCCTAGTTGTGTGCTTAAAGATGAGTGCTGGGCAAAATGGCTTTGCTGAGGCAAAACTGCAGAGATCATGACAGAGCAACACAAAGCTCAGGATGAACATGGACCTTTAGAATGGGATAAATGCAGCTACATATGAAAGCAAAGTTTTTGACTCTCCCACCCTGCAGAAGCATCACTTTCCTGCAGAAAGCAAATACAGACTCTCTTCTGGTGGAATACAGCAGGCTTTTTCAGTCCATTTAGTTTCTGAAGGTGTTGGAAAGGATTTAGAGATGAACTCAACAGTATGCCAGAACATTTCTGACATGAAAACCTGATTTACAGACTGTACAGGGACTCTCTAGTCCAATTTTTTCCCTTACTGCTGACAGGATATGTTCTAAGCCTTTGCTTACTCAACTCGGTCACCACAGGCTCTGGAGGCTGGGTAACAGGAAAGCAATCTGAGCATCTAAGGTTGGGATTGCCATTCAGAAGCTAAATGGTCCCAACAGAGATTTCAGCTGTTTCAAATGGCAGCTGCATGTTATGCAATGCATAAACACACATCTTTAGCTTTTTCACATCATCAGAACTGTGGTCAAACAGGTTGCTTTATGCAACATCATGCTTAATGTGATCTATACTCATTGGTGGCTGGTCCTTCCATGATAATATTTTTCACTGTTTTGTGGGTATGACTGATCAAAAATTAGGCAAGACAAATGCACACAGGACAGTAGAGTGGGAATTTTCTGCCTTTCTGACTTTCATTTCTGATAGTGGCACTCTCTGAAGCACCCAGGGGAAAAAATGTGCCACAAATACATGTTTTAGATCCATCCACCTCCTGCCTGTGAAACAAAAGCTTCAGTATTCCTAGCTATGGCTAGGAAGAGGCTTATAGGAATCAAGCAACTTACAGCTTCAAAGTAAGCTTTTGTTCAGCTGCACTCTCAAAAGTATCTTGAGGCTTTGGTGATTTTCTCATTCAGCATTCCCATGACATTATAGAAAGATGCAGGCAAAGTAGGTCTCACTGCATTCATATTCACAACCACTGTAATGGGACTACAGATCTCGTTTTGGCAAGTTCTCCTTATACTGATCATTCACTTCCTCTCTTCCTCTCAGTTTTGTAACTGCTAGAAGAGAAAAGGGGATTACAACATCAGTCACTGTGGGTTCCTCCTTCAGAGAAGTTTCTTAGCTCTCTTCTCCAACTAGGACCAGGGAATGACTTGAAGAGACCTAAGGAGACCCTAGTTCTTCCAACTCACTCATCTTCATCTTTATTCAGTGTGGACTAGAACACCAAAAACTTTAGTGAGGAATTAAAATACACATATGCATGTCTTCATACACATGATACATAAAACACTCTTCTGTTTGGTATCACACTGCACATTTGATTCTTCTTTTACCAACCTTCATGCTGCAAATGCTCATTGCACCTAGTGGTTGGCTGAAACTGTGCCTTGAAGATATCTGAAAGTAGTCCAAATGAAGCAAATGACAGGATGGGGTGGCTACTAGAACATACTAGGTGGCTTACTAGAGCACAAATACCAGGTGCTCACAGGCATTCGCCTGTATTCTTCACAGGTGTGTGATGACATTATTTCCCACTGGCTCTTGGAAGAAAAAGTAGCTTACAGAACCACTGAGAACTACCCACTCAGTACAGATGGGAGGTCATTAAGGTTTTCCTTCAGAAGATGACTTGAGTCATCCATGATCAGACATGTACAACAGTTTGCAGGGATCCAGGGCTCTGGCTATTTAGACTGAAGAGCCAAAAATCGAAAAGTATATGTTATCCACTATTCTATTCCCTAGTGCATTGCCTATCAGGATGACTTTCTCTCTTTAAATGTTCCCAGCATAAATGGGAGATGATAACAGTAAGTGGTATCAAAACCCTGAATGATGAATGCTATGCATCAGGCAGGATGATAAAATAACTACGTGTAGATTCTGGGGCATATTAGCTTCTCCGCCTTCTGACATGATAATTGATCATTCCTAATCTAAAGCAGAAACAAAACAGAGATTACCTCCTCTCAAACAATTCAGTTTCTATTCTCCTTTGTTCATTGCCCCTGCCCCTCCCTTATACGAAGGGAAAGCCCATAACTAGCTCTGGTTTTAATTCAGTGGTATTGAATACGGGATCCTAGCAATGCACGTAATTGATCCCGTTTTCACAGACTGCCTTCCAAGGAGCAGCAAAGGTGAGGCAGTCACATTATCAAGGTCACTGCAGTGAATGCAAGAATAACAAAGACTTGAATTTGCATCAGGATTTGATTACAGTGAAGTATACAAATGTTGCTAGACTAGCTCCCCCAAAAATGAGAAGTACTCTAAGAAAACTATACATAGTTAAGGAGAATTAATAAAAAGAACAATATTTAAAATGGCTTAAAATTCTGTACAAATACACTGGACTCAACTACAATGCATTTTATGTTCATTTAACTTGAATTTGCAAATTTATAGGCAGCAGGTAAACCAAGATAATTTTAAATCAATATACCTAGATTTTAAGGCCAGAAGAGATCATTTAGCCTTCCCACAAAACATCACTGACTTTTCATCTTCCTTTAAATCAATAACAACTCACTCCTGAGGGCAGATTACCAAACTTCACTATGTAGTGACTTGCTGGAATACTGCCCATGTTACCACTTGTCTAAAAAAATAGAATATTTTTAGAGATAACTGAACTTCATTCTAGAAATTAGTACTGGAGGCAACAAGTATATTTTAAAAAAACCCAAAAAAACCAATAAAACAGTTACTTGCCGCAATCCTGAAAACCAAAAGAGAAAAGGACACTTTTAATTATAGATATACACACATGCACACTTCAATGAGCCACCCAGAAAAAAAAAAAAATCAAGGAAAGCCTTAAGTAAGGATGTATTCCTCAAGTGTACTTTTAAAAGTTGAATGTCCCTTGAAGACTGTTGGTGAATTTCCAAGCAATTTATTGCAACATTTATTAGTCTACAAGAATTTTAAAACCAGACTCATTTTAAAAAGCCTGCAGATACTGAACTATCACATCTAATCAGTGGGAACTGTCCATATAGATTTTTATGCTATCTAGCACTACAGTGTGCAGAATTCCATGCACTACCCTCCCACAGGCTTGTTTCTACCAGTGAAGAATGTTTTTGAGAAAAGTGGAAATACATTTTTCTCAGTATTATCATCCACTCAAACTATTACATAGCTAAGAAAAGAGAAAAAAAATCCCATCCAGTCTTACAGCTGCCAAGCAACTGCTTGCAGAGACATATTACTTCATGTGGTATTCAATCACTTCATTTACTGTACCCCAACCAAAATTACTCAAGCCTTTAATGCCTGTCTAACTTCTTGTGCATCATTCTGATAAGAACTTCACATTACTTCCTTCTACTGCTCAAGGAAAGGAATGCTGACCATGTAGGTAGATCTTACCGTGTATCTCAAGAAAGACACTGCCATCATCCTTGCACAATTTCCAGTGGCTGCTTAGTCTTGTATCTGCTGCATAAATATGGACCACAGGTTCCCACTGGATCACTGAATTGCTGCTCATTTTAAAGCTGCTTGAGTTAGCTGTGTTCTCTTTTGTTTATTCTCAGACCATGGCCTTTAAACTCTGGATGTGACATTTAAAAGGGACAGTAAATGCCATATCCTCTCTCAACCATGAATCTTGTCCAACACAGTATATTATAATCTCGGTGATCTAATTCTCAAGATCATCTCTTTACTGACAAGACCCAGGATGGCCACTATGATAAAGCTCTGGGAACTCAAAAAATATCTCAGTCAGTGACCCAATAATAAATCCAGTGTTCTCTGCTTCATCTTTTCCTCTGTAAGGCATGTCAAATCATATGCTATGACTATATACTGAATGACCTGGGCAAAGGGATGTTCAGAATGAGGGGGGGAAAAAAGCAGTTTTGCAAGACACTGCATTGGTTAAAATAGCAAAAATAAAAATGATTCTATATTCATGCACCAAAGTACCTCATCAGAAGTAGCTTACATACAACTAAGACAAGAATTCAATCCACTGAGGGAAGGTGAAACATAATATAACCCTCCAGGTTATAATCAAAGCAATGAATGAAACAAAAGACCACAAAAAAAAAAAAACCCTAACCTATTGTCAGCTGCAAGCTAACACAGAAAAAATTTACTCTTTTGTTTTGGAAGAGAACTTATCTATGGTCTTGTACTGCTCACCAGTTCCCATCATGAAGGACTCGGATGACACCAAGCTTCAGTCCCTAACCCTGTATTCCGGCACAGAGCTCTAAAAAGCAGTCAAGAAACATGGGGGGAAAGGGAAGGACACAAATGAACTAAGTTAACTTTATGGCTTCACCTTGACTCCAGCAGAGCACAACGCCACTAGACCCTGGTGACCCTTTTGGTCTCTTCCTGGCCCTGCTTGTGACCTGTTGGGTGACCTCGGTTAAAATCACTGCACTCTCTCTCGCAGCCTATAAAATGTGCAGGAGGGACATTCATGTTGCTCACGAAGCACTGCAAGGTTCACAGTTAACATTTTCTACTTCAGCCTCATCTTTGGTGGTAGCTTTAGGCCTGTGGCTGAAATAATCTCTCCTCTGAGATCTTCATTGTCCATCCCTTCCCAAACACATTTAATTAAAAAGCCCTAACTGCTGAATTTCTAGCTATGATCTTTCACTGAAAATCCTCTTCCCTTGACAAGTTGTTCCTATCTTATTCCTAGACATGACCTCCAGACTCGCTTATTTCTGCAATATGCTGCATCTGCCTATACTTTCTTTGATGGGCTGACAAGAGAACATGTTTAATCCCCAGCAACAACTTTTTCATTTAAGGCAGCAGAGCCCTGCACCTGTGATGTGTGTCTGGAGTTATTTCATAGGCAAGCCTCTTCTCAGCACCTCCAAGAGCGCAGGTTTCTTTCCTCCAATGCTGGCATGCAGAAATACCCTGCACAACAGAGTACAAATGGAACAGTACTCCCTCCTGGACCTGGCCAAATTTGTTTTTTTTTTCCCCAGACGTGTAAATAAAACATGCAAAGGTGAATATTGCAGCCAGCAACACAGAAACCTCCAGAAATGCAAGAATATCAGGGATAAAATTATTGCAGCAGGGCTGTGGAAACCATCTGGTGCCTCTCCAAGAGCTCTCATACCACCTGATGGTACAAACGCTTGGATGACAGGAGCAGCTCTGACAGGCTCTTAAGTCTCCTAAACTAGACTTAATCTACGTGCAGCATACAGCAAAGCTACAGATACTTACTGATGGTATGAAGTGCCAACTTCCATGATAAATATATGCATTCTTTGTGCAATTATGCCTGTTTCTTAATAGCACTGAGATAGCTGCAAGATGCTAATTACCAAATAAGAATTTGGCAATTATACTTCATCATACCTTTCTCCTGACATAGCTACTTTTAAACAAACAAAAATTTTGTTTTTGACAACACCAAAGAAAGGGAGTTTTCTACTTTGATCTGTTCTAGCTTTCCAAGTGATATCATGGAATTAAAGAAGAGAAAAAACTTCCATTTGCGCAGCACTGCAACTGCTTCAGTGAAGCCATTTCACCACTATTAAGAAACATTGTTAACTCTCATAATAACCAGTGGGAGGAATGATGTGACCTGAAATGAAACAATCTCACTAGCTATTCCTGCTGTTCTACAGCCAGAATTTCAGTGTTTGTCATGAACTATTTGCAGACTTACCTTTAATTATAATACCAAAAGATCCAAATTATTCCCAGTGTCTAATGCTGATCTTACCTGCATCATCTGTAGAGATATTGGCAAACAGCTTATACCACAAGTAAAGAGAACAGAAAAGCTTCTTTCTGAGACACATGAGAGGGATGTAATGAGACAGTTTTGTTAAAGCCATTCAGACGTGGAGTTACTGTCCTTGCAGTGAAGTAAATGGCAAAGTCCCTGGTTGACTACAGTGGGAATGGAATTCAGCCATTGCTGAGCAACTTATACATCTCCCCTTCCAGTGTTACCTCCTGACATTAAAATAAATGGACACCAATGGTTATCTGGGTAAGAAGTTGGTTAGGTGAGATTTTAACAAGGATAATGCAAACCCAATCCAAACCATATTATGATTCCAAATCTGGGAACCCAAAGCAATGTGAAAGGATGCACTAATGACAGCAATATTTTTCCGCTGTTCACACAAGCATGGAGACAAATGTGGTGATTTGTCTCTGCCTTTTCTGGAATGCTGTTTTATGACACATTTAGCAACTTAGAAAAAAAAAAAGTGGCAACCGCTCAGTGTCACAGCAATTGCAAATGATCTTTGCCTTCCGTCTTGGAAGAAGAGGAACAGAGGCCTGTCTTTGACCCCTTTATGAGCATTTTTATTGTGATCAGGGGTTGGAGGGAAGTTCGAATTAGCACCTAAAAAACAAGTGTGCAAATGATACCATGATGAACAGCTACCTTGTTTACCATTATCCTTAGCCATTACATTTATCACGATGCTCCTAACACATATTGTCTTTTCTTTCGCCTCCCCACCCCCACTTTCCTTTCCAATTGGAACTCAGCCTGTGATCGGTAATTAAAGATCTCATAAATACTGCCAGCAAGCGCACCTTTTTTCTTCCAAGTAACTACTAACATCTTTGAGAAGGTCTCATCAACCTCTGATAGAATATCGCCTAATGTATCTTCTCACACACTCCCCTCAGGACGGGGAAGTCTATCTTCCCACCTTCCACATAATTAAAGTTATCCACATTATGTACTTGTCCTTCACCACTCCCACCCCTTCTCTGACACATGTATCACCCTGTCATCAGCTCCTTTCCTTTCATGTGATTTATTCTGTTTCTAATCACTGAGCAAAATCCAGCGCTTTCGAGAAGAGCAGTAGCAGTTCTAGGCACAGCTCAGCACCAGGTTTCTTATATTAAAAGACAGCACTTTCAACTCTCCTTTAAGAGGGATTATTTCTTACAATTTAGAGAGTTTATTCATGCCTGCGAGTGAAAAAAAATACCCTTTTCCATTCACGGTAAATGACTGAGACATTAACAATGAAATTCAATGGTACTTCAAAGACTCCTTTGGGCCCTAAAGGTTGTGCAAAGCCGCCCGGGGACTGAATAAAGCCCAGTTAACCCAACAGGTGGCTTCATTTGCTCTGTGAAAAATAGCTGCTGCTTCTTTCAGAGAGGAAAGCACTCCTAGACTCAGCCAAATGGCAGCTGTAAAATCGTCTGACTTGCGGCAACTCTAAAGTCTTCAAGCACTCTTGTGTCAAAGGGAGAAGGTGGCTGCTGTGTGTGCCAGCGCACCTCCTTAGAGGGCAAAGTGCTTATAATGTCTATGGTCCAATGAGTTACTAGCCGTGTGTGTACATCATTACTTCTGTGAGACAGAATAGCTGCTGCCGAACACAGGGAGGCGGGAGACCTGATAGCCCCATACTTCAGATATTTGGATATTCTTCCACAAACCCCTGGCACAGCAACTCAGGCACCTGCCTGAGGCTCAGCCAAGGGGACAGGCTGCGTGACCCCAGAGGACAGCTTGACCTCTGTCCGGTGATGCCCCTGGCTGGGAGGCAGCCCCCTCAGTAGTCCCTGGCAGATGGGTCATGATCCAGGTTCAAAAGTTAAGAGAGGAAGAGAAAGTAGGAGGAGTCGCTGAAATCTTTGCTTATCTCACAAGCGGATAAACAAAGTGTCGGCGTCTTTAGCACTTCATTACCGCTATCGCTTGATTTCGCTAAGTGCTTTTTTTTGGACCCTCATCAGTAAAGAGTCGCCAAGCCACTCTAAATACTATTACTGCCAAAGGGCAAATAAAACTCAACTGTATCTACTGAACAGGTACCAATTGCTCTCTTGCCAGATACCAAGTCAAACGATCGGGATTTTAGTTACATTTAATCACCTGGGTACTGGAATTTGCATTCGCTTGGAATGGCCACTGTCACATTATTAACAGCTTTCTTTTTAGCAGACAAAGCACAGTTCACCCACCAGATGTATGGTAGGCAACACCTTGCACTGAGCTGGACTTGGATCAAAGACTGCCTTTCCCTACAGAAAGTGCAAAAGAGGGAAGGAGGCAACTTTCGCTATTGCAATTGAGATTTGGGAGCAAACAGACCCCATGTCACACTTTTCCCCAAGCTATTCAGCACACTTTAGCTCACAAAATGCTTTGGATAAATACACTGCTGATTGACATTTCTATCTTTCATGCGCAGTGAAACTGAAACCACAGTAATACTGCAACCAATTCAGAAAAAAAAAACACCCAAACTCAACAGCCCATCTCCTGTGGCCCCTTATCAGCCTCTCTTATCTGCTCTTAAGTTAGTTTGACAAACAGGTTAGGAAACATCTCCAATGTATCTTAGGGCTGCGAGCCTATGGGAAGGGCTCAGCAAGGGGCACAGGAGCAGCAAGAGTCCCAGCCCTGGTGTGTGCCCTCTAGCCCCTCACACCACACCCCCATGCCTCAGTTTCCCCATCAACAAACCAGGTAACAGAAACACCCACCCCGCCCCAGAAGAAGGCACTGCATAAGTTTTAGGAAATGAAATAGCAATTTACTGACATGAGGCACCCCTTCCAATTACGCTGTATCCATCAGGTCTGGTACAAGAAAGCTGAGCCAACTTGCATTTATTTACTGCATTCATTTGCATAATGACCATGCATTTACCGTCCACATTTTGTCGTAAATGAAAAACTGGACACTGTACAAACTGAATTTAAAATAGCAGTTCTCATTCACTGACTGTTATCAGAAGATACAGAAACACTGTGAGGCCACAACAGATGCACAATTGTTATTAGACCACAAGTAATATTATCAACTGCCTGACTACTTTACGGGATTTGTTTTGTTTTATAGAGATGTTCTGCAAGGGTTGCAAAGAGCTCTCGGGGCTATCTGACTCTGGCAGAAGTCCCCCTTGAAGCTTCAGCCAACATTTAGCAGAGGATGCATCACCTCTGTGAAAAGCACTGGGCATTTTGTCCTTCATGCACACCCAGCTTTGCTAGTTGCTGTCTGCAATTTTGAAAAAGATGGAGATGGGTCTGTGCCCTCATGTGCATCCTTGCTCAGTCATCCTCCAGCTCCTTTCCATCTCCCTGGAGGGGCAAGAAGCACCTAGTACAGAGTGATGTACAATAAATTAAATAACCCAGTCATTTCTGCAGTGATAGTCTTCCAGTTTACTGAACTGGGTGAGAGCACCTCTCTGTGGAAACTGTCCTTGCATGGCCAGGTGTTTAAAGGCTCATGCTGTAAGTCTCCAGCAAGGTCAGTGAGCAATTTCATGCTTTTGGTGCCACCCTTCAGGAAAACAAGGCAGAACCACAGAGTTGCGTGGTTTAATGATCCAAGGCAGGAACAGGGGAAGTGAGGAAGTCAGAGCCCTGGAGATGACAGGATAACGGCGTGGTGCAGATCAGGCCCCCATAATAAGCCACACTAATGCTGAACTGTGGGAAAGGCAACTCAGGAAATAGAACAATTAATAATCTACTTGGCTGAGCTGCACTTTCCTTGCATTGAGGTAGATTAGAGAAAGCAGGAGAGAAACTGTGAAGAAATGGCACACAGGGTTCCAGAAACTCTTGCAAACTGAAGGAGGGAGGGCAAGCCCAGTTTTTTGCTTTTACCTGATTCAGCTTTGCTTCCTTTCATCTCATTTAGGGGTACAGAGCAAAGACACACAAGTTTTGCACAGCCGGAGGCAAAAGCACGGTGGGCAATTGTGCTTTGTATTCCTGGGAAGGCAGTAAACAGTGCTAGTGCCCTCCACTGGCATTTCCACCCCATTCTCTAAATTTGCTTTTGAGGCATCCTTGTCTCTCCCTGCCAAAAGCCCTGCAGATCTAAGGGTCCAGGAGCAAAAGGACCCTTTTACCATTTGACACACCCACCAACCCTGGTCAAAACCCACAGGGCAGATTTTGCCAAACGCATAAAAGAATTTCCAATTTTTTCCATCCACATCCATGGAGCAATGCTCTCTCCAAGGCTTGCCTGTGCTGAAGCACTTAAAGGTTCAGTCCAGCATGCTCAGCACCTCTCAGCAAAGAGCTATGAATTGCCTCAGCTTGCTGCGCTGCAGCAGAAAACCCCTCACCCAGCGCCACCATAGCCAGTGGGTGTTCTGAATTGACTCATAGAGGGCCTTTTGATCAGAGCCTATATTCTTAAAAATTATCAAGCCTGAAGAAGAAGGAAAATAAATAAAAAATGCTTTTCTTCTGGTGGTTTCTATTGTACTGATCTAGCTGGAAATCCCATTAGTTAGTTGCTTTGATCAGGACTGTTCCTCCAGGACCAGGAGATGCAGAAAGCATTCCATCATGCCAGCAAACGAGCACATCTGAAGTGCATTTTAATTAAAACCTTCCAACTCTTGAGCTTTTTGTAGTATTCGCATGTAGCTGAACTTTGGCCCAGCTGCTGGGGAAGAAATACGGTTTATTGCTGGGTTGTCTGTCACCTTGGTGCTGCTCTTGGCTCTTCAGGTAGAACTCTCCCCTCCCTCTTGTATGTCCCCATATCCCACCCTCAGCAGGGAAAGGAGGGGCAGTAAGCTGGGATAAAGTACTAGCCAGCCCTACTACTCCTATTACATTAACCCTTTGCAAGAAATACAAGTGCTGGAAATAGCAATTCAGACATCTTTCAAGGAATGAGCAAGGGGTTTGCTTTTGAAGTGTATGGTAATAGCAACCACATTAGAAGATGTGGAAAAACCTTCCAAGCTGAAACACACCTCTCCAAGGATAAGCAATCCAGGGGAGAACACCATTGCAGCCTGATACTGTAAAATCCTAATTGGGAACCTGTAATTCATGCACATTGTGAGTTGGAGCTCGGTTTTGATACAGCAAAATCTTTCCCGGAATGCAGAAACCAACCTGCTTTGTGGATGCAGACACCAGGTGCAACAGCAACCAAGGGGAAAAGAATCTGGCCGAATGAATAAATAAATAGATAAATTACAAACTGCATATTAAGGAGGGTTCAGGCTCAAGGCAAAAGAAAACAGAAGGAAAATAGGGACAGGGAATTGCCTGGGCCCAGTTAGGAAGCAATTTGGCACAAGGACAGAAAGAGTGAAAGGCATCTGAACTGTCTGAGCATTACCAAGCTGTCAAAGATACCCACATAAAACAAGGCTGGGTAACCTTTGTCTTCCATCTAGCATGTCTTCTGCATGTTCATACACACACAAATGCGTACATACTGCCATGCATGTATTTCCACCTTCACGCTCATTCAAATTCATATTATCAGCTGCATGGGAAAGATGAAGTGCCCTGGGAAGTTGCCATACCCTGAGCGGTGTTTCTATAGCACAGCTCACTCAATGCACAACTACTGAAACACAAATGTTCAAAGTACTCTGGTTTCTCCACTGTTATATTTAACTTTTGATGAAGATTACTATAAAGAGCTTACTTGGCTCAGTAAAGAAACCTCAGCCAGAGAACAAGTGGGATGTTTATTAAATGCCTACAAGTCCATTGCTATTTCTCTAACAGCACTGAAATTATTTTTACATTCTTTTTTTGGCTATTTTGGAGTCCTGGCATCTTAAGAGTACTTTCACAAGTGTCATCTATGCAGACTGTTAAAAATGTAAAACTACTTTCAATGCTAAAATCAGAGAAATAACATATCAGATATAGGAATTATCAGCTTGCAGACTGAGACTAAAGAGCTAAATAGGATTTTATTAGCAGTGAAATTTAAAAGCAACATTCATGGGGGAAAAAGAAAATCTATAAATTGATGTCATCTGAGCAGTGAAATCATTTCAGATGCTTTATTCAGATGCTTTACTTTTGTTCTCTGCCAAGTACTGCGCTCAGCACAATACAGAGAACTCTTTGGCCCTGAAGGCTGTGTTTTAAGGTGATTAGAATTAGATTAATATAAGATTACTTGGAAATCCTTTAAAAATATACCAGCAAAATGGGAAATAAAATTTTAAACCAGCACTATCACTCTTGTAATGTAACATGAGTAGTGCTCTGTACAAGTTTCTTACAGCTCTAACCTCGTGAAGCTCTTAATACATCCGATTGCAACATGGCCTGCTCTATGCTTTTTGGAAAATATTTGTATTTGCTACTCATACACTTCTAAACATCTTGGCTCAGACTGCTCAATATTTGCTACTTTACCCCAAGCCTGAGGCTACATTGCTAGCGGTGATTCCAGTGGCTCTGGGATATTACAGAGCAATCAGTGTCAATCCTGCTCATTGCAGCCCCTCAAGCAGAGTATTTTGGGCAGCTTCTGCTCCCCCACACCTAGTTGTACAGCACCATCCGGGTGCAGTCCATAGATTAATTTTTGCCAGGTGTAACCAGGCATTTGCTTTTTGTAGCCCATGCGACTGCCTCACAAAGAGCAAGTTTTGAAGGAGACTAATCGCTTCACCATAAAGATATTTGTCTCACTGCCACTGAGAGATGGTAAAACCTGCACCCTACTGCACAACACACAATGGATGCCATCAGTCGAATCCCATCATGAAAGCTTCAGCATCTTTCTTTTTCACTTTTTCAGGAGGAGGGTGGATAGGGACAACTACTTCTTATTATTCTTATTTTCATCTATAGATAAGATGTTTTAATTTCATGTCAAAATTGAAAGGTCTGTCTCTAGATGCAGGAAAATTGTTTTTATTTCATCTTTTATTGTCCTCATATATCAACAATAGGGCTGTCACACATACTTCAAGAATAAAAATGACCTCTAAGTAAGTCATATTGTAATTTAGGGAATTTTTTTTTCATATTTCAAAGACTTCTTTCAATATTCAAGTATGTATTTCTAATATGCAAAGTATAACAAAAAGACTTATAACAAACTATGAGAAAGTAGCAATTACTGATTGGGGAGTTATAAATAAAACTCTAAAATATTCATCTGATCCATAATTCATTTGGTAGCAGACACCCAGCCATCTGGGCTGGGGTGAACTCATGACTCTGGAATAGGATGCTGGATGAAGATTTTGTATTCAGAATAAATGCAGTCATAAAAAAAAAAAAAAAAAAAAAGGAAGAGAGAGAAGTCAAACAATAAGCCTTCTGTATAACACTGGCTTTGAGGTTTTACTTTCTTCTGCCAGTGTGTTTGCTTTTTAACAACCTGTGATTGCATGCTCTGATTGCATGTGACCATGCTTCAAACATATACCAAAATATTTCTTGATGCTGGTTTCCAGCATATGCGTGGAACTTCACAAATGAAATTATTCTCTCTTTGTGGCCGAACCATCACTAACAGCTCAATACTCATTTTCACATCTCCCTGGACATGAAGGGTGTTCATAGCCTGCAGAAAGATCCTGCTGCAAGGGGCAGTGCAGGGTGCACTCAGCTTTAAACACAGACTAAGTCTTTGAAGCAGTACTAGTTTACCTCTGCATATTAAAATACCCCTGTATTCACCCATCCTGGTATGAAAGAATACTTTTGCTTTTAAAAGTACATCTTTCTAGGTTAAATGCTGCAATATCTGTGTCAAAACACTGGAAGCTAATATGGAATCTCTAAACGGCAGTGGTTTCCAAATAGGTGGGCAATTGCAAACCTTAAACTTTCTATTTATGCCACTAATAGCTCCTTTCTGGCCAATGTGAACCTAAAGCACAGTCTAAACTACCAGACATACCAAATTCATAAAGGATTGCCTGCAGCCATTAAAATTTTCTCAGAGTTCATAGAAAGATCAGACAAATTCATGTGAGTAAAATACATTAAGGGTTAAAATAGCACAAAGAGGTGGTCCCTGGAGGTCGGAGAGCGCTCTAAGAAAGCCTTGGTACTTGTCTTCCTCATGCTCATACCCTTTCTATGGCATCCACTATTGACCATTGCTGGGAATATGATGCAGCTCAGTGGATCGAGTACAGTTACAATGGGTGTTTAAAGGCAAGCCCAGTTCACCACACTGGTGGAAAGGGAGTTTTCCAAAGGTAAGCATCTGCTTAAGCTTTTGCAGGGCCTAGGCCTAGGTCAGCAGTTCTGGCTGAAAAGTAGAGCTACAAAACCAATCTTGCTCCTTGTGTGAGATGATGCAATATACTGCAACATGCTGCATCTACTGGAGCATCCTCTTGGAAATTTTTTGTTATTCCTGAAGAAAATAAGCGGGCTGCTTCCTTCCCCAAGTCAAACCAAACAAACTTGTGAAATAGTAAAGTTGGAAGAATCAGGCTCTGAATGTTATAGGACTTGAACCCATCCATTTCCAAAGGCAATCTCTGAAAACAAGATTTCCAGTACAGGCATCTCTTGCCTCATTTTCTGATGTTTTCTTCCCAGACTATGCAGGGCTGCAGTCTATTGGTTTCAAGAGCACACAGATGCTGACGTAAGATTGCAACAAGCTCTGCTTTGCAGGTTTGCCTTTCTGAATCGCCCTTGGTTGCTTTTCAAAGACTGTGCACATCCTGACTGCTAAGAAAAACACCTTCTCCCTTGCCCTCCTCCACTGCAGCATCTCAGCCTGCACAGTCAGAGTGAGGATCATGATTCTCAGCACACTTCCCTCTCCAAAAGCCTTCCAGTTGCTCCAAACATCTACTGGGTTTTTTGGTCAAGCAAGAACCTAGCCATGCTTTCCAGGCAGCAGTACATGTTGCCAGGTCCTGTCCTCCAACACTTTTGCTTAAATAGCATTGCTGCAGCACAGGATTCAACTTGTATCTCCAGTTTGACCTCAGGTATGCAGACTCCTTGAGGCATTAGACACATGAACTCCTCCTCTGCTAGCAAGCACATCTGTATCTTTCTTCTCCTTGCCCAGAAGGCTCAGAAATATACAGGTCACAGAAGGGGATTGAACACTGGCTTCTGACTTTTCAAATAGAAATCAGGCAGGGGGGTTATCTGAAACCACACACAGAGAAGGTCTTTAAGTGTAAAGGAGTCTGTGGCATTTGGGATGCCAGCAGGAGAACTGTCCCACTCTCATACCCCCCACCTCCAGTCCAGTTCCATGCCTGAAGCCATACCCAGCATGGGAGTTGCTGACATCAAAAGCAAAGAAAATTGCTCAGCTGTTTAGGCTGGATTAAAGTGAATACTCTTGGCAGGTTTTAAGCCTAGAAAGGTTTTAAACATTGCATCTTTCCAGTGTGCTCCTGTGATGATACAACGGGCATGCAGGCAACCATGAATCACAACTGCTTGTTCCCTATGGACCCATTACAAGACACACGTCTCTGACCAAGACGTCATGGTAGGTGCTTTCTGTATACAGGGCAGATAAGACAAAAGACCTCAAGGGAGATGCACATCTCTGTCTAGAGTGACAGCATACCTTAATCATCCAGCTTGGTGAAATTGCTGAGAAAAAAATGTCATGCAGCTGCCACTTGAAAAGCAAACTTCAATATTAGCAGTACACACAGACTGCTCTCTGGAAACCATTTAAATAGGTGAAAGTTTCAAAAATATGAAAACTTAAGCAAAACCATGGACAAGACAAGGATGGCTAACTCAATTCTATCACTGGCACTTATGAATTATTCACTGTACTCCAGCCCACGTGCATGAGGCACACTTTTTAACATGCTGTGAGACTGCATTACAGATGGCTCCTTGCCATCTGTGCTGAGCAGTCCCTTGGACATGTATTTTGCAGCAATCCCATAGGAGAAAACCATGCTTGGGTCAACTCATGCACCTACAAAGGGAATAAGGTTCTCTGTCTGCCTGCTGGAGCTCTAGAGTAGTCACAATGGAGGCCAGAGCAAATTCTATCTCTCCTGGCTTGTGACATTGCTCACCCTTTCTAGACCCATACTTTCTAGAAGAAAAACATCTGCAAAATCCCACAGAAACAACAGAGGTTTAGGGATTGCAAGAGGGTTACAGGGAAACTAGTCCTCTATTCAAGGCCCAAGGCCACTGTGTCCTGCATGGATCAGTGCCATGCCAAGTACTGCCAGGTCCACAAGTACTGGGGGAGTAGAAGCATGCTGGGGTTACCAACTGATAGTAGCTATCCACCTCTTTGGTGGAAAGTGAGGAAAACTTTACTGATTCCTTGCTGTATTTCCAAATTTGAATTCAAAAGCTCAGAGGAAAATTACATCAGTGTGAAAATGCCAGACTTATTGCCAGTACCAATTCTTTTACTCATTATTTAAAATAGTGTAGAGAGGAAGTAGGACAACTTATTTTGGAAAAAAAAAAATTATTTCAGGAAGTAATCCCTTTGAGAGTCCAAACCAGAGGTAGCTTCTGCTGTCAAAAGCTCCCATGCCACAAGATGTGGTGTACCCAGCATCCTGCTGCCTGCACATTCTTTGCAGTCCTGAAATGAGCATGTCTTTTAGGGACAGACAAAAGCCAAACCAACAAAACAGACCCTGGCATTTCTCTGCAGCCAGTGGGACTCCAGCAGCCAAAACTATCCCATGGCATGCATTTTTTCAGTTATCTGCAGCCAGCAGATCTTGTAGCAGGATTTTCCCTACTGCTGCTGTTGGCTTTGTGTCACTGATTCAACTTTATTAACCAGTTTTCATGAAAATATAATCAGACCATCAGAAAACCTGTGCAAGGGAAAAGATGAGACACGAGGGCTGCACCTCTTGGTGGTAATTTCAGGAGAAAGATGGGTGGGCTGAGACTCCCCAAAGCCCCATGTGCCCTGCATGCTCTTCCTTGAGAAAGGACTCCTGAAGGTGAGTCTTTTTCAGAGACATCTAGAATTGTTGGTGCGGCCAGGCATGTATCACTCCACCTGCACACCTCCATTACTTGCCTCAAAGGACATTTTTTGGAGGCGCCTTAAAAGACAGATACCCACTTTTCATGCTTGGCAGTTTGTCTGATTTGCAAAGTCCCTCCTTAGATCTGCTTTATTTCTGGCATGGAAAAACCGATGATCACCCCAGGGAGTGCTGAAAGAGCACATCACTAGGAAGCACACTTGATCCTACAACTCCAGCAGACAGCCCTGGCTCTCCTACTGAAAGTGTTCTGGGACCAGCCAGAGAGAACAAAATGCAGCCATCACTGCTTTCTTTAGACAGTGGTTTGATCAAACCTCCTGTTGAAACAAATACAAGAGCATACAAATGCAATTTCAACACCACACAGTGAATTAAACACCTATGACTTGATCCATTAGCATCTCCCTTGACTGTAGCTCCACCAGGGTAAACAGTGAAACTTAACCAGAAGCTCCACTTACCAACTTGTCCTTGGCACTGGTCACATGTTTGCCAATATCCTATAACAGACCTTCCAATACAAGGCTGGAGGTGATAACTGTGCAAGGGGGTTATTCTTGGCCTGATGCACAGGAAGGCAGCTATGTGGATGAATTTTGCTGCAGCTATGGAGAATTTTGGATGTAACTCACAAACTGGGACTATTTCCCCACAGGCTACACTGATCAGCAATGTATCACCTTCTCTTGTGCAGCTACATTTGATGAGATCTACGTGGATTTAACGCCACACAGAGAAAATTCAATGCCAGTAACGAAATACCAGTGCAAAACCACTAACAGGAAAATATACCTTTTTTCAACAACAGTGTTTCTGGCAGCAGTCTTCAGAAGAGGAAAACAGCAAACAGTATCAGGACTGTGACACCCACTGATCTGCATTAAAGAGGTGCCTTCAGTGAGTGTCATACTACCATCCTCTAACATTCCTCCAGCAGATTTCATGCCACATCTATCAGCAGCATCCCTAGTATGCTTTTATTTTCTGTCCTTGAGATATAGCTGAATGATTTCTCCAACACTTCAACAATCCACTTTAATTGCCAGGACAGGCATCTGACAAAGTGTAATGCAACTGCACTTTCTTGCTGCTGGCTGCCAAGCCTGTGCATAGACACCTGGGTAGCAGGAATGAAATGCAGCCCTGCTCCAGCCAGCATCTTCCTGGCTGCAATCTACCTTGAGCTGTTACACTGAATTGCCCACTTGGTTTCCAAGTTTTACCTTGTCTGGAGAAGGCAGGGGGTGGCTCCGGTGATTTGGCAGCACAGTCTTCACAGTCCCAAATGCGACCAGTTCACATTCCTGAAAGGGGTCCACAGTGGATAAATGCCACTGGGGAGCCCTGAATTAAATGTCAGGAAGCAAGCCAGGTAGGCAGAGACCCTAAGACACAGAGCATGAGGGACAAGAGAAGGATAGGTGGGTCTCTGGAGCTTTAGAGAAGTTGTGTGATATGTTTGGTGTGTGGATGTGCCAGGAAGGAGATGCAATTATGTTTTTGCCTCCCATCACATCTCCAAGTGACAGAGGAAAATGGCAACTCCCTGCCTGTGTCCAAAGTGACAGCTCTTTTCAACTGTTGGGCAAAGGAAGGGCAGACAGATCAGAGTCCTGGACAATGGAATAAACCAGTCTACATGACCTCTGCCTGTACACTGCAAACCCAAGAAGAACACAGTATTCATTGACATCTTAGCCCTACCTTGCTGGAGAAGCAGTGACAATGTACCACACCTCACCAGCCTGAATTCAGTCACTTTAGCAGATATTGTAAAAGAGGGATAAATTTCCTAAAGGCACTCAAAACAAATTCCTTAGGGTAACTGTTTGTAAAGATAGGATGTTTTAGCCATTGGCATTTTTAATCAAAACAAACTCTTATAAATTTTCCATTTCAACAAGATAGGCAGCTGTTTTCTTTCTGGTTTAGTGGATGGATACACAAAAATACAGAGAAGTGGAGATATCTCCAAGTAGCTTAATGTAAAAGAAAAAAAAGTCACCAATCCTAAAACTGTGTCTTGCTGAAAGGGAACATACTGAAGACTGCAGTGATCATAACCTTAACTCCTTAACTCCCAGTCCCCATATTTGAAGGGGCCATAGTCCAGCCCTCCATGCTGAATACTTCCACCCATTGCAAAGGGAGATCCACACCGGGTCTGACTGGCTCAGGCTCCCACCCCAGACATTCCCCATGTTGAAGATCCACTTACCTGCCTGGTTTGTGGTTACATTTACAGACACAAACTGCCGGGCTCCAGGGTTCTGGTCGGACACTCCATTCACTGCCTCAATTTCAAAGGTATAGTTTGTATGAGCAAGCAGATCCACCATCATGACAGAGGTGTTTTTCAGGCCGGTTTGCTGGGGGAGGTACCTGACATGACCGCCACACGCCTCACACAGACCCGAGTGTGAGCTGCACTTCTTGCATGCAATATAATAAGACACATCTTTCCTTCCACCAGTATCAGCAGGGGGAATCCATTCCAGAAAGACACTAGTCTCGTTAACATTTGAGATGGCACTCCGAGGAGCAGAGGGGGGTCCTGGTTTATAAAGTGAGAAAAACACATGGTAAAAACAGTATTATCAGTCATCCTGCTCGCTACTACTCTCTAAGCTGAAAAGAGATGCTCCATTGCTCATGTGTCAGAAAGTACAAGGGAATCATTGGTAGCAGCACCTGAAGAACTTGAAAAGTAGGGATTTATTTTGAGCACTTCCACCTCACCCCAAGGGGTCTGTGCAGGACAGCACAGATAGCAGCCATCTGTGTGGGAGGACAAGACACAGGGCTGGCTCAAACCCAACAGGAGGAGCACTCCACACTGGGGCATTGCCTCTGGTGCTCTCCTTGATCTTCCTGCAAAGGGAGAAGCAAATATTTGCTCTAAGTCACTGTTGGCTTCACCAGGGGAAAGATTTCCCGTCCTCACTCCACTGCCCCTATACTACTAGCCCTAGGTCCTAAGAAAAAGACATGCCCTAGGGTTTCCACACTACTTAGATACTCAACTCAAATGCCGAATCTTTCCTCTCTGTCTACCTGCCACTTCCCATCAGCTATTTGGCAACAGTGAAATCTAAGCTTGGGCATCCAAGTCACACTTGAGTGAGATGCTCAATGTATCCCAAAGCAGATGGTGATCTACACGGACCACTGGAAACATGGACGTATCCGGCTACTCAACAGCAGCCTTCTTGGTCCCCGCCAAGCTGCAGCATGGTTGGTTAGCCACACCATGCTTGCTTATTTTGCCAAGCCTCCCTGCTCAGAATGCCAGTGTGGCACTGGCAAGGCTATCTAAGGAGGAACAGCTGCTGCAGAGACCCCAGACCACCTGCAAAAAGTGAGTTGTTTTTCTTCATCTTGGTGGGAAAGACCATGGCTGAGCAAGCAAAGTCCACCTGGAGACACCTTCAAGGCTGCATCCTTGCAAGCTTTCTGTTTTTAATAGGCTTGTGTTGCAGATGAAGGGCAAGCTGCAGATACACCCTGAAGATAATGTGAAAGGACAAGCAGGAGTCTCACGCAAGAGATGCACATGTTAGGTATTCAGGGAATGCTAATAAATGAGGAAGAAAGGGTAACTTTATCAAAGCAAGCCGGGATGGATTTTAGTCACAGCACCATCAGAAGCTATACAGCAAAGACTGGGACTTTTCTGATGGAAGGCAACACAACACTCTCCCTTTCAGTTTGAATGAAGCTGTCAAAATCCATGAACAGTTCCTTGAAAAGAGCCCGACAAGTAGCTTCATTAGACAGAGATCCATATGAATCTAACAGGCTGTCTTAGGCTGTCATCTTCTTGTTTTGTTGTGATAATTAAACTTGATTTGTTATCTAAAACAGGCAGTGTTGCAAAAATGAAATTACCTTATAAACCAGAAGCATTTTCCTATATTTCCCTTTCCTATTCCCCTTTCTAAAGTCTATAAAATTAGTAACACTGATAAACTGAAACACTGTCATGATTTTGACTCCAGCTGTTCTGATTCAATGAGAAATTCACTGAGAGAGGAAATAAATAATCCTGACATATTTTTTTACTCTTTGGAGGAAGAGCAGTTGAAGACAAAAGCTAAGGTAGCTTTGGAAATGGTAGGTCATCTTTGTTTTGTTCTGTGATCTTTTCAGATCAGTAGGAACTAGGAGCAAGCCACTCATGAGCTGTGCCCGGGGGGATCCAGCACTATTTAGCTAATGACATCAAGGTACAGCCCAAGTGAGGACTATTTCCTGCAGTGTCATACTCGTACTGATATAATGGAAACTATGAAATTCATCACTGGAGCTGTGTGGAGTTATATATATTGCACTCAAGGGCTTTTTTATATGTTTTACTGGTTAAATTGCCCTATTTTTTCTTTCACTGGATGAATGCCCTTTTGCCGATGCCAATACTCTAGGAAAAAAATAAAGAACTCAAGCACAAGAAACACTTACTGGACAATATGTCTTTAACAGGGGATAAATTATTATTTTTTTAAAGTAAACAAGTTTTTACTTGCTTTGTACAGAAAAGTCAGTTGCTCTTCTTGAAGGCTTAAAAACATCAGCTTTAGTGAAAATACTTTAAAGCTAATGGGACTTCATAACCTATAAAATCAGCATTCTCACAGGGCCTCAGAGAAAGGTCTTTAGTAGTCTACAGATATCTAACAAAACCTACTTGAAGAATCTTGAAGCTGTAATGGATAGAACTTGACTAAATCCCAGCTGGGAGAACAAAAAGGTGTTTTACCTTCAGAAGAAGGGTGCCCTAGATCTGCTAAGGTGGTCTGCTTTAATCTCCAAACTCATTTTGTCAAGGGCAAAGATATTAGTTCACTGATTTTTTAGAAAACACAAATAATTTTTGAATTTGCTACTTTGTAGCGTAAGCAGGTAAAATTCGCCCCTACTGCACCACAATTTACTGACAAGAGGCAAATACTTTCTGAAAGCAAAGATACTGGTATTTTTGCTGATGGACAGCAAACCTGCTGTTTACTGATGAACATATTCTTAAAAAATAGCCTGAGACAAACTACCTTCAAGATACAAATGCATATATGTATACACTCAAAGTTAATTGTAAACTTGTTGCAAGCAGAATATTACACTAAATACTATAAAATATTCAATTTGCCCCATATATCATAATATTACAAATATTTCCACAACATACTCTGAACAGCAACACGGCTACTTATCAGAGATGTGAGGGGAAAAAAAAAAGGGCGTAATTATGTTTTGGTTTTAAAGAGATGCTTTGCAAGGAACTGAAGCTAAGATTATTTAGTTAAGAAGAAATAAAACACAATCACTTCCTGGAAGATACATAATAATATTAAGAGAATTCTCAAATATCCATCAGGTCCAAAATTTGTTTTTGTCTGAGGGCAGTAATATTTCAGACTCCATCACAGCACTGTTAACTTCAAAATTACCAATCATTATTTATAAAACATACTTAAGGAACTGGGAAAATTAAACAAAAATTAATTCCTCCCCTGCCCTGTACTTAACTGAGCAGTTGACAGTGGTGTAGCAGCTAGGTTTTTTTTAGTGATGCTAGAGGCAAGGGGGAAGACTCATGCAGCTTGGGACTGAAAAGCATTCACTTTGAATTAGGAAAACATGATTTTATAGCTATACCAACTGGTAAGGGGACTTTGTATGTGTAGACCTGAGAGCAGACATTGACGTATTCTCTAAAATTAACTACACTTCAAGTTGAGGGAATACTGTGGATATTATTAACTTCTGAGGGAATAAATAATAAAAACATTAAAACCCCCTTGCAGTATTTTCCAACCAGTCATGACTCAAGTCTGTCTTGCTTGTGTTTTACTTCATGATGAGATGTTACCCTCCAGATCTAATTGGATTGGTTTAAAATGTTAGTGTTGCTACCTACTCTTTACTGTCCCTGCCAAAATTTTCTACCCCTCCCACTGAGCTGACATAGCACATGCCTTCCTCATCACCTTCAGCACAAATACAACATGATTAGGACAAAATCCTATGAAAAGATGCATGGAGAAAGTGAGGGTGACTGAAGCACATGGAGAAGGCTTAGATAATCCACCCTGCTTTTGGGATGGTAAGCATGAATGCCAGCAGAGATGCTGCAACATCCTCAAGTGCTGCACTGGGGTTTGTAGTGGGCAACAGAAGCTGAGCAGTGCCTTGATCAGCTTTAAACGTCATATCTGCCCTAGAAGCACTCAGTACCCTGCCAGGCCATATCCTAACACAGCTTTAGGCACGATGCCTGTGCTTTAAACTAGCTTATAGTAAGCTTTCAAAACAGAAATAAAACCCACTCTGAAACAAAACCACCCAGACATTAACACCCAACAAATGTAGCCAACCACCACCACTAAATAAGCATAAACCCCATAAAAACCATAAAAAGAAAACCCCACGGCATTTGCAGAATCGGAAATAACAGACTTTATGTACAGGGTTCAAACTGCATCAGAAACCTAAGGGGGAAAGGCACTTGAACTTCATTTCTTTTTAACATGAGTTGCTCACCAAGCTTGCTTTCACCTCTCTGAGCATCCTGCCCTATGCTCACGTCATAGGCATGCATAAACTTCTTTCTCAGGGATGACAGCTCCTTCCCTGTGCTAATTCAACAGCAGGACAGACTGGATGTGTACCCTTACATCCTGAGAAGGGGCAGAGCACAGCACCACTGATGATGGGCAGAAGACACAGTGGACACCAGAGTATAGCATGACTCTCTGTCAGTTCCTGGCTTTGGTTCTGTCTGCACAGAAAAGCTGATTTTATGAGTGTTTCCAGAGCTCAGTGGGGTTTCCCAAAACAATGCTGGACCACATCGTCTCTCATTTATTGGTGGCTTTGAAGTCAGGCCAAGGGGCAAAATGAACATCAAGAAGCCCTGAAGTTTTTCATGCTGTAACCCACCCTAGCTATTGCTCCAAAAGACACTGGCACACCTATTTAATAAGCTGAGGAGTGCTTGCATGAGTCACCTTCCCCAGACCACTTTGATCTGACAGCACCAGTGACTGCAGTGATGCCTAAGGCTGCCTTCTCCTTCCCTGCAGCACACCCTCCAACAGCCACAGGTTTAATGCTCCTTTGCCTGGTGAAAATCAAAGGCAGAGTTCAAGGGGCCCAATTCTACTCCAAGTGTCTCCTTCAGGCAAGCAGAGCGCTGCCGAGGGCAATTTCTTTTGCAAGAGTGTCTCTCCAACAGGAACAGACCTTCTCTTTTTCTTTTTGAAGTGCAAACTTGGGAAGCTAGGAAGGACACCTGTATTTACTGGGAAAGGCAGCGTAAGCCTCTATCATGCCTACACGATGCAAGGAAACAGTATAGAAGTCACCTCTGCACCATTGCCCAGTGGCTCTGAGCATGCATTGACTCATAAACCTACTCTTTCCTCCATTACTTAAGCTCCTTGGAAACTCTAACTGCAGTACTTAGAATAGTAGCACCAGTAGTTTGCTCCTTTTTGGTCCTTTGCAAGCCCTTTTGCACCATAAAAATTACATTTGGAGCATGACAGACCCAGCTCAGGTCTGTGCTACACTCAGCAAGACTAGCTGGGGGCATGAAAATTATGGCCCTTAGTATCTGAAACATACACTGAACACGAGACTTTCAAGGTACAGCTGACAGGATAGCTCACAGATAGCAGGGGAAGGGTAAAATGAGTAATTCTGATTCCACCTTGGACTCCCGGTACCCCAGTGTGATTGTTATACTGCCCTCTCCCTACACGAAGTGGGTAGATTCTACATTTTTGCTGCAGGTTTGGAGAAGCAGTTTCTATCACTGAGTTTTGAGGCTACCCTGAAGAGTGAACATCTCCAGGCAGATTGGAAAGATAGGGTTCTCTTTCAGCTTGTTCACTGAAAATGAGCTAAGACATGATACTAAGCATGACCATGTAGATTCCACCCATGCCTACTGCTGACAAGTGCTACCCACTGTTTCTTCCGTGTGCATGCCCCACGCTGGTACTCATGTCTGAATGCTGTGCTGCTGGTTGAGTCTGCTCAGGAGCCGCTGGTGAGAGATGGAACATTTGTTCATTACAAAAATGCTTTCTGGGTTTGATGCCAGCTTTTGAAGCAAAAAGCTTTGAAAAGTCTCCTCTCATGTAACCAGGATTATGATGGACAAAGCCAGTGACATTACAAGTGTGTCAAGACTAGTTCAGACTCCAGCCCAGAGCCTGAAAAAGCACGTCAATTAGTATCATAATGTCTAGTCACAGTACAGGAACAGCTGGAAAGGATTAAAAACAACCCTATAAGCACATGCTTACTTGTACAGGCCATTGTAGGTGGGTCTGATTCCTTCCTAAAATAGTGTTCTTCACACAGGCAAGATGTGGATGCTTCATCAAGCGTGTAGCTGTGAGGGGGACATTTGCTGCAGGATGGACTGTGGGGTGAAGCTTTGAAGAACCCAGGTCTGCATACTGTGAAAAGAAGAACCACAGGCTAAGCTCTCCCATCATAAAATCAGTCTCTTCACATTTCCTCTTAAAAAAAACCCCCATATCTTCAGCTATAAAACAAACACTTATGAGATATTTGGTTTGCATATTTTAAAACAGTCTAACACTAACAGATAGCACGTACTTAAATAGCTGCATGAAAAGAGAATTAGAATTTGTCGATTATTCTTTTCCCCTAGCATCTGCCATTGCTGGGTATTTATTTTCCTTGTTGAATGCATTAGACGTAACATCTTCTGGGCTCTGCTTTAGAAAACATTACTGTGATTTTATTTTTTTTTCATTTAGTCTTAGAAAAACAGGTAAAATACATCTCATGGTTTTTGTTTAAGATGTTCTACACCCAGAAATCAATGTCTCAGCAAACAAATAGCAACATGGTGGCAGAGGGGATCTCAAGATTGACAGCTTTAAGACATTGTGATAAGGCTACTTCCCTAGGGTCTTTTCCCCTGCAAACCTGCGATGAATTTTAAAGTGCTCCATATAAGACACATTGTTCAGCATATAGCCTGAACCAGGCATGCTCACTGCAGAAGATATTCCTTCCAGCTCCAATATATATGCATGATGAGGCACAAAGACTTGATCTGAGAGATATTTTTCTTCTTACAAATATATTGTTAAGGGTAGCTTGGGATTTTTTTTTTCTTTTTAATAATTTGAAGCGAATACAGTAATATCTTGTTTCCAGCCTCCTGAAACAAGTGCTCTTTCACTTATGCAAAGCTCTCTGTACTTCACCCGTGTGCGCACACTCAGTCAGAAGCACTGACAGACACAGGTTTGCAAAAAGATTTTTAGGAAAAAAACCAGCTGGCCCTGTAGTTATACCGTTATATGCAGAACTATAAATGCACTGGTAGCAAACTGAGGAAACCTCGATTTTCTGTTTGTCTCACAAAGCAGAGACACGGAGACATGTTAATGCAGCTCCAAAGTGATGTTATCTTTTTTCCTTCAGAATTGCTCTTTAGTGTTTCTGCCCACTATGATATCAAGGATGCACAGATCTGCTATCAGACTTACAGAAGTTACCTGGACATCCCAGAGCCTTTCTATCTACATTCAAACTTTCCCAGTTGTAGTTAGCTCACAAAGAAAATGAGTTCACAGCAAAAGCACTAATACTATCCCATCAGGAATGTTCCAGACAGTCACAGCGTATGAAAAACTCAGGTAGAGATGGCAGAATTCATCCTCACCATAGATAAAGTGCAGGTTTTTACTAGCGATCCCTTTCCTCTGATAGAGCAACTAGGACAACTCCTTCTAAAGTTGGCTCTGCTTCCTTCTGTACCAGAGAAACTCTCTCAACATCTTTCCTTTTAAATCAGTAGCTTCTTCACCAAAGGTGAGATACTTGCACATCAGTTCATAACTCCTAGAGATGACCAATAACTCTTTGATGACTAAAATCACTTATGCATAAAAAGTGGTGTGATCCAAGAGCACCCATTAGATGTCTCCCAGGACCCACCTCCACAGTCTTGCCTGGACTACAAAACCCTCACATCAAGCACCGTGCTGTTTTGAATCAGGTTCCAAGCCCACAACGGGCTGCCAGGTTGCCATTGTGCATCTGCAGCCCCTCTGACATATTCTAGGGAAGGCTCATCTCCAGGACCCCTGCTGACCTCTCAAAACTGAGCATCCTCCCACCCTATCCCCCAGATCCCTTTTCTTCCCACAAGACAGGCAGAGAACAAATAGTTGAACTGGAGGCATTTACATGTTTTAAACCCCCATATTCCAAAACTGCTAATCATCCAACTAGTGCTCCATAGCAAGGCTGTGAGCTCTGCAGGATGCAGTTTTTCTGCTTGGTGTCCATACACCAGGACCAGTGATCAGACCTAGGGCTGAATTTATCCTTGATGGCTTTTAGCAGACTTGCCATGAGCTGCCCTCATGCTTTATGGCAGGTTTTTCAGTTTCTAGCACATAGTTATGGTCTTTTATTTACTTCACAGCTACCTTCAAATGCTGCCCTACCTACAGCAAGGACTTGTTATACAATCTCTTGAGAGTCTTCTGGGAGAGTAGACCACCAAATGGTTCCTCTCTAGCTTACAATGGTATTTCAAAGCCAAATCAAACTCACTTGCACAAGCAAGGGACAGGGAAATGAAAGCACAAAAATGTGCAACATATAATAAGGGCAGCCCACATCTAGTGTGTGCTCAATGTCATTAGCCTGCAAAAAAGAACTTGAATTTATCTCATCATGTCCCATCAAGACAGACAGAAAATCACTACAGCACAAAGGTTTACCATGCTTCTATTTTGTGCAAAGCTACAAATGCAAAATAAGTCAGTTTTCCTCAACACATTTTCAACAAGGTGCAGCTTGTTAATGACGGTATGATATGTAGCTCAGCTCGAAGGGAATATTTGGTTTTCACAAATAAGTATGGAGCCAAGATATGGACAATATTTTAATGAGAGATGTGAAATAAAACTGAACTGGACCAGTTTTTGTACAATCTGCAGACTCCTGTGGGTCAGGCAAGTCCCTTCTCTATTCAAACAGTATAAGGAGGAACACTCTAGAGCATAACTTTACACTGAAGATTTCAACATAAGTCCTTAAAACAGCAGCATGCTGTCAGATGTAAGTGAAATACTCTTGTGTCAGTTAGAACATTCAAGGGCAGAAGATGGGACATGCAAAAGGAGGGAGTATAGAAAATAAAAATAAATGCAATAAGTGCCACAGTGAGTGGTAGTGTGCTGAGTCCACCACCCACAGCAGATGCAGAGGGAGATTTGCAGGGTTCCCCCGGCACAGTTTTCCAGGCTGTCATGACCAGTTGTCATGGGGACAACTTCTGATGCATCCTATGCCTCCACACTGCAGAGCAGGTACAACAGCAGGTGGATAAGCACAGTCTTGGTTGAGTTCAACACCCAAAAGCAGGAGCTGGTACCATGTCAATTTTCTGCCACTGATGGCAGTGTCTCAGACGTTTTGGATATTAGTTTCAGAGCAGAACAGGGCCACGAACAACCTACCTTGCATGTACCTTGGGTTTTGGTTTTATCTTACCATTTGTCTTCTGACAGTCAACCTTATAATCTCTTCATGAAGTATACATGACTTTATTTAAAAATACATGGGTGTCTGGGGTTTAATTCCTAATTAAATCTTATTTTAGTCTTCTTATATTTTTATCTCAGTATTTCCAATTCAACAGCTCTTGAAAGGATACACAGAACTAGCATAGTACAGTCACACACATAATGGTACTGTCTCTCTTTTAAAGGAGATACGAAAACAGGAGAAAAAAGATGAGCTTAAGGCTCCCCATAATCTATTGCAAAATAGCTGAAAAGAAATGAAATTAAGTTTTAAGCTGTAGATAAGATCTGATTCTTTCCTTTTAGTATTAAAACCAGTAACTTCTTAGCTGATTAACCATCACTGATGTGTGAAAAGTCTTTAAATTAAATTGGTTGCTAGAAAAAATATGATTATTTTTAGACACAGCAAATATGCCATAAACAACCTGCTAGTGTTAGGTACAAGTGGGATGTGTTTCTGTTAGTAGCACATCTATTATTAGCAAATTAATTTCACACTTTTTCTTTTTAATAGCAACCACAAAATGTTGCGGGCATAGAGCATTAACATCTGTGCAGCCTCTTGCACACTTCAAAATGGGCCAGAGAGAGATGGCTGCAATGAAGGATGACAGCAAGAGCATCTCAGGACAGCAATGGCATGAGCTGATCCCTTAAATGGGTAGCAATCAGATTAGAAACTATCTTTGTACCTTGCAGATGGGAGCCCACAAGAGCCATGCTGAAGGAAACTGGCTCTTGGAACATGGGTGGATGGAAGTACAACCACTGGTCCTCTTACAATTAAAACTGGCCTCTTTGAACAACATACTGAATGTGCTATACCAGTAGTAGAGACAGTGAGGAGACAAAAAAAACTCCAGGGAAACAAGCCACTAACATCAACCAGCTGAGACTACTTGGCAGATTATTTTCTGTAAGCCTTAACATCAAATGATTTGCAGCTGTATCCCTATAACCATCCCTTCCCTGAGCTTTGACCAAAGATTGCATCCAATGGGCAGGGATCCTCTCCTCTCCAGCTGCCCCACACCTTCACTGCATACTGACCCTAGGCAACACATGCTGGATGCAAGGACCACCTCTGGGGCTTTCCATACTCACAGGCACCACCCCATTACCATAAAATCATAGAATTGTTAAGGCTGGAAAAGACCTCCAAGACCACCAAGTTCAGCCTTTGACTGAACATCCCCATGTCAACTAGGCCATAGCACCAAGTGCCACGTCCAGTTGTTTCTTGAACACTTTCAGAGATGGTGACTCTGCCATTCCCTGGGCAGTTTTAATGCTTGACAACCCTTTCAGTGAGGAAATTCTTCCTCATGTTCAACCTGAACCTCCCTGGGTGCAGCTTGAGACAATTTCCTTTCATTCTGTCAGTAGTTGCCTGGGAGAAGAGGCCAACCCCTACTTCTTTCAGGTAGTTGCACCTCAATGTCTTTCTTGAAGTGAGAGGCCTAAAACTGGACACAGTTCTCAAGCAGTGGCCTCACCAGTGCTGAGTACAGGAGGACATCACTGCCCTGGTCCTGCAGTCACACTATTTCTGATAGAAGCCAGAATGCCACTGGCCTTCTTGGCCACCTGGGCACACTGATTGCTCATGTTCACCCAGCTCTCAGCCATCACCCCCAGGTCCTTTTCTGCTGAGTAGCTTTCCAGCCACTCTGCGCCCAGCTTGTAGCAACACCTGGGGTTACTGTGACCCAAGGGCAGGACCTGGCACTTGGCCTTACTGAACCTCTGTACTGGGTTTCTGTGGCCAGGTGTTGGTAGCAGGGGGCTACAGGGATAGCTTCTTTGTGAATCTGCTAGATGCTTCTCCCATGTCGGGTAAAGCCAGCCAACTCCATGACAGACCCACCACTGGCCAAGGCCAAGTCAATCAGGAATGATGGCAATGGCTCTGTGGTAACGTGTATAAAGAAGGAAAAAAAGTTATTGGGCAGATGAAAATTGCAGCCAGAGAGGAGAGGAGTGAGAACATGAGAACAACTCTGTAGACACCAAGGTCAGTGGAGAATAAGGGGGAGCAGGTTCTGCTGGCACCGGAGCTGAGGTTCCGCTGCAGCCTGTGGAGGGAGACGGGGGTGCAGAGATCCACCTGGCAGACCTATGCCAGACCAGCTGGATGCCTGAAGGAGGCCATGACCCCATGAGAGGCCCATGATGGAACAGAGTCCTGGCAGGGACCTGCTGACCCATGAGAGAGGAGCCTATGCTGGAGCAGGTACCCTGGTAGGACCTGTGGCCCTGTGGGGGACCCACACTGGAGCAGCATATGCCTAAAGGACTGCACCCCATGGAAAAGTGACCCACATTGCAGCAGTTTGCGAAGAACTGCTGCCAATGGGATGGACTCACGTTGGAGGAGTTCGTGAAGGACCCCATAGGGAGCAGAGGAAGGACTGCTCTCTCTCAGCAGTGGCAGAAACAATCTGGGATGGACTGACCACAACCCCCACTCCCTGTCTCCCTGTGCCACTGGCAGGGGAGGAGGAAAAGGTCGGGGGGAAGATATTTTTAAGATTTATTTTACTTCTCATTGAACTGTTCTGATTTTGTCAGTAATAAATTTAATTAATATCCCCACTTTGAGTTTGTTCTGCCTGTGATGGTGATCTCTCCTGGTCCTTATCTCAACTCATGAACCCTTTGTTATATTTTCTCTCCTCTGTCCAATTGTAGAGGAGAGTGATGGAGCAACTTTGGTGGGCACTTAGCATCCAGCTAGGGTCAACCCACTACAAGCTCATACAATTGGCATTGGCCCATGGATCCAGCCTGCCCAGATCCCTCTGCAGACCCTGCCACAAAGCTTAGTGTTGTCTGCGAACTTACTGAGAGTGCACTCGATCCCCTTGTCCAAATAATCAATGAAGTTATTAAATAGAACTGGCCTCAATACTGAGCCCTGGGGAACTACAGCAGTGACTGGCTGCCAGCTGGATGTAGCACCAGTCACGACCACCCTCTGGGCCTGGCCATCCAGCTTATTTTTAACACAGAAAAGAGTGCACTGTCCAAGCCATGGACTGCAAACTTCTTCAGGAGAATGCTGTGAGAGACAGTATCAAAGACTTTACTGAAGTCCAGGCTGACTACAACCACAGCCTTTTTCTCATCCACTAGAAGGGTTACCTTGCCATAGAAGGAAATCAGGCAGCTCAAGCAGGACTTGCCTTTCCTAAACCCATGCTGGCTGGGCCTGATCCCCTGGTTGTCCTGTATGTGCTACATAACACTCCAGAAGATCTGTTCCATAACCTTTCCTGGCATCAAGGTCAGCCTGACAAGGCCTGGAGTTCTCCAGATCCCACTTCCAATCTTTCTTCTAGATGGGCATCACATTGGCCAACGTTCAACCTTCTGAGACCTCTCTGGTTAGCCAGGACCGATGATAAACGATGAAGACTGGCTCTGTGAGCTCTTCTGCCACTTCCCTCAACATCCTCAGGTGGATCCCATTGGGCCCCATAGACTTGTGGATGTCTAAGTGGAACAGCAGGTCACTAACTACCTCCTCCTGGATTGCAAGGGGGTCTATTCTGCTCCCTGTCCCTCAGCTCAGGGGGCTGGTTGCCCTGAGAATAACCAGTCTTTCTGTGAAGACTGAGGCAAAGAAGGCATCAAGTACCTCTGCCTTTTTCCTCATCCTCAGTGACAATGTTCCCTCCCACGTCCAATAAAGGACAGAGATTTTCCTTGGCCCTCCTTTTGTTGTTAATGCATTTATAAAAACACTTATTATTTTTCACAGCAGTGGCCAGATTGAGTTCTATTTGAGTTTTTGCCATTCTAATTTGTTCTCTACTTGACCTAATGACATGCTTGTACTCTTCCTGAGTTGCACGCCCCTTTTTCCCACGGTCATAAACTCTCTTTTCCCCTGAGTTCTAGCAAAAGCTCCCTCTTCAGTCTGGCTGGTCTCCTTCCCCTCCAGCTCATCTTTCAGCACATTGGGATGACCTGGACCTTTAAGATTTCCTTCCTAAAGTATAACCAGCCTTCACAGACTCTTTTGTTATTAAGGACTGTTTCCCAATAGACTTTTTGAACCAGTGTCCTAAATAGGTCAAAATTCACCCTGTGGAAGTCTAAGGCAGACTTACTGATCTCCTCCCTTACTTCACCAAGAATCAGAAACTTTATCATTTTGTGGTTGCAATGCCTAAGTCAGCCTCTGACCACTGTATCTCCCACTAGCCCTTCTCTGCTTGTAAACAGCAGGCCTACCAGAGCGCTGCCCCTTGTAGGCTTGCTTACCAGCTGTGTCAGGAAGTTAATCTTCCACACATTCCAAGACTCTCCTAGAATGCCTCCTCTCCACTGTGTTGAGTTTCCAGCAGGCATCTGGCAAGCTAGTCTCCCACAATAACAAGGGCAGATATGAAACATCAGCCAGCTGCCTAGAGAATATTCTATCTGTTTCTTCATCCCATAATTAGTATTAGTAGGAACTCCAGTTTTATCCCTGGAGAGAGAAAAGGTAGGAAACATGACCCTATAAGCCTTGAAACCCAAGCTGATATGAAAAAGGTCCAACTTATTACTCCCTTCGCGCTCTTGTGACGCTAGGAGGATAAGCTCACAGTGCTTAGGATCAGCAAAGTGACCTTTCCTATGTCTCAGAAAATAAAGCTCAAACAGGAATTACACCGTCTCCCTTGCAGAGCACCAAATTAGTCTCCACAGTAATGAGAAACCACAAGTATAGCTCATAAGGCAAGTGCCACTAATTCACAAATAAAGCTAAAGGACTAAATCTAACAAAAATTAATGAGCATAAGGATGCCTAGTCTAGATGGAGCACAGGTTATCCGGCTGAACCTGAGGTTTCCTCCCCAGCCTGCATACCCCTTTTGCTTCTCCTTCATATCTTTTAGTGCCATTTTACCTTTTCAGGTGGCAAACTTCTTCAGATAGGGACACGCAGCTCAAATTACCATCGCTTTTAGAACTAAACACAGTGTAAAACTTTCTGCCCCATGGACAGACCCATAGTCCACACTGAGAGAGCTCTCAGCTGAAACACAAGCAGGATGTGGAGTGATGTGTATGAGTGGGGGGGGAGGGATGTGTGTGTTTTCAACTCTGTAGCTCATCAACTCTGCTTTCATTAGCACATTGCTCCAGTACAGCGAATATGCCTTGAGAGCTGAAGGATCTGGGCAAAAACAAGCTGCAAATAAACCAAACCCTGTTCTCATCTCTGGAGCTGCCATGCCTTGAAGCGTTTGCACTGAGAAGAGAGAGCTGCTGCCTCTTAGATATGTCCAAAACCTATAAAAGGGTTTAGCAAGGTACAGTCTTTACAATGTGGAATCAATTAAAATGCTGAGAGGCTCCAAGCATCAGCTTGTGCTTCTGACATGCTCTTTTACTTACAAGAAAAAAAACAAAACAAAAAACACAATGGACTGTCTTCATCTCTCTCAGCCAGTATAAACAGATGATCACCAGGCTCTTCTAAAAAGTATTTCAAGAACTACAGCAACTCACCAAAGAGCATCATTCTGCAAAATTTACAAGCAGGCTCCCGAGAGCTAATCCTGCCCTCCCTAACAACTCTCTTGAACTGCAGGCCGACACTGAAATTGCTGCCAAAGCTATAAAGCTACAGAAAAATGTGTAAAATGCCCTGATTATATTTCCTTTAGGCTTGGTCTCTTGATCTGCAATAGTGCTATGTTGCTTCCTGTAGCATGCCTTGGGAATTCGAAGGGAATTAAATAAATATCCACTAATAAAACAGTGTAGTTCAAAGCTGCTCAATCCAGTAGAAGTCCAGCACCCAATGCCGCAGTCCAAGACCTGCTAAAGGTCCTTTCAAATGATGTCCTGCACCTTGCTGCATAAGTGGGGCATCTGGAGGCTTTGCACTTTGAAGACAGAGACTCAGCTCCTACCTTGGATGTAAGCCAACTCATGCATCTCAAGTGGGAAATATTCTTTTAAGCTTTTTTTTTTTTTTGTTCTAAGAAAACACTATGTCTTTAGATCCTGTTCTGTCCAATTCCATACTAACTCATGTTGAATTATATCCACTTTGCATTGAAATCAGCTCTAGCTCTGAATAACAAAACACCCCTGAAAACTACATAAATATATAAATAAATTAGTGCTTTCAGTTCCTCCCTCTGAAATACCACTTTTTTCTACCACGTGACTCACTAAGGTGTCACACAACAATTTATGGCATAACTGTAGTTGCTAGAAAACTAAGAATTAACTGCCACTAATAACATTAATGTGTTTCTTTCAAATGGTATAAAACTTCATCACATGTCATCGCTTCAAAAAAATTTATCAAATTCCCAAGTCAACTACATTTGCAAGCCATAAAAATACCTAGAACACAATACATTTGAAAATGCTCATGCTTACATTAGGATCTTAATGGGCTATATTTCTGCACATTCCAACTTCGCTCTAAAGAAGATTTTTAAGCAATCAAAGAGGCAAAACCTGAGTCAAGCCTACTCTCGGCAGCATGATGGGGGAGCAGTGAAGGAGATTTATTCTGCCATATATGCAAACCCACACTATCATTTAGGTTTGATTTTGCAAAAGGAAAACAAGCTATGGAAAACAAATGCTCTTAGGGGAAACAGAAGATTTTTCAAAAGCACTCAGGACGGCACAAGCGTACTCCCATCAGCTGTGTCAACTGCAGGGCCAGCTGGCCATGCTTTGGTTTTATCGGGGTTTTCTTGCCAAACTTTCCTGTCCAAAAAACACTAGAAGAAACTTGCATATTTCTAGAGGAAGCACTGTTTGAGATGAAGTATCATTTCACAGCAAACCCAAAATTTCTGTGACTAGCAGCTGCATGCTCTTGCAAGCGTACAAGGGCTCCTTCAGCTCTCAGCCCTGGCAGCACCTGTAGTCTTCCTCACTCTCTGGCTACAAGGGACAAACTCAGATTGATCTCACTAAGCCCCAACTATCTGGCTTACAATAAAAAAAGGCAGTCCACATCCTGTTGCTACAGCTTCTCTGCCAATCATAGCTATAAAACACATATCTTCATAAATCTCTGTCTATAAAAATCTATCTGTGTATTTTTACTTTGTTCTCTGAGGTGTGGGACAAAGATGCACTTAAATTATGCTTAAATTACTGTCTTTGGTTTTTTAATGAAGACAAACTGAAATAATTTTACTCCCTTAAACAAAGGAAGCAATGATTTACAACGCTGCATCTAAAGGAAAAACACAATTAAAGACACAGAAGGCAGCAGAGACACGTTTATTCCTGCATGCTTGTAGCCACAACATAAGATGCCCAGTACTGCACATAATCCAAGAGGTGTAAGATGTTTTGAGGGGTTTTGCACACAAAGACACACACACAGGTTATCCTTTGTTACGCAAATGGCAACTTAAACATTCAAGCTGCATTGCTGCTCTAAGGGAGGGGAGGATTGATGGACAAGGCACAGAACTCCCTTGCGTTTGGTAGTGGCATTGACTGAATAGCAATAACAAGCATCATTCCTAATGGCAACAGGGAGACAAGATCAAACTTGAAAATGATGCAGCCAAAACTCCCCTATGCCCATCTGTGTACACCTATTATGGACAGTAATGCAAAGATCAGTCGGCAAAACCTCCTGGAAAATAGGGTTCTTCAAAGCTACATGTTTGCTAGCACAATATTACAATAAAAGGGTTTTAGTCTTCTGTTTCAGTCTGCCATAGGAATCTGGAGCCCAGCCAGCAAAGAAAGAAAGATTCTGTAATTATACTGTGGTTTGGACAATTGTAAGCCATTGTGGTTAAGAAATACGACGTTTGGGAGGATTTATTTTGATGATTTATGCCATGTGTGTTTACTCTATGAACATTTTAAGGCTTCAGCCTGAACTAATAAGCTGTACATATGCGGGCAGTAAAGAGAAGTAAAAACGTTTAAAATATTTCCTTCTGATTGGCTCTACCTCGCACAACTTCATTTGCATGAACAGTATTTTTAGATGGTATAAATTCAGCTGTTCCTCTCCTGACTATTTGGTCCAAAATAGGCAGCATCCTACTAACCTAGAGTGATGCTTAACACCTTCTCGAAACGATCCTTTCAAACGCAGACTCAAATGTTTAAGGGCTTGTTTGCTGCTAGCTTTATGATCATCTGTCTCAGGAGGTAAATTTGGCAGGACTGGCTGCAGACAATTTATTTTAAAATTGTTCCTTTGTAATTTATGTCTGAACATATGTCACTCCAGACACATCTATTCAAATTCCATCAGAGGGTGATGGAGATGGATCTTTTACAGCCCTGACCAAGAAAAAAGATAGGAAGGATTTAGCCAGAGTTGTCCAGACTAAGTGTGCTAAATGGGTTTATGCATAGAACAATGATTCTGGGAAGTGGGGTGGTTTTTGGGGTTTTTTTTGCAAACGTCAGGTACAGGTGATGGTAGCCAATTTCACCATGGGCAGACAGCCTAGAGGTGCACAGAAGGAAACCTGGATATGCCTCTTGGGGAACATCTCTCTTTAGTCATGCTTCCTTCCACAAGAAGTTCATGGGGTTTTGCATTGGAGCACACCGGTTGGAGTTACAGACGGAGGCCTCACTGAGCTTAATTCTGACCTGATACGCATAACATGAGATGCTCTGGCTTTGGTTAGGAGGCAAAAAATCAAGGAGTGTGTGCAAGGAGGACATGGCAAATATTAATACTCTGAGAAATGTAATGAGGAAATCTGAGCAAGCTTCACACATACAACCAAGTGTAGAAACATCAAGCAGTTATCCCATCACATGCGGATAGAACGCTTCATGGTTTCAGTTTAATTAGCCAGACATAAAATTACTGAGATTATTTGTTAAGTTGATTAAGTTACTCCTTTGGGTCAGATGAACACTGCAACAGTTCACAGCCTTGCCAAGCAACTCCACCAAACACTTGCTCTTTAAGAAAGAGCAAAATAAAAGGCAGCCTCAGGCACTGGTGGCTGTTCCCATGTCAGCCTGACAATATTGGGAGCTTTTCTTCCACATTTCATTACAATCTCTCCAACTTCTGGAGTAAAACTTGCAGCATATTAAAAAAAAAAAAAAAGGTTCAAATCCAAGATAAATCAATAGAACTCGACACTTTAAACCTCCTGATTTTGAAGGCAATCCCAATACTATTTGGGCAGTGGGTTCTGCAGCTTTTGTATGCTGGAGTTGGGTCATCCTTGTCATGTACTAGCTAGAACTGCCCTGACTCCAGTCCAGTCAGAAAAGCCCAGAATAAAAAAACCCCAAACAGTTATATCCCAAGAAGATACTTTCTTTATCAGACTATAGCAGTATTTTTCTGAGACAAAAGCATGCATTGGGAGGGAGATGTCCTGCTAGCATCCCTGTCCACTGCCTCTTCTCATGGACTTCACTCTTGCCCCAGAAACTGTTGTTTTACATATGGAGGAATTCAGACATGAAGCCAAAAGAAAAGCAAAGCAAATATTCCCTTCCCTCTTGCTACATGAAGCCTTGCCACAACATCCTTCCTGCTAAATCCATTTGCCTGTACCGTAAAGCACTAGCCTGAAGTACACTTTGCAGCAGCAATGCTGTCATTCTCATGGGCTTTTATTTAAGGTTTTGAGCTGCAAAGCTTGATTTATGGAGATTTAATTCCCAAACTATTATAAAGGAATATTGTTGCTCACATGTAGCTTACCTGGCTCTCCAGCTACATCCAAAGAAATAAGTATTGACTGGAAACTTAGAACTGGAAACTTAGTTTATTCGTCATTTTTGCTCCATCTCTGCACCCTTGCATTGCATCAACTTGAACAGTCTTTCTAAGGCAGTTCAGGGAAAAAAAATGCAAACTTTCTGCTTTACAGAAACCATTTCTGTTGTATTTGTTCAGGAGTAGACTGGAAGACAACATGAGGGGAGAAAGGAGAAAGCTGGTGCGGGCACAAGGACATGGCACTCTGGCTTTGGATACCTATGGTTTGTAAGAAAAGATCATAACCTGCTCCTCTCACATCTCATACACTGCTGTCCCCAACAGCTTTTCACTCCAGAGCTCCTCTTTCACACTTTGTTTTCAAAGCCTTTTCAAGTATTGTGGCATCCATCCCGTGATACCCAGAAGGTGAGGTGGTATGGGAAGATGCTGCTTGTCCTCTCAGCAGCCCTGAAATGCAGAGACTGCAGTCTTGTCATGAGGAATTAAAAAAATATAGAGGGGAAACAGGTTACTAGCCTTTTTGAGAAGAAAGCCTGAAAATGCAAACACCAACAGCAAAACGAGCAAATGTAAAATGTCCAGTACTAATTCTTTCATTTGAAATAGTACACTTTGCACTGAAAGACCATGTGGGAGTTTCCTGACTCAAGTAGGGACTTCTAATATTTTTCTACCTGTCATCTCTTGGCCTCCCCAATATCCACCATTCATTCCATATGGAAGCTCTTCTACATGTTGGTTTCTTTTCAGTTGCACTGGGGAGCAGCTAGAAACTTCTGATGCTTTGACACTTAGCCCCAATACCATTCACAACTTTTTTTTTTAAAGTTGTGCAAGTGGCAAAAATACAAGATTCATTATTCTGCACAGAAATTCTCTCATTATACAGCCAAATTTAAAAATAAATAGTTGCAACTAAATGTGTTGCTACATTATTTATGTAGATGCATTCAATTTGCAGAAAGCTGCTATAAAAATACTCCCCTTCAATACAAGGGAAATTTACTGCACTTTTATTGTATATTTTCTTCTCCCTGCTCAAATGTATGTTGCTCCCTGCCTTTCCCCCCTGCCCTGTGTTACTTACCACATCATCTTCCAGCCACTGTTTCTCCTACTTTTGTCTTGAAAGAGGGATGTAATTCAAATCTAAATGTTTTTTGATTATTTGCGAACAAGGCTGCTGAATGATTACTAGGCAGATAATTCCAGTATTTCTCTTGCAATTGAGGACCACTCCTGTATCTGCATTTGGCTCTTACAGCTGTTGGGTATATGATATGCACCGAGGCTGCCCAAGGCTTCAGAGTGCGTATTA
The DNA here is from genome assembly GCA_035583185.1 of Anabacerthia variegaticeps. Classification (NCBI taxonomy): domain Eukaryota; kingdom Metazoa; phylum Chordata; class Aves; order Passeriformes; family Furnariidae; genus Anabacerthia; species Anabacerthia variegaticeps. Next base: position 27,863,730 of record JAWWEW010000131.1, on the reverse strand, counting down.
ATTTTGCCAGAAACTCCAGAGACACTAAAGAATTGCTAATTTAACAACAGACTGTGAAATTATTTTTTCTTTTTTTATTAATTGCTGTGCTATTTGAAAGTGACTTCACTGCCCTGACTATCTTCTGGTGTGAAGAACAGGGGGATATTTCATCTTACCAAGAAATAAGTGAAAGCTTTCTCCCCAGTAGTCCCTATATTCATAAGCAAATATAAATACGTGAAACAACTGCTAATAAAAACAGGATAACTTGATGCAGGTGTTCCTCTGTCATTTTAGCCAGGTGATATTAGCAAAATCTGACAGAGAAGCACAGATATGTATTTCACTTGCGCCTTGACATTTTGATTCTGTTTGTTAGGGTGTATGTGCAGGGATCTGGCTTTTTCTCCAAGACCTCTATAGCTGTCAGTCTGTGCAAACAGGATTTGACAAGATGTCCATTTAGCAGGATGGGAGGGCAAAGTTAAAAAAGAGAGAGAGAGCTGGAGAGACCAGGTATCTTGGTAAAGCTGCACTGCAGTGCAAAAACGGATGCTTTTCACATACCAAACAACTTGAAAAAAAAGAAAAAGAGCAGCTTGATATGCAGGATCTGAGGCAGTTTGCATCCTTTAATCAATAGCTCCTTCAAGAAAGGTGGCCAAGAATAACATAAAAAGAAGTTAGAGGAGAAAGAAGACAAAAGGCCAGAGCTGGAGAAGGCATCAGGATCATTGTACACTTATCCACAGGAAGATTTTTGGCTGGTCTTAATTCTTTTTTAAAAAGAGACAGAGAGAGAAAAAAAGGAAGCTTTCATTTGCTCCTGATGAATTAGATTTAAGAAGAAATCTTAATAGGAAGTTTTGCTTTCCAAGGCTGCCTTTTTCTAGCCCGAGGAAAGAAGCAGAAGGTGAGGAAGCTGTCTCTTCCAGGGATAATGTAGGCTCTGCTTATGGAGCCCTGCATTTACAAGCTTTCAGCTTGTGTCTCCCTGCAAAGAACTTTGGACCAGAAGCAACTAAATGGTTTGCAATGAAATACAGTAAGAAATAGCTATGAAAATGACAAAACAGAAAATGAATATAGCATTTAAAGAAGACTGTAACCAGAATTTAGAGATTTATGGTAACTGGCTGGCGTATAAAGATAAGAAAGGGATTCTGATAGTCTGGGCAATTCCTGCATCTCTGCAAGAGCAGTTTAAAAGCAAAACTGAATACATAACTCAACTTAAAATTCAGAACAAGAGTATTAATTAGTGGGGTTTAAACCAGATCTTGCCTTTCAGCACATGCCAACATCACTACAGAGTCTCTACACAGCATCAGCCACACCAGTCCTCCCTACAGTCTGCATGACCAGGCAAAGGCTAGCGTTTTCTTCCTCTGGGATGCATGACATCAGCTCATGCCCCATTTACACCAGCCTGCGGAGAGGCATCTTCTCCTCACCCTCTCTTTTCAAAGGCTATGCAGCCAAACACAGAGTTTTCATAGTTTGAAACATATCCGAGATCACAGCATCCTGCGCACAGCCACTCCCACGTACCACCACTTATGCACAGCAAGCAACCTATAGCTCAGTCTGGGAATGGTACCAAACCAGAACACTGAGACTCCAACCTGGTCCCTGCAAATGACCTGCCATCCCCAGAAAAAGAAAAGGCTGGGAAAAAGTCTGTGTCAAAAAAAACCCATGACAGATATCCCCGATCAGTTGTGCACCTTCACAGCATTCCTGTATATCACCCCTGGCCTAAAGTGATGAAAGGAGACCTCAGCTGAACAGAGCCAGTTGTGTGCTCCTTACCTTGCTGCTCCACCGAGGTAGAAAATATGTATTACTGAGGCTGTAAAGTGCTTACAATTATGGCTCCAAACCCAGTAATCTCCGCTGATGTAGGTAAATTGCTGACCTCTCTATCACTGTTATTTACGATGCAAAAAAAACCTTGGGGTTTCTCTGCAGCTTAATAAAACCTGTGGGGAATTGGCGCAAGGCTTTCATTCCTTATAGCCAGCCTTTAATGTTGAAGTGTAGATCTCCTGGAGGGGAACTGAATAGTTTAGAATAATTAGTGATTTACATATAGAGTTGTCAACAAAGATACATGGTATTAAGTTACCAAGATGAAGGGTTCCACCTTCCCAGTTGCTACTTTTGATTTTATTTCATTTAAAAATTCTGTATTTTAATTCTGCTCACATTCTGCTATTGCTAGTAAAGTGGCCTGAAGCAGACAGCAAGAGGAGAGCACTAAATCGAAGGCTTAAATCACTTCTTCCTCAGTTCCCCCTGGCAGATTTAAAGAGCAACCTGGCAGTAACGCTTTCAAATAATATACTGTTGGACCTGACACAGCAGAGAAACTCTGCTTCAAATCACACAACGGTCCAGATGACCATGCAATTACAATTAACCTCCTGCCCGCTGTGCCTAATGACAAATGATCATGGGAATGATAGACTTAGGAAAGGACCTGGGTATCAAAAAAAAAAATGATTTCTGATTCTTACCTATTTAAAAAGTCATTTTCAGTTAGGAAAAAGCCAAGGGACACTAATTTTAGTTTTGCATCCAAAAAAAATTAATAACCCTTGATAATACACATGCAGGCATAAGCCCAGGCCGTCAGCCTCCTAGCAGCAAGAGGGATGCCTGGAATTCTCCTTCCACCACAGTGTTGTAATCGGAAAAGCACTAATATCCTGCAGCACTATAAATCTCAGCCCAGACCACAGAGCATGAGTTTTGTCCATGACGGATAAAAAAAGGTAATACAACCTCAAAATAGCACGCAATATTTTTTGGCACACTTACTGGGCCCATGGGGTTCGCGTTACAAGGTCAGTAAGTGGGGAGTTATCCTATGTTGTTCTGCCAGTTTTGGTGCTTTTTCTGCTTTATGTCCCTCAGCTCCTACTTACCTCGTGACCTCTCTTTACCAGGGAGCATTGTCCTCTCTCTGCTTTTCACACAGCATCAGAAGTAAGCAGAGCTATTTTCCAGCCTGCTCCCTTGGACAGAACAGGGAAGCACAAAGATCATATCATCCCAGGAACAGCTGAGGGCATCTGTTTCCTTTCCTGTACCTGTCTAATGAGGTAAGAGTTTATTTGCCCCAATCACACTCCTAGTCAGAAGTAATTGTCCCTCCAGATCTGCCAGCAGAGCACTTGGAGTGATCTTTCCCTCACTTTCTTCAGTGAACCAAGCTTATTAGTCTAAATAATTTGTTAGGTTTTTGAGAATTCACTCATTCTAAATAGTGTCCAGATGTGATGGGGCAGATGCCTTCAGCTGAGGAGCAGCGGGGCACACGTGTGCATGTATATATAATATGTATTTCTATATTATATGCTTATTCAAATTCTATCCCCTGTTCTTCGTAAATCTGGCACCTTCTGCATCTCTCAGGAATGACAAAAGCAATACGGATATGGCCACCCAGATGTCACCACTTGCACCTAGAAGTAACAAATCACTTGCAGGCACTGATGAGACCTCTTCCGATGCAAAAGCAAATCTTTATGTCCTACTTGCTCCAGAGTCAAAGGATGCAGCACCACCAGACATACATGGGCCATAACCCCCTGCCAAGGTAAATGGGCAGCGAGCAGCACTGTGTTTGGGCAGGTCCCTCCTGCAGAGCATGTTAGGGCAAGTATTTACGAAGTTCTCTGCCGAGCTGTTTTATAGTAGCTAATCAGAGGCATAACACAATTAGGAGATAAGCCCTGTAATGTGGAACATTATGTATAAATGTTTCTACATATATTTATAGCACCTGCTTCAGCAAGCCTTTAGCCAGAGTCTTTTCATGTAAAAAAATAAATATACTGCATTCTGGCAATTTATTCTGATAGTTGATTAGGGAAACATTGCTTCATGAATTCTAAGCCATGACATTTCCACTAATCTTTCCATTTCAACAGCAGGGAAAGAAATGGCTTTCATATCTCCATGCTTATCATTTTCAAGCTGAGTATATTATCTGCTCGTCTCTGGATTTACCTGATAACTCTTAAAAAAACCAAAACAGACTAGACTACCACAGTTTATGAAACTTATGTGTGGCTTATGGAGAGCTGTATGCCATTCCTAAGATGAACAAATGTAGAAACTAGCTCTCATCTTTTCTAAAGTATGTCAAATAAATAAAAATCCAGATTGCTATCTGTTATTTCCCTTCAATGAGATTGCTGCTTAAAAGGTTACAAGTGATGACGTTTTTGCTTTTGCAGAAGGCTATGCATTAAACTTCTCATATCACCTTGCAAGGATCAAATACGGTCTGTTGTTGTCAGATTTCTTAAGCCTCCTTTTCTGCAGTGCCCCGCAGTGTAATTACTACCACCTCCCTACACACCTGCCCCTGAGACACCTTACCTTGCAACCCTTGCAGCATCTCTCCTTCTAATCCTCAAGCCCACAGACATTTTAACACCTAAAATGAATAGTCATGAGTTCCTCAGCTGTAGTTTCCAAGTTACAGATTTAATTTTGTGTTAATTTTTGGTTTCTCATGGTGCAGGTCCCTAAGCAGTGTGAGCTGTTATTGTGTGCTATGATGTCTTGCCACCTTACAGTCTTACTTGTGGCTGCTCTCCAACCATTGAGCATCAAATGGACATTACCTGGGTTATGCACCAAAATCCTGGTTACCATCACAGAATGGACAATAAATGTCTCTTAAACCCTCCGTAGATGACAGACAGATTTTGGGCTGCTTTCACTGCCTCTCTTCAAAGAGCTTGTATTTTTGTTTGCTAAAGGCCTCTCCTGTTCACTAGCTGAGCCATTCACTCACAACAGGATCTTCTAAACAGTCCCTTAATACTGATGCACATTTCATAAGTGCAGTCAAGTGTCATGGTTTGATGGAGGAAAGACACCCTTGTTTACAGCTGCAGGGTTAGCAAAGGTACTGATCTTACCAGATTTTGGTACCAAAATGGACAATTGCAAGTGAGAACAAACTAAATCACCCCCAAATCACATCCACAAGTGCCACATCCAAATCCATCTTGAACACCTCCAGAGACAGTGACCCCAACACCTCCCTGGGCAGTTTATTCCACTACCTAACCACTCTTTCAGTGAAACTTTTTTTTTCTAATATCTAATCTGAAGCTCCCCTAGTGCATCTTAAGGCTGCTTCCTTGTCCTTTCACTTGAGATGTGGCAGAAGAGACCGACCCCCACCTCACTACAGCTTCCTTTCATGTAAATGTACTAACATTAAACATTTGGTTCAGAAAAGTATTTTTGAAGTGAACTCTCAATTATCCCAATTTGCCATCCCTCACCACATAATATTATCTGTGCAGAATGGATTTCTGGGGGGATAAATCTCAACCTGAAGATGTGTCCTGGGAAGGTAATGTTGCTCACAGTGCATGCTCCAGGGTTTTCCAGGCGGCTAAGCCACAGCCAGCACGAAACAGACCGCTTGCAAGATTAATAGCATGCTGCTTCACCCTATAAATCCATCCCAAAAATGTCACCCCATCTGCTAATGTAGACAGACCCTCTACTATCATTGACTTAAGTAATCCTGCTTTTTATTCTGTCACAATACACACCTACAGCAGCCTTTATGCTACAGTATATACAGACTCAACCTGTCTTTGGAATTTGCTTACCCGATAGGTGTCATGCTCCAACACTTGTCAGTTGTCTCAGATAACCAAATATTACTCTGATATTCACAGTGTAACTTAGAAATTCCCTACACAAACTACAGGGAATTCTGCCAGTTCTGAGATAAATTAACTGCTTATCAAAGGCAAAACTGACAAGGGTTGTTGAGGGGTTTTTTTGCATGAATCCATGGTTTATTACTTCCCAGCCCTGTAACGCTACTTGGCTTCTTCATGATCTATGCATGAAGACTTAGATATATCATTTCAGCTTAATAACAACACAATTACAACCACTTAATGTGTTTAAAGGGACAGTCTCAGCTTGATTTCTGGCAGGAGCATGCTTGCTAGCAAGGCAGAAAACATCAGCCTGTACTCAAACCTTCCTTTAATTGCTCAGCCAGAAAATTCCCTGGCCACCGGCACAAAGATGAGAGCTTAGTCCCCAATTCCAGCTCCTCAGGGCAAAATCCACATGGCTCCTTTCAGCGTTTGACTGCCACTCTTCCCTTTCCCACACCCAAATCAGTACCACCACAGCTCCTTTGCCTAAGGCTATGCTAAGCTCTAGCAGTGCATCCTTCTTTTTCCTCATGTAATAAGCCTCCTGTATCACATTTTGGTGGTTATCTTCTAAACCCCCCCAAACTGAGCCTAGCAGCAATTGAGTGCCAAGCCAGAGTTTTCTCAGTACTTAAAATACCAAAGCATTTTGGCTTCCCATGCCCCTGGATAAGCAACTCACTCCAGAGCCTCATGGGCACAAGGATGCCAAGTCCTTTTGGCCTGAAGGAGAAGGCTACCAGAAGGTCACCATTATCAGCCCTACACGTATGGCAGCCCAGGCTTGAGCTCAGAAGCCCGCCTACAGAGAAGATGGCACCCCACACTGAATAACCCATCCCACTCTGCCACACGTAGTCCATTATCCTTCCTGGGGTGTGTGGGGGAAGGGTATAATGCTTTCCAACATGGAATGGGTGGGCATATTTCAGTGCCAGAGCAGAATTGATGCTGCCCACACAACCTGGGGTTTGGAAATAACGTATTTATAGAAGTACATTAAGACCAATTTAGAAAGGGTTGATTAGATAAAGTAATGCTCATTCAGGCAAGCCTAAACAATTTTCTTATTTCATTGAATCAGCAATAATGTACTCCTACAAACGCAATAAATATATAGCCAATCACCTCCTCCTTCAGTGACTTCTCCCCTTGTTCCTTTCGGTTGGCAGCATTTGGTTTGGGTTGTTTTCAGCAAGGAAAAAAAACAACCCAGTAACTCATTTATGAAACCTTCTCTTCCTGGTAATTTTATTTTATCTCTATAGCATAAGGCAATCTAGCAGAAGCAAACATTGTTTACTTGTTAATACCAAGCCAGAACTCTTAAAGAGACTCGATGAGACCACAGAGGAAAACTACTGTTTTCTTTGTTATTCTGCTGGAAGACCTGAGGTAATAAGTCAGACATTGGTAGAGCCTTCTGGGGAAAATACAAATAGTTCCTCTCTTTTCATCCATATGCATGGGAAATTGTGCTGGCCTGCATGCACTGGAAGATTCTGTGTTGCCGCTCCAGCTAGATCTTCTCACGTCATAAGAACACCTGCTCTAAAAAAAATTCACTATAATTCATAATTCAGAAAGCAAAGTATTTTTAAAATCCTGACTGTTTGACTGTATTACTAGATCAACTAATTACTGCAAGGTACATGTACGAGAGGCGTGTAGTGGTAACTGCAGAACAGGTTTCTCTGCCTGCAGTCCCCAGCAACGCTCGAGTACCTGCATCCTCTAGTCCCTGGGTGAGCCCCAAAAGCAGGATGCAATCCACTGGCACTCAGATTAACTGAGAAAATGAGGGGCTGCAGGCAAATGACTGTCCTAGCAAGGCATATGCATAGAATATCCTTTTGTTTTTGTTGTGCAGTGACAACATCTGTTATTAGAATACCAGCTGTTTACCAGTGGGTTTCACGGCAGTGAGAGTGCCTTCGGCTCAACACCATATCGTGCCGGTGTTTGGATCTCAGACTCCTCCTGACCTCTCCCTTCGCTTTGCACCCTCTCCATTACTCACCTCTAGCTTTATGAGCAATTAATATCTCTTAAGAGCAACCTGAGGGGAAGAATTGTATTTGCCACCTCCTTACCGTGTAAGCATTTGCTGTTGAGGTATGAAGGCATGTATATGTTCCTGCAATGATTTCAGGAAAGACAGACATGAGGAAATTTCTGCTGCTGGGGAGAAATTTTGCAGCTGTACCTGGGCCCAAGCTAAATTCCAAGCATACGCTCTGTATAAAACTTCCATCAACCATCATCACAGAGAATTGATTCATAAAGTACACCCCTTATGAAGGGAGACATTTTTTATCCCATGCTGCAAATTCAAATTTAATCAAGGATACTGCTTGAGCAGGTTGGTTTTTTGGTCTTTGTTTTTGTTTTGTTTTCTTTTTTGTTCCATAACCAAGTTCTGAATTGCTTTGGTACAGTGAGGGGATGTTTCTGAGCTGCTACTAGAGCTTGATCCCCCCGAGAGGGAAAACGGCAACATTTGGCCTCCAAAAACAATACAAGGTTCCAATTTAGCAAACACTTGGCACCCTTTGCAGACATTCATTTACAAGATATTAGACAAAAACTCTCTAAGCGAGAAGTGGGTTTTCAGAAGTCCTGCATGTCCAACCATAAAAGCCCAATCTTTAATAATTTGGCAACCAACATCCAAATCACTCCCAGTACCACTGACTGTTTAGAAAAGTCCTACACTTAGGCAAGAAATGAGCACGGATTTTTGTCTTGTGCTGTAAGTGAAAGTCCCTGGACACTCCGAGGCACTTAGCAAGTCCCCTCAGAAAACCATGAGTAATCGACGGCTCACCATTAGCTTCAATGGGATAGAGATTTGACTCCACATCTTTCAGTTATATGCCTGGATGCAGCTTTAGAAACCTAAGTTTAGGTTGCTTCTCTTAGAAATCTAACTATAAAAATACAAAAGAACCAGCAAGGATTTAGTTAGGAAAACAAAATTAGCCAGACCAGCGTAGCTGAAAAGTAATGCAGACAGCTGAGAAGCTATTTCTAAGGAGTCAGCATGAAAGCCTGGAAGAAGATTTGCTGGTTTAGGGCTTGCACTATAATTTTGTTTGACTCAGGATTAATTTGGCCCAAAACTGAAGTGAAAACAAATTAATATTTACATTTTTTGCACTACAGACAACACTCAAAATAAGGACTGCATTCATCCAGATCATCTTGAGTGTGGTATGGATGTAGCTCACAGACTCCATTTGCCATATTTCAGCAACTGGGTACCTGGGAAAGAATCTGTTCTTCAGCTTGTCCAGCAATGAAAGCAGGGAGGCAAACAAAATGCTACTGATAAGAGAAATTCAGTCAGGCAAAGTTTAGCTGACTCTCCAACTCCAGCCCTAAGACAAGTTCCCTTCGGAAAGGTCTGGATGTATTTTCTTTACATAGTTGTATCATTTTTCTGGACCATCTCTGGTAAGTTTTCTCCACTATACGCACTTTACATGCTTAGGGGAATACCTTTTCCTCAATGTTTTCCCTTGGAGCAGCACCCCATCCTGAGCAATGCTACCCAGTATCCTTGCCCTTCATGTGACCAGGGCAAAAGTCAGCTGTGGTACTGTCTCACAGGCAAGTAATCACTGCAGGGAGCAAGAAATCCATAGTGAGAGAGAATGAAAGGGATGATGAAAAGGTGTGGGGTATTTTCCAGAGGGGGCCAAAAGAACTTTGCACAGAGAAAACTGGGGAAAAAAATAATCAAGCAGATTAAAAGGAAATGTAGGGCCAGAAACTTGCTGGCCCTACATAACACAGCAATGGTCCTTTCTGGAAGTCTACTGACCTTGCCAGACAAATTAAGATATTTCTGCTTACTACCTAGCTTTTGTCCTGCTTTTTTAGGATTTTATGACAATAATAACCCCACAATACCTAGGAGCACTTGCTCTCACATGCATGCACAGATTAAGTCTAATATAATGCACTTCCCATTACTGAGCAAAGGTGTGAGTGCACCTGCTCTGCATTGCTTCAGGCAGACAATTGCCCTGTCGTAACCCCTTCTGCGGCCAACATGGCAAGCAATTTATCACCATCATCTAACTTCATTCACTTCCCTGCTGAGTGACAGCCATCAAAAGTCTCATTACTGGCCTGCTACTAGGTGGCAAGGCAATCACATCACCTAACAAGGTCTTAAAGAGGACAAAAACTTCCTAAATCCCATTACCTGAAGGCCCTCCCTCCCCCAAGATGAAGATTTGAGTGCGTTTGTGCCACAGATGTCAAATGCATTTCTGACCCTTTTTAATCTTTCAGCTTTGCTTTGAGGTGAATGAAGCAGGGGAGTCCTGCATGGATTTGCCTCGTGGAGTTTAAAATGATCAACAGTTGAATTTGGGCATGTTTTCAAGGCAAATCCACTTACCTGACTAATAGGTAAGCCTTCTGGACAGGGACATGCAGCAATTTATCCTTGGCAACTCCAGCACACTGGTAGGAGTGTATTTCTCTACAATTCAAGAAGGCTATTTTCAAGTATTCAGACCTATCACTGGAAGCGATGCCAAAACCCTTCCAAAACCGCCTACTGTGTAATTTCTGAGGACTGAAATGAAAAGGGACGCTTGTGGCAATGGAAATCACAAAATTTGAACTAGGATAAATAATGACAACTATGGCAATCATCAGTCCATAACTCAATGGCTTAAAAAGTTTGGCTACCAAACCTGACAAGGCCATGGCTGCTGTGAACAAGAAGTTAGTTTGGGTTCACTGTATTTGTTTTGCTGCAAACATGTCAGGTCTGAAACATCACTTGCAGATTCCTTTTGATTTCTCCATGATGGGCTGTGGAAGGCATGGAAGGGCTGTGTTTATCAACAGCTGCACACCAGCAAGAGATGAGAGAAGAGACAACAAAACAAAGCCAACAACAATCCAAGATCTCAGTTTTTGGCTGGCTCTAATGAGTGAAATGCAATGAGAGTGCAATCCTTTGAGCCTATGTAGTTCAGCTCCCAGTTTGAATACCAATATAGAGGCCACCTCTGCATCATACATGCATTGAACAGGGTCCTAGTGAGTAAGTCAGACCTCCTGGCCATTAGTATAGGCTGCTTGACAAGACAACTCTGTCTTTGAGATAAACACACTTACCTTTCAGGAGCAAGCAGACATGCCTGTATCTCAAGGCAAGCTGCAGTTTGAATTCATCCTGCACATCTCCAAGCATCAGGACTCAGATTATCATAAACCAGAGGCTCTTTTGATGCTATTCATACATGGGAAGATGTTTGCTACTGTCCCCATGAAGATGAAACAGCAATTGTTCTCTGCTGTGGGCTGGACAACCGGCCTCCTTTAGCACCAGAAATGTGCATCCTGGTATCTTTGGGATCTAAAGGAGAGCTGCTTAAGCATTTACATGCAGAGACTATTTAAAAATACTTTTATTTTCTCTCTGCTTATTTTTTTCTTTGAGTTTAGAATACTGGAGTCTGGTGAACTATGGTGACTCCACAAAGCAAAAACATCTCTTTCAGGCTTGTGGCCTATAATTTTCATTAACTAAGACTCAGCTAGTCCAAGGAAAAGGAGAAAAAAACCAGTTCCACTTTTCTCCAATGTTCATTTTGCATTCAGAATTTTACCCTTTAAAAATCAGAATACCTACAAAAATGCACAAATGTACATACAGGTATACATGCAGATGTTAAAATATATGCAACAGATACCACTCCTTTCCCATTTAAGATGTCAGCTACAGCCTTCTGTATCTGGTTGTGCTGGAAGATGAGATGAGTTTGTTTCCTACTTTTTGTTCCTGGCTTTGGTATGACAAGAAATTCAGACTGACAATTTTTCATGAGGAACCACATGGAACAAAGGACCTACTTAGTACAGAAGGGCTTTCCATGTGGGAAAAAATGCAGGAATAAATGGTCTCAAACACATCTGTAAAATTGCTAGACTTTTACTAAACAGTTACTAGAACCCATGAGTTTATTTTGCCAAAAGGAGCAATGGACACTGGGGGAACTCAGACACACTCCAGTTGCTCATCATGTGGATTCCTTTACAGCAAAGTACTGAGATGCATCTATAATTATGGTTGTTAAAAAAGTTTCCATTGGAAACTATTTTTTCTAAATGATCCTTCCTCTAGGAATTGCTAGGTAATTAATGTGTTTAAATAATTTCCACTTCTTGTCCAAACCCCAGGTATTTAAATAATTTCCACTTCCTGTCCAAACCCCAGGTATTTTCATTCCATAAAAGGTTATCTTAGTCAAAGTTATGAGAAGAATTTTAAAAGTTTCTAAATTAATTCAGAAACATTCATGGAGAACACTTGATAGTCACTGTAATAACAATGTCCACAGCAATAAGCCTCACTGATGATGCACATACTCTATATACCCTCAAAACACTTAGTTGCATTCTTCCCACACAGCGCCATGGCTGTTTATTTAGGTTAATTTATAGCAGCATCTGGGGCTTTTGGTCAAAATTGCCCTGGGGAACAGAGCAGAAGGGAGAATGGGACAAGGATTGAAGCAAAGCCAAATCATAAGAACAGCTTACCAGGCACAAATTAACCTTTTTCATCACAAACAAGACAGAACCCTCCAACTGACTCTGCTACAACTGGACATCAAACTGCAGCAAAGACACCAGGGCAAATTCTTTATTTTTATGCAAGCCTACTAATGCATACCAGTAAAGTTCACTGCCTTTGCTAACCCAGATGATCTAAATTGAAACAGGTAGCTTTTTCCTTCTTAGTCCAGGGAAGTTTCCTGGCAGCTGGGATTGCAGAAATGGCCAAGAGAACACAATGTACCCCAGTAAAGGAATCCACTAGGTCTCGACCTCAGGTCTGAAATCCTTGTATTCTACCCACAGTACTAAATCTATACCACCACTGCAGAGCACTGCTGCACAACACCTGTTAATCGACCAGGTATCCATATTTTAATCTTCATCTCCTTGCCTAGTTATGAAACATTATGCAAATATCCTATGTTGGGGTATTGCTGTGGGTTTTGTCTTTTGTTTTGTGGACTGGGTTTGGGTTTTGTTTTTTTTTTTTTTTTTTTAAGTAGGCAAAGTTCATCTTTTGCTAATTAGGCTTTCTTTTTTCTCCTTTTAAAAAAAAATATTAAATAATCAAACTGTTTTTCAAGTACAGATCATCTCTACAGGAGTCAGTTCTTATTATCAATGGACTTCTTAATTAATGTTCACCCTGTCTTCTTCTGTTGCTATATTGAATTTGAGTGCATATGGCTTAATAGACACACCAGATGCTGCTTCCCTGGGTTGTTTAGGAGCTAATGCTTCATCATTTGAAGGTTTCTTAGAAAAAGAGAGGCTCATTATTTAGTAGATCAGCCACCAGTTCAAAAGCAGAGACAACCTGGAGGAACTACTTTGCCTGGCTGTAAAACAAAGTCCAGACTTTAGGAGGGATTGTGCTGCTTCCTCATTGGAGAAAGAAGTAAGGCCCCTGGGCACCTTCCTTCTTCCAAAGTCTCTATCAGAGAGCTGACAGTGAAATGATGTCTTTCAGAAACGGCATCATTACTCCCAACCCTTCTCCAGTGTAGGTGAGGGCTGAACCCAATGCACTCTTGACCTCTGCCAAGGCTGGAGTCTCTTCTTGCTCCAGTCATTTACTACCCATTTCACCCTCCCTTACAGTTTAGAAGGTGGATAGAGATATAAAAACACAACCTTTAACAGCTGCCTTGCCACCCACAGAGATACCAGCAGTCAGCCAGCAGTGACATCTCAGACTCAGGCACGTGACAGATTGAATCACTGAGTACAGTGATACCCATCCCCAGCACTCCCGCCCCCTGACCCAATAAGGTTAGATAGAAATGTAAGCAATTCTTCCTCTCTATTACTGATAAACCCAGAAATATCTCCCGCGTGCCGCTTTAAGTGTACGAGGTCACATCTGTACATTTAGGAAGTAGACAGGCAGAAGTCCAAATATCTCTGGCTGCAGGAAACATGGCTGATGCAGGAAAGCATATGAATGAAGGGTTAAAGTTTAAAAATGTCTGATAAACCAGAATTATGTTGGTAAATACATACTGTGCAGTCTAGGCACCAAAAAAAAGCTTGCAGTACATGCTAGTGGATGCGGTTTTAAGTACCCATGCAGAGTATCCTGTATCAGTAGTATCAGAGTATCCGGTTCAGTATCCTTATTCTGAAGCCAAACCCACTGAAACAACAACAGCCTTTCCAGCATCTTTAGACTGAGCCAGCTCTAAAAAATGTTTTTGTTTAAGAAGACAAATGTATGTCCACAGTTGTCATAGATTACAACTGCAATACAGCCTGACTGCAAATATCAATTCCCTCGTGTTGTGTCTAAAAAAAAAAAAAGAAAAAAAAAAAAAAGGAAAAACCATCCCCACATCCAACCCCCAAAAATCCCAGCTGGAGCCCAACGCCTTCCCACATCATGGCTGCTGGCAGCAGGATACTGCTGCTCCTAGTATCAGAATCTGCTCAGGCTGCTCCCCAAAGGGAGATAGCTTTTCTCAGTCTCTTCCAGTCTCTTTACAAATCCTCAGCATATCTGAGGAGCTGGTAGGGATAGGCTGCAAAGACACACTGTGGGGCTGCTTTGATTTGCCCATTTCAAGCAGATAATATGGCCCCCAAAAGCAGAGGCTTAAACTCTGCACATGCGCAATTTCTCTGTAAAAACATTCTCCTTTTAGCATGCTGGCAGCAGCAACACATGGTCCATAATTCTTCCAAAATGGAGTAGCTGGTGATACACAGATCTACAGAAAGCACTGAATCAGCATTGCCCTTACTTTTCTTTCATTTCACCAGGAGTCTCCATATGGAGAAAGTCTAAACTTCAGCTTTTTGCTTCCAAATGAGGTTAAACCAGACCTTCAGTTTATTTGGAGCAGGTGGTGCAGTAAAGATGTTAAAATGAGTTTATGGGCAGGATTACATGACTTCGTGATTATGTTAGACACAGACTAGCACAAGAACAGTGTAAGTCATCTCTGCTCTTCGGTCCTCTGATGCTTTCTAAGCTTTCTCCCAAAAACCAAAAGAGAAATATTAACTCATAATCTTTAGGTTAAGCCAGCCAGCTCCGAGCACTTGCTGTCAGGCTGCACAGCCAGAGCAGAAGCCTGTGCTGAAGCATTCCTTCGCTCCCACCCACTAAGTGAGGGTTTCACCTACCCAAATGCTCCTTGCCTGCATCAGGCAGCCCATGGCACACATGGGTTGTCCTTGAAAGACAAGAGCTTGTTACTCCACATGAGCATGCCAGGCTCCAGTCCTCTGTGCAGAGAGTTAAATATAAGCTGCCTTAGACTTCTGCTTCTGGAAACATGACATGCTGACAACAACATGAGGTGAGAGAATAAATTTGTGCAAAAATAGCTTATTGCAGCCCATCCAACCACCAACACATTTTGCCTCTCTAGTGCCATCACACAGGAATCTTCACTTTTAAAAGGGTTAAAATCAGCTATTACAAAAAAAGACACAGAGAACCTCAAGAATGGCAGAAATACAGAAAGGAAAAAAAATAATTACAAAGTCTTCACAAAACATATACAGGCCCTGAAGAGTTCTCTAGCTGTGCTTCACACAGGCCAGGACAAACTCTTCAATGGCAGATTATAAATGTGCTTTCAAACAGATAAGGCTTAGCATTCCCACCCCCAACCTAAGAGCAACTGGGGTAATTTCCCAAGCCTCACTAATGCCAGCTGATTAAGAGCCACAACCTTAACTAACAGTTACCTAAAGCTGGATCCCTGCAGCCTCATTTAGGCACTCAAATGACCTCAGCTGCAAAGATGCTGATACTGGATCAGCCAGAAGGAGGAACCATCTCAGGCCTCCCACATTCACAGAAAGGACTATTGTAATCAGCACTTCGGGGCACCTACCTAACATTGATGGCAATTTCTTACCCAGAGCCTTTTAGAGACAGCCCGTCAACCCACAGCACTGCTGCAGCCTGGCCCAAAGGGTCTTTGTTCAAGATTGGGCACACCCTGAAGCCACAGCAGGCGAGAACATCTCATGCTGTAGACAACTCTCCTCCCAGAGAGGTTTCCCTGAGGGCCATGAGGAGCTCTGCAAAGCCCCTCCAGTCCCAGCAAAGCCTCCTGCTGCTGCAGAGCCCTAGCTGCCCAGCCACCTCTGCTGGAGAGGGTCTGTCACCACACATGTCCCGCGGACGGTCCCTGTGCATTTGCTGCATATGATGGCAAGTGCCAACTCTGCTGCCAGAGAAGGGAGGTTTACACCATTTTACAAGGGGGATTGGAGCCCTCGCTACATCCAGGCCAAGGTATGAGTGATTCACTGTGGTGCAATAGGAAGGCTGGCTGATAATCTATAGAAGACATGCAGTGGCCTTTGGCTGATTTAATATCTGGCTACATACTAGCCAGCCTTGTTGTACAAAGTCATTCAACAGATTATTCTTCCAAGGTGTTTTACTGCCTCTAGTGCAGTACAGAGATAAGTTCACAAACACAAACATATACTTCCTTTCAATCTGCCCCCTCGACACTACCCATCCCAGAGACATGTATGCATAGTGTCTAATGTTTTGCTCCAGGGAGGTATTTTCAGAGAATAAAGCTGTGCACAGGCATAGCTCAAGGAAGTCAAGCATGCACAGGTGCACATGCATGAGAAGCGTGTGTGTCTGAGAAGCAAAAGCAGAACAGCATTTAGAACAAGCAAAAATGCACCATCTTTTAAGTGCAGCCACCTAATTCTCCTCCTTTCAGGTCTGTAAGGCACAAGATCACATTGATAACACCATCCCATCAAGCCACCAACCAACAATATGTGGTGCTGTTGCTATTTTTTTTTTTTTACTTTTATTGTCAGAGAGAAAAAAAAAAAAACCCTCTTTAATGAAGCTGTTCAGCCTTATGTTTGAACAGCAAAAGCAGGAGCCGACCTCATCGGTGTTTAAGAGTTACAGGGGCTGACAGTGTTTTCTCACTAAGCATCAATTTCAGCTCTTTGAACCAATTGCCACAGATTCCAGGAGCTTGCCCACACTACAATTTTCACACTTAGCAACTGTAAAATTGTTAAAGCGATATCTTTCCACATGGTTGCTCTGTTATTAGTGCTTAGTTTGGCATGCCACCTTAGTTACGGGCTTTAAATGCCACTTTCCGGGGTAACCTTGGCCATGAAATCGGAAAATCAGATCATTTTCTGGTCTGTTTTTTTCTTTTTCTCTGGAAGAGATTAGATTTTGCTACGCCTGACTAACAAATCTCATTTGGGATTCCAGAGGAGGCTGAAGCCCTGACCTCCTTAAGAGGTAGGAGGCAAAGATGTCTCCAGTTATGATAAGAAAGAAAGAGCTAATTTCGACACATCACATAACAGGCAATTAGTAATTAATTTGCACTGAGAGACAAACATGCTTGCAAAGTATTCTCAGAGAGTGCCTCCCTGTCAAGTCAGGGTGCTTAGTTTTAGCTCTCTAAAATGATGCTGAAGCATAAGAGGTTTTCTTCTTTCTCTCTGTTATCTATTTCTGTTGTATTTATCTCAGGAAAACAGAACTATGGGAGTCACAGACTTTCTTTAAACATTTTAACTAAATGCAATGAAGAAGCAGCCCAACAGCGTTTTCAATAATTAAGTGATTTGACCTTTCTGTTGGTATAATCTTTTGACAACTCATTATGTTCCAAGCATGTTATCTGCGCAAGATGCAGTGTTAAGAAGGATGCCAAACTGCACATCAACCACAGTTAACAGACAAATGTAAAAAAATTTCATTTCTAACGTTTAGTCATGATCCTGTTGAAAGTTAACACCACATTAAATACTATTATGGAAGATCATGCAAAATGACAGGGCAAAAGCTCAGCTGCTCCATCAAGTAATATACTTTAAATGGCAAAACTTCAAGGTTTGGTCCATAGAGCGATAGTAACTGATGACATGGAGCACCACCCACTGACAGCCTGAGATTTACTGCTGATTAACTAGGAATAAAAAACCATAGCAATTCAGCAGAGATTCCCTATACTAAGATTTTAATCTTGGTTATTATTCTTAACATCCCCAAAGGAAAAAAAGAAATCAATCAATATGCAGTGTCTGAAAATGTTATAGATTAGAAGGACTAAAATACAACACACTCTAGAGAAGTTCTAATCTTTGTCAGGAGTTATTTCCCAAACTACATTTTCAACTAAAAAGGCTGCAGTACAGTTCAAGTACATCCAGCTCTCCAGTATTTCTCAAGAAGCATGGACTCAAAGGGTTTACATCCCCTCAGGAAAACTTCCCAAGACTCCATGAAAACTTCAGTGCAGGAGCAAGCGGAGGAACCAGTTTGAAAATTTATACATATGGACTTATTTCAGAGTTATAAGCCCTAAAATGGGTTTTTCCCTAAGTAGCACTTCCAGCTCTTTGAACTGGCTTTTATAGAAAGCTGTTTACAGACAAGTTTGCAGAGCTGGGAAAAAGGAATGGCCTGTCCTAGGGAGAAATTCACAGAGGGAAGGCTCTTCTGAGCAAGAATGAGCTTGCAATGGGAACCACCCCTTCAAACTCAGCTTCAAAAGCCCTGCAAAGCTGACATGCCAATGTCATGATAGGAAAGCCTGTACTGTGCTTTTGCAACCTTGCTGACAGTTGGATGCTGCTAACTTTTCCACTGTTGCCAATTATCCCCAGGCATTTGAGGCAGGGTAAATGAGGCACACTGACAAGTGACAGTAATCGATTTTTCAGCATGCATTTTTTATATTTAGACAGGGAGTGCCAAGCTAATGAAATGAACTACTAAAGTACAAAAGTGGATTACAGCATGTCAAATAGTCTGTGAAAAGCACCCATCTCAATGTCCTTCAGCCTTTCACTGCCATTGTGTTTTGCACCTACTGCTTGACTGACTTGAGTGATATTAGCAAAGCAGGTGCAGAGGCAAGAGCTTGTTTGAAACCAACCAGTCAGGACAGGACCATGCATTGCTGATGAAGCAACCACAAGGAGCCCCAAGGAGCAGGGAGCATCAGTTCTGGAGAGAACCTGATTGGCCAAACCTGACACACACATTACAGATAGAGAACAAGAAAAGACTTCCTCAGCCATGACCTGGCCAATGATGAATGCCAGAAACCACAAGAGCCAACAGTAACTCCCCAGCATCTTGAACAATGGTTCTGAATTCAGTAAATTAGACAGTGCTACTTTCAAAAACTGAAATATTTTAATTTAATGGCTACTTCTTAAAAGGGACACTTGAGGATCAAGGCTTAAGGACCTCCTGTCAAAAGTCTCTGCAAGTGTCACTAAATGCACAGATATGTGAGTAATTTTGTGCTCACGGAACATATCGCAACCCAGAGAGAAGCAGGAATTCGGAGACTTTGTCTCTTGTTATTTCATATCATCATTGTCCAACTCATAAATTGCATTATGTAATGCTAATCCTGAATAATTTACTTCCTCATCAGACATTCACAGCCTTCCATCAGACAAAAATTAGCTACACTCTGCTCCAAGCCTCTCCCAGTGTTGTTCAAGCTGGGATACAGCGTGGTTTCTCCATTCAGCTACACCTGTTTGGACCAAATATGAGCTGACAGTTTCATATGCACACCCTGCACAGAACATCCCATATGGAATATTATTTATGGGTGAGGAATGAGACAAGGTAGTTTGTGAACCTTGCCCAGCAATAAACTCACTCTCCCAGATCTGCAGCAGGACAGGGGGCCAAGAGGGCAAATTCCTCAAGCATTTTTTTCTTAAAAAGCAAAAGGTTTATTCATCTGTTATCTCAGTTAAGAATAAGGATAAAGGATTTCCATAGTGAGGATACATGTCAGTAAATTTTGACACTCCCAGATATTTTGCTGCTTAGAGGACAATCGTGATTCAGACCCTTTTTCAGACAGAAGAATCCTTTCCAAGCCAGCTGCTCATCCCACATCTTTTTGATTTGTCTCCCACAACCATCCTGCCCTACCTGCTTCCTATGCGATTGAATATTAATAGCATGAAATTTCCTATTTCGTGTT
Source organism: Anabacerthia variegaticeps (assembly GCA_035583185.1). NCBI lineage: Eukaryota > Metazoa > Chordata > Aves > Passeriformes > Furnariidae > Anabacerthia > Anabacerthia variegaticeps. The sequence continues at coordinate 27,843,974 of JAWWEW010000131.1, read as the reverse complement.
ACAATGTTCTTTATCGGTTGGCAGTCTTGTATTTGATCTTCATCTTTTCTGCTTATCCTATGTTTTTGTTATGAATAAAATAAAAATTAAAAAGAGTAAAGTAATAAAATAAAATGAGATTGTATAATGAATATTTTGGGCATTACACACAGAAGGAAATTAGAAAGAGTTATATAAAGCCGCATTTTTATTCAACAGGATATTAATACACACGTATGTCTTCAAGACCTAAATCAGACCATCTTTTTATCACTTGCAGTGATACAGAGGACTGGTGGGAGAAAGAGCCTGTGGACAGTCTTGTAAATAAACTGCTCAGATGCTCTAGCAATGGAACGTTTAAACGGGTGAGTAATAAATACCTATTTGATAATGACCAAGTTTCTGCCTGTTCTCAGACATCCTCATCAGACACAGAAATCTTACTCTAGGCATGGTGCAGTGTTCCGTCCTGCTGCAATGCAGCAAGAGAAGTTTTGGGGGCAACCCTTACTGATGGGAAAATGCAGTGATTTCATCACTGTGGAGTTTGCTTTTTTCCAGCATCAAGAACTTTGCTCTATTTTATTTCCTTATTTATTGACAGGATTTCAGCTAAAAAAATTACTCTGCCTGGCCAGTTTTGGCAAGTGCCCAAGTTTTCTGTTCTCAGGGTCCTTGTTTCAAGAAGGGAAGGTCTGATGCATTTTGACTTTTGTACCTCAGTTTGGTAAAGGTGTCTGTCCTGAGACTGCCTCACTTGAAATACAGTTCTCCCATCTATTCCTGCCATCAGGACGATGAATTGCAAAGGAGAGACTTGCACAAAGCACTGCTACATACAAAATTAACTGGTTTGAGCTCATCTTTCCCCATTAGATAAAAAAAATGCTCCAATTGAAGGAAAACGGATATAAGTTGAGTTAGCTCCTCTTTGCTCATAGATCAACACTATCTTGGAGAACAGAGACAAGAGAAAGACCTTCAGGTCTTCCTCCACAACATGGCCGCTCTTCCTCCTGGGATCTGCTATGTTCTTTTGATTGTTCCTGGCATCTCAAGTGACTCATCACAAGCAGAGCTGTATTCCCTCTCCTCTTACTTTTCTTTCTACAGAAATATTCCAGGTATTTTCCTTTAACTCTCCCTACTTCTGTAAGAAATGCCACAACTCAGTCAAGGCTGACATAATCTTGACAGGTATTACTTTTGCAGCAAAGAGGGTAGTTAGTGGTATTAGTCATACTGCTTTCCATCAGAAATATAAATTAATCCAATAAGATAATAAAGGATATGTTCCAATATTAAAAATAATAAATTTGTAAAAATTTTGAAATCTATAAGGCTCAGAAAGGTCTAAATTGTTGCAATCTATCACCTGTGAGGTTTTCAGGGCAAAGAGGTGATTCTCCTCTCAATTGCAACTTAAGAACTTCAGGTTTTGAAAATTAATTACAACAATACACTATGGACACAGTATCTTTATCTTCAAAGGGACTCTACAAAAAATGAACCAAGTAACTAGTACTTAACCTTTTTATCTGTTGAACTTTTTATTTTCAATGCTAATAAAACTAAAACGATGTGCTGCCTGTCGTGCAGCACTGTATTTTCTTAGCATAATAAACAGTCTATTTTACAAGCTACATAATTCATGTATATGGTAAACCCAGCAGAGAAAACTTACCATGATTAATAAGTTTAACATTTTTACTTAGGTCACGTAGCCACTTTCCAAAGACATCAATAAAATGTTTTAGAGCTAAATAACAAATCAGTCACTGACAAGATAAATCACTGTAATGGGCAACTACTTTCCAATTACACTTTATTTCTGCAGAAGTAATTTTGGGGAAACAGCATTAATTGCCATTTGGAATTGATAGGGCATTACCACCAAGCAGCAAGAGAGGCATCTCAGTTCAAAACTGTAAATGTCCTGTGTGATGCCAGCATGATACTTAAGTTGAAAATAAATCACAAGCAGCATGAAAATAGCAGGAGTAATAGTTCCCTCACTCCCTGTAACGGATGACCTAAATAAATTGGAAACACGGTTCTGTAAAACAGTTTTTTTGGTCGGTTGATTGGTCAGGTTTTTTGTTTTAAGCAAGCTATTCTTCCATCTGGTAATTCAGTTGCTCAGCTGCAGACTCTCTATGGCACTCAATGACTGTGAATATCCAAAGGTACTTCTTACCTGCAATGTGCTTTTCCTGATGTAGACTTTTCCCAAGGACAGGCAAAAATGAAGAAAATACACACAATGGCTTCCCTGTGCAGCTACAAGACAGCCAAAAGGAGCCAAATGTTTCCAGAAAAACCTCTCGTATCAAAATAACCAAAAGAGGAAGAAAAACCCATCAAGATTGGTAAAGCAGACCTTTAAAAGATATTACAACTATCCACAGTTCAAGCAATTCTCACAGTCCTACAATTTCGATTGACTATTTAGACATTGCAACAGTACAGGTGAAGGAGCTATTTATGGGGCAAACCTAGCACAAAATTGACAAAATCCGTCAATTTCAAACAGATAAGAAATCCCAACATATTATGGAGAGAAATAAAATTAGACAATCCAAATTCCTTCAATTGTGCCTCCAAAGCAGCACTTCCCATTCTCCTGTCAGTTCAAGTCAGAGATATTTAACAAGGTCTGTTACCTTCAGAGTGTGATGCTGCTACATGGACAAAGTGTGGGGAATAGTGGATAGTCTTTTAGGGCTGAAATCCAAATCCCTTTGCAGATGCCTACATCCATTTTTTAATTTGACCTCATCTGCCAGGTTCCAGAATACATCCACACCACAGACTGGAAACATGACTATGGCTCAGGTCAGCACAGATACCTGCTGTGACTTACAAACTGTCAAACTCAAGCATCTCAAGAGGATAACTGCTTCTATTAGGAAAAAAAGCATTTGATTTCAGTCCAGCTCAGGCTTTATTATGGAGTCATAAAATGCACAGTTGCAAAGTGTTGCTTTTGTGTCTGTGTTTACCTTTTCTAAATTACTCAACCAAGGCAAATTTCTGGACTGCATTAGAATCTGAGAAAGTTTGAATCCTTCCCTCTCCCCTAGTTTTCATTTATAAATACTGTAAAAGTCTGGTTTAAGGACAGATAAGAAGCAAGTAAATGCAGATCAGTGAGGCTTTCTGTAATGCAGTAAGCAGAACTATCAATTCACCAGTTTGGCATTTTTGGGCAGCACTTGAAAGTCCTATTGTAAAACCTCCAAGGAAAACACTTGACAACTCCATCCTGTTACTACATGGGCAGCCAGCACACTGGATTTTCCTGCTTGGGCAGCACTGAGGGCATGCTCCACAAACAATCCAGGCTGTACTTCAGCAGCAAATCACTCACAAAGGAGCATCTGTCATGCATTGTCCCAACAGCTGCCCTTGGGTCTCTCCACAGTCTTTCCACATCGCTGTGTTGTCACAATTTCATAGGCTGTTTATTTTCTATAAATATTAGCCACCTAGGCTGCCCATGCTGCACCCCAATGTTTGTGTGCTGCTGCATGGGCAGCACGTGTATGAGAGCAGGTCAGGCCATACCCACAGGGCTTCAGCAAATTCCAGGATTGGTTGGTTCACCTACTAATTGTAAACATCATTTTCCAACTGCTCTTCCCCCTTCTCTTTTTGTCATTAATACTTTCATGGATGTAAATGTCCATGATAAGGCAGCAATGCTCTTGGACACTCAGCTGACAGCTAGCATTAAGTAAAGGGGACACAGATGGGCATGCAAAAATCAAGAGCAAAATATACTATTATGTGTAATATAGCAGTACTGATATGCCCCAAATAAGCTGACCTGACAAAAAGGTGGGAAACAAAAAGAAAAAGAAAAAAAAAAAAAGACTTGCCCAAGGGCAGAAGTGCTGCTTTAAAACAATTCAGCCTCTACTCTTGGTGCAGAGATGGATAAGTTCACAGCACACTGCAATGCTTTCCCTAGATTTACATCAATCGCACACACTTCCTATTTAGCCATCGGAAATCAGGCTGTGCATCTTCCTAAAAATGCACTTTAAACAACTCATTTGAGCCATAAGTCTCCAGGGCAAGACTGAACTTTCAGAGGGAGACACAATTTTGTCCCCAATGCTGCCTTTTGCAAGGCTCACTTGAAATGAATCTTCTCAACACTTATTTGGGTGCCTACATAAGTCATCACACAAGTAGAAAAAGCCCTTGTGCTCTTGCAACTTCTACTAACTTCAATACTAAGTCAGGTAATTTGCACAGGAGTTGAAATATGGATGTAGGTGACTCAGAAGAACTACGGTTTAATATTTTGTCCTGATGGTGATGAGTATTTCTTCTGAATACTTCAGCTATTTCTCCAGTTGCTTGTCACGATGGTGAGAAAAGATCGGATTTTTTTCTTTGTCCAAAACAGAACTTCTTATTTTTATAACAAACTGCATTTCAGCATATCGAAACACTGTGCAAATAGTGACAGAAATACATGATGATCCTCTTCTCTCCTCTCCCCTTATTCACCTAATCATTCCCCCTTCCCTAACCAACCTGGCAGGGAACAAGGCGGCTTATAAGAGTTGCCTTTGGTGAAAAGGGAGAATACCTCCTCTTTCACTAAATTTAATGGACAAGATGAGGTTCTCTGAGTATTCAGCACAGGATTTACCTATTCAGACAGGCACAGCATCAAGTACAGTGAGAGGATCCTCACTCCCTGCCAGTCCCAGTCCATGTTTCCAAAGCACATAACTGACTTAGTACAGACCATATAAACCTCTGGGCAGGTATTCAAACAGCTTCCTGGTAAAGACTGAAGTTATCTTCAAAGGCCTAACACATGTCCTGAAATAAGCTCTCCATTTCCATAAGCATTATGAAATCCTGAGAAGTTTCTGACATCTGGGTTTAGATTCTGAATTCTTCTTAGCTTCCTTTGGGTGTAAGGAGAGGCAACAACCCAGTACAGGTAATTTCTAGACAGAAAAGAACACAGGAAAAAATATCAGGACTTTATGGGTTGAATTGAAAGACAGGCAAGATTTGTAGAAGCTGTTAACTATGCCTTTTAGAGGCCAACATAAGGACCTGGAAATAGCTCAAATTTTCTGATTATGGGGATTCTGCTTGCACTAGAGACGGGCCACATGGAAGAGCCCTCCCTTGGGAAGCCTGAAGAGCGCTGAAAAGTTTGGGTCAGCTGTGATTTCTCTCAAAACACAGTGCATGAAGTTCAAATACATGAACAGATATAAGGCTCCAATTCCTTCTCAAAGCACCACAAATTGTCACACTACACTTTCAGAACAAAGACATAGGATTATTACATCTAAAAGCAAAAAAGCCCCTCCACATCCAACCAGGAAGAAACTAATTACAACATGAAAAATAATATAATATCCTAACATGCTTTGGGCAGTGCAATAGAAAATAAGCAAATGGAGAGCAGAAGAATATAGAGATATCTGTGCTCGAGTCTTATATGTAATTTAAAACAGGGTATTGAGAAAAGAAAGATTAGTAGAGCACACTAAACATGAACAAAAGGGGTAGAACTAAGGATATTTCAAGGGCATGTTTTCTGAACACTATTTACAATTGTACTGCTAGCACTAAAGCAATGGAAACAATTTCCACACTAACCTAGAAAAATCATGGGCGTTAGGCATGATGAAAATACTGTTTTCATTACTATTAGCAATATTGACTGAAAGTAGGTGTCCTACCTAAACTAGGAGACAGCTGTAACATTCTTATAAGGCTGTAGTCATTGTAGAGAATTAAATCCAGCCATGACTAGTCAAAATGAAAGGTTTTAACAGGTAAAATGGTATTCTAGCTTTATTCTTAGATAGTGAGTTTCTTATGTTTTATAAAAGCTCTGTTACAAAACCGTCTTAACACCCACTATACCAGCCACTATTTCTCACACTTAAGTTTTTTCCCTCCAGTCCTTAAATTCCACCACAAATACTTAAGAGTCAAAAAGGTAGCTTTCCACTGGTTTCTGAAAATGCCACTTGAGACTGTTCCACCTCTTGTCCTAAAAATTCCTCCTCAAGATGTACTTCTCCTCTTTGGCTTAAAACCATGGTTCAGCTCCCACATTCTCCCCTTCTCTTTTTGCCCTTTCTTCTACACAGAAACACTCAAAAACCCTGAAAGACAGCAAAAGCATGTTGCTGGAATTAGTGTTTTATAAGGATGACTGAATCAGACAGCTAAAGCAAGGAAGACTAAATAGATCATGTTTTGCATTCCCACATAGTAAGGTAACTTCAGAGCAACTGGCTAAGGTGACTGCTGATAGCCAGCGACACAACCACCATGCCCTTCCAACACACCAACTCCCAAATACTTTTACCACAAAAACACCAAGTATCTACTTGAAGGAAGAGGTTGTGGATGGTCTAAGATGGCCCTTCCCTTCCAAGGAGGGTCTCTGCCCCAGAACCCCACAGCAAACAAACAAGAAAAAACCCCACAGAAGCACATCATCTCCTTGGATGGCTTCATCACCCAAAACATGGGTCTGACTGCAGACAGAGTAGCCAATAGCAGAGCCATCAAGATGAAACCCCTTCAACAGCATCAAAGAGCAGAAAAAATTATTACAACTGTAATTCTCAGGTGCAGTGAGCTTGGGGGATAGCTCTCAGGGCTTCAGGAAGTCCTCACAGAAACACTGGGACCGTGAAGATGGAAAGATAAAAAACAGAGACCATCATTCCCCACTGTTTGCAGGATCAATTTAACACAATCAGCAGCTTGTTCGTTGAGTAAAATCAGGAGAGACAGCACAGCACTGCTCCAAATTAATTTACAGCAATGGAGGAGCAACTAGGAAAGACCGTGGCACAGAAATGGCCAGGAGCATCTGCTGGTTAGTTGTGCCCATCCCCATAAGCACCACAGTCCCCAGTGCTGCCCATGCCACAAGTATGATTTCTCATCACCTTACGGTCCTCCTGTGCATCACTGAGCACTGCATGCTTCTCGTTCTCCTTCATCCTAGCAGGATGCTTCAGCAAAACCTGTTGGGTTCCATAGAAAGATAATTTACTGCAGAAGACTTCTCTAGGTCACGTCATAACCAGTCTAAGACAGATTTGGGTAGCCTACAAGACGACTTAGGCATCCAGCACCCTTTGTTGTGAAATATACGAAGAATTTAGGCATTTGAAACACACTCAGTAAACTGAATCCAGAGATAAAGGTCATCAAAGTCACAAATGTTTTTAACTGGCATTCTTGCTTTAATCAAGTGTTTCTTTATAATTAGAAATTCCCATTTAAAAGTGTTCTTTATGCAGACATTTGCTGGGTATTTTTCACTGCCTAAAAGGCTTTTGAATAGGTTTGGATTGTTTTGGCAACAAGTGAGAATACACCAGTGTCAAAACCTTCTCTCATATTTATTTCATTCTTTCACCTTTGCCAGTTCAGTACCAGATCCAGCCTGCAACAGTTTCTCCAGGTTTTCAAGTAGATCATGAGTCTATTCAAATTTAAGAACATAATTTTCTCAAATATCCACTGGATACAACCACCTTAATACTCACGTTCAGGAAAACATGAAAAGCGGAAGCCACCTTAGGTACATTTTTTCCAGAAAACCTTGTAAACAATGCTCACCAAAGGAAAGATGGATGTGGGACAAGGTTTCAAGCTGATGAAGTGCCTGCAGTTCCCCACCAGCTGCAGTGAACCATCATGCAGATGGTGCAGGGAGAGACTGTGCTGCAGACATCTTGGACAGTCTGCATCTCCAGGGTTTGACATAGCGGACCTTTGAGAACAGGGATTGGAGACCACCTCCCCCCAGTGTAAAGTCTTAGAGCTGCACTTTTCAATAAGGGAGGAGAGAAAACTCTAAAATATTTGCATACCAGAGCTCAAGGAGGAGTTGCAACTACAAAGAAAAACTGCCAGTTAAGTCAGGACTTTCATGTGCTCCAAAGGCCATGTAAGATTGTTAAAATTCGCACATGCTCATTGCTCCCTAAAATAATGACATTTAGCACTATTATGCACAGAAAACAGTAAAACACTTCTAAAACAAGGCTAAACCAGTTAAGACATATATGATATATGCCACATATGATACAAATATGTACACTGACTGCAGATTAATGCCAACAGTGAACTAGATGAAGTGTAACTCAGCACATAAATAACAGTGCTACAACTAGGAGGCAGTTTTCAACTTCCCATGAGCAGGTTCTAACCCGGACCGAGTTTGGAGTTTCATGTAGACAGTATTAGTAACTTATAAAATATAAATCAAAAAAGCTAAAAGCTTCCTTCTAGGCACATCAATACACATGCACTAAGCCTGTGCTCAGCTTAGATGCATATGCCCCCACTTAGATCATTTCAGTTGCTCCCCATTGTTTTTAAAGCTGAACATTTGCTTCTGCACTTTGGTCATCTGATACTGTCAGTAAGCCGAAAAGGAAAAAAAAGCATCAGCTCAAGGATTTTCTACAACTTCTAAGTATTCATTTTGCCTACACCGGCCTTGCAATGCCACATTTTCCACCAGCACTTTCCACATTTGGTGTAGTTACTCCTTCACAGCTAGCTGCCTGGCCCTCATGAAGAAATCTGCTATTTTCATGAGGCAGCGCTAGCTGACAAAATAATTGACTCCTGGGAGCTGCATAGACACAAAGACCCCTAAAGTACTATTAGCTATGATGTCATCTGTGAGGCACAATTTAATGACTATTTATCATGTATGAAACACTTTGTTTGGAAACATGCAGCATAATTTTTCATTTTCAGCCTACTGGACAAGATAAGAACTCACCAAGTGTATTGATCTTAAATAATTTACTACACCATGGATAGTATCTTAATTTGCTGAGAAAGAAAAGTGACAGAATGGCAGCGCTGGGGACTAACATTTGTTTTTTTCCAACAGAGAATTCATATAGTCTAGATAAAGCCAGTACATATTCCCAAAACTCACCTCTATTATTTCAAGTTCTCTCAGAGACTATTACTGATGCAGACAGCGAGACTGATCTTCAGATGGGTACAGTTGTTTGCCTTTCTGATGAAAAAGACATTAGATGCAAAGCACTGAAATGTTAAAGCCAAATGGGTTTCATTATACTAATCTCGCCTCACCTAGTAGCAAATTCAAGTCAGAAAACCTAACCCAGTTATTCCTGGAGCTACCCCCTCAGTTGGAGCATTGAGAATTTGTTATCAGCTGCAAAAGGTTTGTTTATGTTTCTCTGCCACTCCTGCCAGGTCTCCTATTTTCATTCTCTTTGGTATTTTATGTTAAATGACTCATTGGAATCACAATCTCCATCCTTCTTTTTCTAATTAGGTTTGCAGGCTTCACATTTGCCAAGCAACGTTTGAAAATTAAAACTAAAGGCTCAAAATCTGTGAGGCAAATCAAAGAATTCAACAAATAAGTAGGATTTAAAATTCATGATTTTCAACAAACTGCACTTCTGCATGCACACATTTGCAACACTGTGATGCCGATAACTGTAAGAAGTAACAACATTCAGCCAATACTCTGCCCATTTCCTCATTTCTCCCTCTTTTCTCACACTCCCACAACTATCTATATATAGCCACCATATGGTAATTACATCTGGTCACTTTTGGCTTGAGACAAACTGGGACCTACCAACTGGAAATTAATACCAACCCTCTAAAACCACACCATTTCATAAATGGCATTCTTTGAAACATCAACATGAAAAGTTTAGGTGAGAAAAAGCCACATAAGTTGCTAAATCCTGAGGTTTTCCCCAAATTCTTTACCAAAACTTAAGCAATATGTAGTCTGAAACTTACTCTTTTCCAAGATGGACCTATATTAACAAGTCTAAGCCCATGTCTTGAGTTTTATCTCTCACCAAGCATAGATATTGCTAAGGTATCTCCATGTTGGCTGCTTGAAGCATACACCAGCCCTGCCCCAGTAATCCACTACATCCACCTACCTCCAGGGAAAGCTGGGAAAACCCACTGAACTGTATGTTTACTGACCACTTACAACAAATACTTCTTGTTAATAATTTATTGGGTTTGCTCTGCTAGGGACCAAACACATTTTTAGGGATGCCAACATCTTCCTCTTTCACCAACATTCCTTCACCAGAAGAAAAATAAATCCAAAGGACAGGTTAACACAAAAACTGCAAGCTACAAGTAATTCAGGTTTATAGCATTTTCAGCATGAATTCTTTATGACCCTAGTTAATAAGGTAGACCTTCCTGAAACAAATCAGCTTGTATTTAGTTCATTATTTTCCATAAAAACAAAGAAAAAAAGAAAATTATTGCTTTTAGAAACAGACCAGAAAATTCTGATCCATCAAAGCCCATGGAGAAGATAAACTAAAAGATATTTTTAAGTAATTATGTACTACACCTAACTACCTCCCAGTTTTCAACATTCACTCTTGAATCTCCTATGTTATTTCTTATTTCACCTCCAGCAAGATGCAGCAGTAGTGTATTATTCAAAGCAGTATAATGACTTCTTTTTTCACCGTACTAGGTGCATCTTCTTATTTTTGCAGACTCTTCTTTTTACAGACTCACAGTCATAATGGATAGCAACACCTCCAAAGGGAGTTTTCCAAGCCCTATTAACAAATCAGATAACCTCTCCTTTACTTTTCACAAACTTACCAAGAAATTAAGAAAATAGTTTCTACTTCAAGGCTCTTCTATCAATTTTATTGCTGTAAAGAGTGAAAAGAGGGTTTGCGTATTTCTTTCAAGGCGAACGTCTGTTGCTGATGATGTGAAAGACCTGATCAAAAATAAATTAATGCACAGCATATGTTTGATTTCTCTCTAAAAGGGCTGGCCTCAGAGACTGACCAGTTACCACTGGAAGGAGAACACCCAGTAAGTAAAACGTTTCTTACCATCTTGCAAGAAACATGGTAATATTTCCTGAAGCCATGGCACCAACAAAAATAGCTTCCTCCAAAATGACTGACTTTTCCAAAGGTACAAATGGATACTCCTCAACTCCAGGAAAAATTACAAGCGACATCTGTAAAAAGCAGAGAACAGGGCATCCTCAAAGGGCCGGACTGCACTCATACTTTTTGCTTTCACCTGCATAGAATATACCTGCAAGAAAGCTCTGGAAATCCAAACTCACATGTTTTGTAATATAATCCATCCCTCATCCAACTCAAGCTGTCCCTTTCCTCCATCATTCCCTGGAGCTCATACTACTATGCATATTCTCCCCAGCATCTGGGAGACTGGAGTCTTCACCAGTCCCACTCACTGCTAATGGGAGCCCAGATGCTGGGTCCTGCCGCTCCACCCATCCGAGCTGCCTGGGATGCTGCTGGTGGCAGGAAGGGTGTTACATCTCCTTTCTTCCTGCACCCATGTCAGAACAAAGCTGTTTGTCCAGGAAAAAAAAAAAAAAAAAAGAGAAAAAAGAGGCATTGATTCCACTTGCAAGGAACCCTGGGGACACTGTAAACCTGCATCCCAAGGCAGAAGGCAGCCTGAATCCAAGCACATTAACCCTTCCTGACATTGAGACCACAGAAAAGCTTCACCACTGGTGGGGCCTTGGAAGAGCATAGGAAGGGCTGTGGGGCGCAGGAGGAGGTTTGTCCCATACCCAGGTGCAGCTGGGAGGGGGGAGAGGGGTGGAAACGCTAGGAATGAGTGAAGGGGGTTGCAGAGAAAAGCAGAGCCCAGCACAAGGTACCAGAGGGTGAGTGGGAGGGAATGAGAGCAGTCATGTACTCAACAATTATAGCTGCATTTTGAGCAGCTCCAGCAAAATGCGGTGGTGTATGTGACAGCAGAGAGAAGAGCCAGAGGCGCTGAGGAAGCTGCTTTTCGCTCCACCTTGGATCTCAAGGGGGACAGGGGCAGGAGGCGGACATGGGAAGCCAAGGAAGGTGGTGAAAATGAAGAATCCTATTTTTATACTCTAAGAGGAGCTATGGATAATTCACTTTAACATGCACTCAGCACTGAGCTCTTCGCGCACTGTCTGGGTGAGGAGCTGCACGGTTTCCACTCCTCTAACACCATCCCCAGAGCAGAAAGCCTCCCTGAAGCATCATCCAGCTCTCTGGTGCCTCAGCATCCCCCTGCTCCAGTAGCACCACAGCACCTCTCCCCTCAGCTTTTTTCCTTCCCAGACCAGCTCTCACACAGGGCACCACCAGACCCAGCAGAAAACATGCTGGTTGTTAGAGGCCAAGCACCACAAGGCAACACAACATTTGCCACAGACAGTTTATCACAGCTACACAGTGGCACTGCCGAGAGAACGCACACCCTGACTTTTGCAGTCTCTGTCTTTTGATTATTAAAAGGGCCAATTAGCACATAAATTGAGCTGTGAATACTGAAAGGGATTTGAAAACAGTAATAATTAAAGAGCAGGACAGCAACTGGGCTCATGAGTTGCCTCTCATCTTCCCAGGTTTGCTTGCCATATCGATGGAAGAAAAGCAGCAGTGCTCATTAACTGTACCAGGGTACCCAGGAGCATCCGTGCCCTGACAGCTGCATGCTTGCAAATACACAGGCTCCCTGGCCTCTGCTGTGTGAAGTCAAGACTTCTCTAACTTCATGCAGCACTGAGTCCCTAAGACCCCTTTTCCTCTCCACCCCTCTCAAACACCATGGGAGGCTAATCCACAGGTATTCCCCCACCTCAGCTAGACCATGGGAGGCCAAGCCCTGAAAAGGGAACGGGTAACTCAGCCAGGGAGGGGAAAAATGCCAAAGCTCAGTACCCTCCCACCTTCCCCTCTATGTCAGCCACTGACTAATGAGGAGTATCTAATGGCAAACAATGTCTCAGTCCTTAAGCTGCTCCCCAAGGAAACCGTCAGCATCTTTTATTTACAGACTGACGAAAATCCCTAGGGGAAACAATGCCGATTCCTACGTGGAACATGGGAAATGTATATCTTTTTAATCACCGCAGCACCGATTCATCTTCAAGGCTGGTACAGTTTCCTCTCTTTGTTGCTCTGAAGGGACTGCAGTGATACAGCTCCCCTGTGAATACTGTTCTCTCAACTACAATATTTACCATTAGGATGGCTAAATACACACACACTGACATGCAGGCAGCTCCATCCTGACCCCTGGGGCAAGGTCTTCTCAGCTCTCCCATACAAGGAAACTGAGCAAGGAAGAGAGTTCAGCTGGACTTACTTTGCACCAGTATAAATGATGACAGGTTCCCAGAAGCTGTATGAAGAAATCACCAAGCTTTCCGTAAGAAGGAATGCCAATCCAGCCTGTTTCATATATATTAACATTACGAGACAGATCAAGCTCAGTTCTCCCTTCTTCATTTGAAACATACCAATTTGATGGCTTGCTATGAGAGGTATCTATGGCTAAAAAAGCAGAGGGAAAACCAAAATATCACAGGAAAAAAAAAGACAGGAGCTTATTCTGGAATAAACATTTGTAATCATGAAAACCACGGCATATTTCTATTGCATTTAGAGTTTGTGAAATCTCCATGTGCCAGGCTGATGGAGCTACAAAGTTCCATCTCCCAGGGCCTTGCAACCAGCAAGATCAAGTAGTGGCATTGATACAGCCCTGCTGACAAGATCAAAAAGCAAGGCACAGCCTTTTACACAGACAAGTCCCCCAGAACAGGGGCCAAAACCTCACATGTAGGGCTCAAAAGAGAGTAAGACCTCAAACCTACAAACTCTTTCAGAAAGGCTCTAGACATCTAGAGCACAACAGAAAGACTAGGGTGTTTCTGTGGTACTCTACAAAAAAATACAGGACAATTAATACTATATATAGACTCTGCCACTTCAGTTTCCTGCTCACCTCTGATGTTAACAACTTTTAACAATAAAAGTGAGAGTCCATCAAATTCATGCGGGCAGTAAACAGCTTTGAAATTAGTGTGAGTCAAGTTCCCTTGAAGAGAGCTACATGCTTGAGAGAGACAATTACAGAGGAGCCAAGCAGATTTATATCAGTTGGTTCAGCATTAAATCTCTTCAGAGCATTTAAAAACATTAAATTGAGACCTTATTAAAAACTCGGCATTTTTATTTCACCAGATTAATGACACTTACAGTAATAAATTCAATCTGTAGTTTCAAACATCACCAACAAACACAGCTCTATCTAAGTGTAATTAAAGAACTAGTCATCATTTTGGAGAAAATTTCTGGAGGCACACCAGCAAGCTTGATAAATTCAAGGAACTCACCCTCACATGGGAATTCTAGGACATATATTTTATTATTCCCTTGCCTTTCTGTGTACTACAAAATATCTTGATAGCATTACATTATAAAACAATTCAACTAGAGGGACTGAAAGCTCACAGCAGGCTTCACTTCTACACACTAGTTAATCATCATTTATTGGAAACTTTACACTTGTATGTTTTGGCTGCAGAAGCTGAAAGTTTGAGAGATTTTGTCTAAACAGTAGATTGCCAGTTTTGCACTAAGTCAGTAAGAGCTTTTGTTTTCATTTTTACTTGAGAGAGAGAGATCTAGTCCTGTTGCCACAGAGTGTAAAACAGAGGCATATTGCTTTGTAAGACATGGATCCACTTTCACTCTCTTTTCAAGAGATAATTAAATATGTGGAAACACCATGCACAGTGGCATACTATTTTAAAGCAAACACTGGAACGTGTATTTAGAATATGGTGCTTCAGCAAAACAGAAAAGGCTGCAAATTTCCCTCTTCAGTAAGTCAGCACAGCACAGAGCAAAATATTTAATCCACTCTTGTCTAGAAGGGAAGATACAGATAGCTCAGTAACACCATGTACTTTGTACTGTTATTTCTACAACATGTTAAATATCTCCTATGTCCCCAATAGCTTATCACATTAGAAATTTAATATCCATATATCAGTGATGTTGTCCTGTCTCCAGCTTTCTTAACCTGCTCAAGAATATCCTGCAGACTGTGAGAACATCCAATACAAAATGTAATAAAGTGTTTGACTGAGATGCAATTGAAATCCTGGCCTAGCTATATGTAAAAAAAACCCCCTCAACTGTAAATTACAAATCACATAATTGGTACTATTGTCAGTAAAGCAAGTCACTTAAGATCAGCTAAAATGTAGTAGATAAATGCTTACACTTACTAATGAGAACAGATAACAGTCATGTATCTGCATAGACATGCAGTTTAGAAAGCAGAGTACAAGATTGGGAAGTCTGATTTTACACTGATTAAGAGATGATTTTGGTAATTCCTTTTTTCTTTTTGCTTCCCCATCATGAAATACAGATATTGACAACAACAACAAGGTACAACAAATACTTGATCCTGTGACAAAAGCCCTGGGAATTCCAGTCCAAAATGGCAAGCATACAGGAAGCATAAGTGAGAGTGACTGCTCGGCCCTTTTTTCTTCATCATCACCTGCAAAACTCCCTTGTGTTTGGAAAAGCCATGTTAGTCACAGGTCAGTGCTATTAACATTACGTTGTTGCCATTTTAAAGCCCAGGAAATAATGCATTCCCTTATTGCTTTTTACAAAACATAAACAAGCTATCTACAGTAGGACCTGATACTTTTTCTCCAAGAAATGAAGATTTGAAAGACTTTTAAACATGTTGATTTTTAAAGCATCTAGGAGATTTCTAATTTCTTGCTGCCATTAGAAAATAAAAATAAATTATCAAAGCAGAGGCCAAAATCTAGTACTGAATTAAAAAAAAAAAAAAAGGAAAAGAGATGAAAAGATGATACACCTGAGTTTATGGGGTCACTTTTATGAAATCATAGGACAGTGCCACATCCTGCTATAAGAGAAGATGTAAAATACTTATGGATTAAAGTATCAGGAAAAGATACAACAGGGTATCCACAATGCCTGTCAAGTGTCACATCAGTAGGTTGCTGGCTATACCATGTCCCAAATTCATCTCTCTGCTGAGCAGCTGCTTGTGCGAGAGACCTTGTCTTCCTTGGGTACAGTCTTCAGGTATATGTGCTGTTTGTATTTTTAAGGACATCTGAAACAGAGACAAATTCTCAAGCTCCTGGTTGTATCTCTGTGGCCAAAGCAAAGATGATGGGCTCTGTTCATACTCTCCAGTTTCATGGCTCTTTCTTTACTCAGGATGTCAGAGAGTCAAAGCGATTAATACCTTTTCTTCCCTTCAGTCTCACAGACCTACAGACCAACTACTCCAAAACAGAAATATAACTTTTCTATGGAACAATGATGGCTTTTGTTATATTTCAGTACAGACTGAACACCACTCTACTTTTTCCAAGCAATGCTTGGTGTCATGTAAACCTAAGAAAACGGAGGGGAGGGGAGGAGTGCGAGAGAAGCTCTTCTATTATTTATTGGCCACACAGTCTTAGCTTTGCCCCCACGAGCTATTTCACAGATCTATGAGCGCAGCATCCACAGATTTTCTCTTAATAATACTTTGAACCACACTGATTTACATTACAACATGAAATTTACACACCACTCTATGTTGGGAAATTTTATTTTTGTCCCCAGGAATGAATCAAAAAATTAAATTTCTTTGCTTTTATGTCATAACAGTGTGCAACAAAGTAGCATATGAGCACTGCACATTTATTGATGCTCATAAGTTATTGATGTGAGCCTTAAAGACTCAGCTGAAAAAGCTATTCTGCTTTTAGTGATATACATAATTATATTTTAAGTACAATTTATTTATTATTCTGCTGCTATAATCAACTTTTAAGCAAACATTGTGCATATATGCTCCTGTTTTAACTGGAAGCAATACAAATTGCTCTACAAATGCAGTTTTACAGAATAGCAGAAGTTTCCTGAAAGGAATCTCAGCTAGTTGTTTCAAAGCAGTGGGTAATTAGGAGAAAGGAATAATACTCATCATCATGTCTTTACATTCCTATGACTGCTCATTTGTTTATATCACAACAACATCTAAATCAAGGACCACAGACATTTGCTAGCTGTTTGACAGGTAAATGTAATTTGGGCATTTATCCACCTGCCTGTTCTTGCTGAGAAACTGTTTCCAAAGCGCCCAGAAAGCACCGGACACACCAGGACACTTGCTTTCAAAAAACATGTTCCTTTTCTGTTATCTGACACAAACCCAACATTGTGTTCTGCATTTGACTGCAGAAATTGTGCCCTTGAAATTTCTTTTCCATGCCAGTTGGGAGGAGGCAAGCAGCAAAAGCAGTCACTTAAGCTTGGTTCCTCCTAAAGGGAAAGTCAGGAGGGGAGAACAATACACATACAAAACAAGTGGGGTAGATAGGAAGTGAGTCAGGGTTGCTGGAAAATATTTACTTGCTGATTTCAACACAAAGGAATCTCAAGAATTCCTTGCCTGGCATAGTGCAGTGGATTTGTTGCCACAGGCTATTTCAGGTAGAACTCTGCCATATTTATCCTGCAGCCATGTCAGTGAAAGTTACTCCTCCAGGCCCTGACAGTACAATATCACTTTGCAAGGCATGCCCAGCTCTGCAAGGAGGCTTCGCTATCTTATGTTAGAAAGCGAGTGCATGCCTAAATCCTTTCCAGGACAGCAAGAGAGATCAGAGAAATTGCTAACGATCTTGAAACAAGGATGGCATAAGCAGGAAGCCTGAGCCTCCTGACCCCATCAAAATTAGATTGTGGGACCTTTAGCAAGTCACCCAGCCTTAGTATTTCAGTTTTCTTCCCTAATACCTATCTACACACTTAACACATGTGTGTACAGCTGACAGAAGGCTGGAAAACTCTTCCAAAAGGCAGTCAGGGTGAAATGTCAGAGCTTGAAAGAAGCTGTGAAAGATCTCCCAGAAATCTTTCATGCTAATACTAATATTTAAGTAGGTACAGTGGCAGGGAGGGATCACCATGTTTTCCTCATTACCAGCTGAGGACAAGGTAGTGCTGGTTTCTTGAACTGAGAAAGATCAACTCCTCTGCACCACAAACTCACTAGACCTTGTGCAAACCAGTCTCCTGCTTGCAGCTCTGGCCCACGTGGTGCCCTGGAGCAGGGTGGGGACCCTGGCACTGGAAAGTAGCCAAGGGCACCTCATATTTGAGCAAGTACCCTTGTGCTTGAAGGAACCCTGCTAGAAAGAGCCTTCTCCTGCCACAAACCTCAGGGTGGTAATGGAGATGCTTGAGATCTGTGCTGGGATACTGCAAGTAACCACAGTGCCATAGCAGCAACATGACTTCAGCATTTCACTGCAATGAGATGCTGCTGATAATTAGCATTGAAAAAGCTACTGGTATAAACCACTGCAGTATGAATGTCACAAGTCCTATTTCCAGTTTGGGTCAGCTTGAAGATGGGCATTAATAAAATCACCTTGTACCTCCTATGGTCCTGCAGGTCCATGCCCAAGCAGGCCAGGAGTTAAACATTAAAGTCCTTTTGACACCTGAAATGTTTTCAATCAGTATCGAAGATATGCCCAGATGATTTATATATCATATATAGATTTGGCAGGACTACATTTGAAAATAATATATCAAGGATTTGTTACTGGTAGGGAAAACATTTGCAGCATACAACAGACCAACAGAAGAAAAGCCTGATTGCTGTGATGAATAATGCATATTGCCCATGGTACTAGTTAACCTTGTACTCCAGTAAGATATTATGAAACAATAAGGCTAATCTGAATGTGGCCTTACACTCTTCCCAATGGTTTCTGGAAATCAGTCTTTGGAACACGTAAAATTTGAATTTGTTAAACCAGAAGGCTTTGCTCAATAAACTTTCAGGAAGAGTATTTTTGTTTCTCTGTATTCACAGCCCACCCTTTGCCTGCATGTACACAGCCCAAAACACTGAGGGAGACTTCACGACCAGAAATGTTCTAGCTTGGCTTTCTATGGGCCCTCATCCATCTGCCAGCAGCATGCCAGCAATAACAATGTACCTCTCACTAAATCCCACAATGCAGACTTAGATGTCCTACAGATATAATTGCAGCATGACTGTCGTGCAGCCTTCACTTCTTCCCAACCACAGTGGCAAAACGCTTACAGTAAGCTCACTGAAAATGAATGCTGAAACTTTAATACTTTTATGCCTCCAACCTAAGAGCAAATGCCTCCACCTAAAAACACTGACTAGTTTGTGCTGGTCTTGCTTTTCTCATAAAAGATTCATTTTCCTGTTAGCCCAAAGCTACACATGGTATTAAACACACATGCCACATTAGAGGCATTGTGTTGTTATTTTTGTTATTTGTGTTATTGTGTTGTTATTTGTGCACAGTGTCCACAAAGTACAGCAAAACGACTTGCACATACAGGCACAACTGAAGACACACAAGGCATCATGCACAGGTATCCTGATAAACATCTTTTGTGTCAGTTTACAGAGTCACGGAATCAAGTTTTCAGACAACACTGGCCACTGTTTCACATACTAAGGTCTGATCTAGCATAATGTTTTGTTGGGAGCAATAAAACAACAAACCAAACCAACAACAAAAACCCAAAACAAGCAAAAAAACCCCCCAAACAACACCACCACCACAAAAAAAAAAACCAAACACAAAAAACCCACAAAAATCAAAAAAACAAAACAGGAGCAAAGAAGACTTTTTGGTTCCCTCCAAGCAGCCTTCTGCTCTAGGAATTGCAAGGAGGGCAACAAACCAAACAGTCCCACAATATTTTGGAAGGGCAGGATCTGGCAGGGGGCACTGCCCCTCCATCTACCAGCGCACTTAAACATGCTACTTTTCAGAGCAAGTGTGTGACCCCACTGCCTTCACCATCAGGATGACACAGCTCTTGTCAATGCCATTAGTCACGCTCAGAGCTCAGTCAATAACAGACTCACACAATCATTTCACTCGTCCCAGAGCACCAGAATCCCAGCTGGCAGCCATCCCAGACACCCCAAGTAGCATACCAGCAAAAATGAACCAGGAAATGTCTGACCTGACCGCTGAGTATTGTGTTCTTGATGCATTCAGGAGATGAGAGCCCAAAGACACCAACGATGAGGATGCCATGTGCAGAGCTCTTGCTCAGTTGTGCACACAGCACCGTAGCAGCAGCTTAGGGAAGAGGGTTGCTATGATGCACCAAGTTCTGCAAGCAGGCTCAAAGGATTGCTACGCTATTTTAAACTAAGTAGAGTGAGGAGTGACTCAAAACTTCTTCCCTACTCTTTTCAATTGAGCACAGTGCAGAAACAGGTGGATGAAGTTTAGCTTCTGTCCCACTGCACGAGATGAGAAAAAGACAAACACGAAATGCCAGAGACTCTTATATTTGGGAAGTTTGAAAGAGATCAAGATCACACCATTTGCTGAGAAATAGGCCTGGTCTGAGTTGCACCGATTATTGTGAACTAAATTTCTTTCTTATAGGCTGTGCTCTGCTGGCAGTCAGTGCAACACTTAATAAAGATCTAGGCCAGGAAATCATTTAGTTAACATATTATAGAGGATTATCATCTCCCTCCAACTAAAATCAATGATAAAATCCCCAATGACTACAGAAAGCAAAAGATCACACTGCAACTCATTTCTGCCAAGAAACCTGCAACGAGATGTATCAGCCTGGCAGCACTATCCTGCAGCAAGGGCTCTCAGTGCTATTTCTGCCAGGCTTGCCAGTGCAGGCACCAACAGGATGGTTTCTTTCTCTGTCTGGTACTAGCTAGACTCTCAATCTGGACCAAAATGCCTTTGCACATGAATGATTGATGAAGTCTCTTGAGCATAAGCTTGTCTCTGCATCTGCCTGTGTGGGTCCATACTACTCTGACCGATGCTGTATCTGTAGGCATTACCCCCATCTAAATTCCCCACTAACAGCTTTGTTGAAGGATGCTACTGCTGTCACAACACAAGAGCAGGTCCTAGCTGCTGTGACAATTCATTTGTCTGGGCAACAGCATGCCTGGAAGGATGACTGCCCTGTTTTAGTGGAAGTATGCAAGACAATCAAGGCCAGCTAAGCAAACTAGTTTTGACATATTAAATCATGCTTGAACTGCGAGAGCAAAGAAAAATAATGTAAAAGCTCTTCTAAAAAAAAAAAAAAAAGGTTTTACAAATAAATAAGTAATACAAGCCAGCCTTTTGCCCAGGGAGGGGAGAAAAGCTTTTATCTGAGCCTGACTGAGGACCCTGGGTAGGCAGAGAGGGAAAGCTTATTTTGCAAGACAGACACCTGCCTTTTTCTTCAGTGGTTTGTAGCCATTTCCATGCATTTCACTTCTAGAAAGAGTCTCTTGATGATCACCTGCTCTGGCAGTGAAAGAGCATCAAATGCCTGGGCAGAAGCAGACCCCAAATCAGGTAGGACAGGAAGACCAAAATCCCATCATCTGTATGCTAAACCCCTTATGAGCACACTCATATGCATACAAAAGCCCTGGCCAACATCTGCCTTGGTACTGGGGGGGGTCCCATGACTGGTTTTGCCACAGCACTCTGTGAGCCCTGAGCCATTTTTACCTCAAATTCCCTCTGCAGGCATTTTGCTCTAAACATTACAGCCTTGAGTGAAAATATTCAATCGGCTGCAAGTCAATCATTGCAATGCAGGAAATCCCACCAGCACAGGGTCACAGAGCATCTGTGGACCTTGGCAATTATTCATGGCATCTCCCCATCATCCTGAACCTCTTTCCCCCTGTTGTGAATTTCTTCCAGTAATTAACAGGCCCAATTGCCTTGGATTTATACAAATAAAACACTGGGTCCTGTCCCAAGATCCCAACATCACTAGCACCTCTTGAACCCACACAGAGCCTCAGCAGTAATGAAATCCACAGTCCTAGCTGTAACTGCCTGGGTTGCAGGCTATCTGCAAAGCAGCTTAGAGCTGGGAAGCTTCACCCTGCAAGTTGCTTCTGCTGAATTACGAATCAGCACATTACCCATGCTCTAAAAGTAACTAAAAAGCTTCCTTTCCAGGCAGCATTTGAAGGCAAAACTGTGACTTCTGTCACCATTGCGATGGGATGACAGACTGTCCAATTCGGTGTGGGACCTCTAATGCATTATTTTTGAAATTAGTATTGTACCAGAGTGAACCTTGGGACCACACACAGGAGGCAATCATTTCACTCAGTGGATGGTAGCCATGATTCTGGGCTTCAACAAAGACTATGCTGGCTCCCTAGGCCGGCTTGCTTTATTCAAGTAACACTAGTTACACACATACAGAAGGACTGGAGAGTCTGCTGGAGTAGGGGATGCTTTTTTATATACATGCAGAGGGTCTGCTACTCAATAATGCTGAGGCTTTGGTAATTGGACCTTTGGGCAGAGAGGGACTCCTCAGCACAGCTTCCACACTATGCAGAGCCTCCACAGAATCATAAAATCACAGAATATACCAAGTTGGAAGGGACCCACAAGGATCATCGAGACCAGCTCCTGGCCCTGCACAGGACCATCCCAAGAATCACACCATGTGCCTGAGAGTATCATCCAAACATTTCATGAACTCTGTCAAGCTTGGTGCTGTGACCACTTCCCTGGGGAGCCTGTTCCAGTGCCCAACCACCCTCTGGGCAAAGAACCTTTTTCTAATATACAACCTAACCCTCTCATGACACAGTTTCACGCTGTTCCCTCCAGTCCTGTCACTGGTCACCACAGAGCAGAGATCCATGCCTGCCCCTCCTCTTCCCCTCACAAGGAAGTTGTAACTGCAGTGAGGTCTCCCCTCAGTCTCCTCTTCCCCAGGCTGGACACACCAAGTGACCTCAGCCACTCCATATGGCTTCCTGAAGTCCTTCAGAAAATACACTCCCAGGCCAAGCATTTTTTTGAAGGGAAGTACCTAATTGGGGTACAAAAGCAAGTCTTTTGCAATGAAAACTTGTGTTCAAATTTCAGCTCTAAAGGAATGGTAATTTTGTTATTTCTTCCCAATGATTCCACTTGGAGATGAATGATCTTCAAAGGGTTTTAGGTTAGTCTAAGACCATAAAAAAACCACATGAGACTGAGTACAGCACTGACGTCCAGAGCCCTGTTTCAGGCTCCAATCTCTGGCTGGCACGGAACAACTCAGCCTCTGGCTCAAGGCTGTCATTTGTAAAATGGGGAATAGTGACTGCGACCTACTTCATAAAGTAGATACATCAAGATCCAAAAGAGAAGAGCCCTTTGTATGACCTGGAAATGGTTTTAATAGCCTGTATTAACTATTTCTTTCCTCACACAGAAACACTCATATATGAAATGCTAGCAAAACTACTCACAAGTCACTCAAAGCCTAGCATGAGCACTTGCATCAGCATATACCTCCAACTCTCACTGCCAAAATGGGTCACAACCCAAGCTGGTACTACCTCTAGTGCCATGCCGGTCAGGCAAACTTGCCATGGGAGCTGATCCCTCCACCATCACTACGACAGTACAAGGATGCTAGGCTGAAGATGATTTGCTCATGTATATCCACTCCCATCCACCCTACTTCCAGGAATATAACTGCAGGCAGGGTGGGGAGGCACACAGGCAGGGACAGGCTTGTTTTACCCTCCCAGACAGTGGACCTGTTCTGATAATGCCACTGATCTGCACCTCTTAGAGTCTGAATTTTTAGGGGAAGGAGGGTGGAATTTTCCTTGGCCTTAAATTGATTGACTGTCATTTAGTCAGAAGACAGTTGTCATCTTAAATCCCAGTTCTCCAAAATTCAGCTGTTTTTTTAAGGACATACATTTATAAAGGTAAGAAAGGTATATAAAAGTAGTAAGGACATCCACAAGCCTCATGTTGTCTCTTCTGTCTTTTTTTTTTTTTGATCTGTTCTGGGTATAGAGTTTGGGGTTTCTATAACACCTAGCCTCACTCTTGAGTCTACTCCAGTATTAACAACCTCATAACCATCCTTAGGGAAATAAAAAATGAAAGCACATCAGTACCATGCTCAATACAATCACAGCCCCATGTTGTTCATACATATAATTGTGTCCACGTTAGACTTCTTCAGTGACAGAAAATGAGAAATCTTCCAGCAAAATAAATGGACATCTCTGACATGAAGAGCAAATTCACCTCTTTCTACAGATTTCACTTCTTTATTCTTTTTGCTCCTACTTCAGTCTACCGAACACTTACCTTATATGGGACACAAGTTTATGCAGCTAAAGAAATAAAAGTAAGCTGTGAATGTGTTCCTACAAGGCACAACTGTAGCCTCCTGTTGTGGAGCCTGAATTTCAACCTCAGTGCTAAGCCACAGCAAGTTAAAAATGGTTGAGATATAAAGCATGCAGAGAGAAAAGCTTATTCTTGAAATGTCAACACGTCATTAACTACTGTTAAGTGTTTCTAAATGAGAAACACAAAACTGAAAACCTGAATGATGAGCAAAACAATAGCACCACTTCATTTTAATATCCCATATAAACTAGGTGGAATGAGAGCTCTGACAAACGAGCTCTAGCAGACCCTCGACAAACGAGCTCTAGCAGACCCCCAGCAGTTCGACAGGTTGCAGCCAACCTTCTGCTAAAGATCAGCCTCCAGGTAGAGTGCCCCCAGGCTGGGGCATCAGGACAAGCCCTCTACTGGGAGCAGACCATCCAGCTCTGCAGAGCCAGCAGCAGCTTACAACAGTGGGACAGAGCAGGCAGCGGGGGAGAGCTGTACCTTAAATCAAGGCAATCGAATTCACTGCATTGCCAAACAGCACTCATGTACTTTACCCTTAGTATTTCTCCAGAGTCCTTAATTGTTTCTAAAACCCACAATTAATAAGTAAGCTGTTTCCAAGCAATTCAAAGTCAAAGGTGGCAATCAAATGAACCTAATGGCACTATGATTAACACTCCCTTTTCTCCTGCAACACCTCTCCCATCTTATAATTTAACAAATTCCCTAAGTTTCCAATGGATACCATATATTCAATAATGATTAAACCAAACAAAGGCAGCATTCAAGTAAATATCACTTAGTTATCTCGGACTGAACTAAAACACATACCCTAAGATCTGCCCCAAAATACCTTATGGCTAGGAAGTAAACATGACCTTCACAGTTCACACTTTTGAAGCCATTTCCAAACGTTATTTTATTTGCACTGCTCAATCTATACTTTGTGAGGGGAATAAAGTACTCCTTAACTGTCCTTCTGGAAGGTGACTGCACAGCAGACACACTGCAAAGAACAGCAAGGTTAAGGTGGTCAAAGTAATGGCCTAAAAAGCACTGCTTCAGAGGAAAGATCTTCAGAGTCATTGGGGTTACAAGCATACAAGACAGTGCAGAAAGTACAACTCATTAGCCAAGCATGATGCATTGCACAGACAGGGACACTGTGCCTCCTATAATGAAGGCAAACATATACACGTAAAACAAAACAAAGAGAGTAATATTTAATCAGTCCTGTTGCAATACAATTTTGATGCATGGAAAACATTTCCCTGCTCCTGTTAATTATTTCAGTTGTAGAACAAAACACCTAAATATATACATGCACACACCTCTCTACAGAATAAAACCCATTCCCCTCGCCCCCAGTGACAACTGTGTTTTGCTGAAATGTAGCATTCAAGTGACTTTCTTTGCATTTGAAAAGAGAATACATACTGTGTGGCCAAAAACTCAGCTATTCTGACACTGGTTGGTTTTGTGCCTAATTAAAATTAACTAGGCACTTCAGCTCATAATTATATAAACACCTATGATGCTATACTCCCAGCCAATTTGGTTTTAATCAGAAAAATGCAAGAGAAGTATGAATGATGGGCAAAGAACTCCCCAGAGGGGCAACTGTATTTCCAAATTCAGTATTTTCCATATACTGAATATTTCCATCAGTGCTTTCCTTGCCATGTAATCACCTCCCAGTAGAACAATTAAAAAGAGATTTCTTTTTTTTTTTTTTAATCCCTGGACTCTGCTTGCTTTCCACTCCACTACAAAGGTAAAAGCACACTTGCCTTATTCACCTGAGTCCCAGTTGGAAAGTCTCCCACAAGACAGACAGGATTTAGCAGTATGCTGCCCTTCTAGCATATGTAACAAGGAATTCAGCGCAAGGAATGAGTCAACTTGAGGTGGAGAGGCAGGCAAGCAAGTTGTGGAGTGGACTGAAGGAAAACTGCCCCCCTCCTGCGGCTACATCAGATGCAAAACCAGAAACACTGACTGCGTGGGAGCAAAAGCCCGAGTTCCAAAATAAAGTTACCTGTGTAGCAGCACATTTCCATTTCCTAGAAATAAGGGGATGGGGAAGGCAACAGCTGAGCTGCTGCTCTGTGTCACCTGAGGAAACCACACAGTATACTTGTTAAAAGTACAGTTTGGTTGTTTTTTTTTTCATTGTCGTATCAGCTATGTGTTTCATTTACAAGTCAGGCCTCTGGGATAGCTGCTCTGCCGAGTCAGAAACATGACAGTCATCAAGTATGGCTCTACCATCACTACCTTTGCAAGCCCTCAGTTGCCTCCCAACCCTCCATCGACAGTGTCTTCCGCTACCCACCAGCTGAGAGTCACTACCTCTGCCTGCTTGCTCCTGCACAGCTGCAAATAAACGATTGCCTCTGAGTATCCTTCTAATAGCTGATCAACAGGGATGCAATCACTGCTCTGGGAAAGTGCCTTCAAACTTCTGCACTGATTGCACTGCTTTTGCAGGAAGATGAGTAGCTTTGCTTCACCCCCAATCAGCCAGCAGCAAAACCAGCCGAGAACTGATTTGGCAGATAAACTTCTGATCCATGTAAGCTAGCTACCTCTGTAAATTAGTTTTAATTATGTCCAGAATAAACGACATGTGAATACAAGGTTTTTCTGCAGCCTTTGTTTTCTGTAAGAAACTCATTTCTCTTGGCAAGAGTTCAGCTGAATCGCACCACAAGTAATGAACAATCAGCAAAAATAAATATTGCTTTGTAAATGCATTGAGGTATGTTCAGCAAATTTGATTATGGGAAGAATAATCAAACAAGCATCAATACTAAAGACAACAGAAGGGCTTTAACATTTTAGAGTTGTTTTAGGAAAAAAATAATCCAAGTGTTTCCTCTGGCAGCAAGTACTTTCTAAAACCAGAAACCATATCCCAACCCATCTTTTCTCCAGCCCTTGCTTTTGATATCCTTCCTCAGAAGACAGCAAGGTTGAAGGAAGATATCACTGAGTTTTCCTCTGTTATTTTTTTCTCCCACTAATATCTGTAATCCTGTCCATACCTTCTAGCTAGCTAAAACCAGCTGTACTCCTTTTTGATGTCTCTTCAAGTGATAGCATGTACTGATTCTTGGAAAGGAGTGTGTTACAGCCTCCTGAACTCATTACTCACCTTTTCACTTTGGCTTTCATTTTGTGAAGTTTTCCTTTGCTTTCTTTTTCTACTCAAATATTTAATTACTCTGTACTTCGGGTCTAAAAGCATCTGAAAAAAAGATCAAGCTCTGCAAATCAATTACATCTGCAGTTACTATTCTGCAGCTCCCTGGACACTAGCAGGACCCCACCACTGAAAATGTATTTGGGTCTCATTAGCTTAACACATCAACATCCTCTCCCTTCCAGTAGCACGTGCTCAACCTCCTTTAAAAGCATAAAAATAATCAGTTCTTCCTTCTCATTGAAAACATATTGGGCTGAAGGTGAGAATGAATACAAAGAGAAGTGCCAGAAGGTGCCCTTTTCACAGTATTAATTTCCTACGCAAACGTCAGTGGTGAGCCCTGCTATCTACAGTAAGCAACTGAAACTGAAGTTACAATAAAACTCATGTACACCAGTGAAGGGAGAAGGAAAGCACAGACAATAAATTTTTTGGCCAAACCCCTAAATGGGTAAAGGCAGAAATGCCAGTGGCACTACACAAAGTTTTACAGGGTTTTAGGATCTGGCTCTCAGCTTTGACTCAGTCCTGCCTGCTAAGGCAGAGAAGACCATTAGAAGACTTGAAACTGGCAAAGCAGACTTGAAAGTGGGCATTTTTCTCAAGGCTACATTCAGAGAGCACCAACTGAACTGAGGCAGAACCATTAATCATGAGTCCTTCAGTGGCACCAGATCACCACTCTGGAAAACAGCACAGAAATTCACAGAGCAATTGCTTTCATTTCTCTTATTAACTAATACAGCAATTTATTCTTGTGAATAATGAACCTTAACACTGGTCCTTTAAAAACATGTCCCAACATAGTCACAATTTACCTCTAGCTGTCCCTAGTAATTGCTGGTAAATGGGTCATGTTGCCAAAGGAGGTGTAAAGATTCAACTAGTTTGGGTTCCTTACAGTAACTACTACCTAGCTGCCTATATTAATTGAGAGAGCGAGCACATTATATAAGGAGATTAGACCATGTCATATTTACAACCTTAGAGTCCCCAGTGAGAGAAATTGCTCAGCTGTTACTGTCAGTGCCTTCTTCAAACAGGAACCCTGCTGACAAGATGATGAATTCAGAACATCGTTGCCAATTAATGATTTGTAGGCAGAAGGGATTTGAATAGTTCCCATATGTTTGTGAGGATGACTGCGATTTACATCACCTCTAATAAAAGAGTGTAGTCTGCTCTGTCCAGACGTGACACTAGAGATTAGAAAATGTCATCTTTGCACTAAAAATTTTAATAAACAAAGCTAGGCTCTTCTGGGTTGAAAATGTTTCCCAAAGAATGGTCACTAATAATCTGCTTATCCCTAAGTGAAAGCAAGCAGGGCAAGATGCACCCAAGTGATTTACAAACCAAAGGTCAGAAGTTAGTTAGGTTTCTGTCAAAGCTACACCAAAGAGTGCCAGGATCATAATTATGTCAGCCAGAAGCATGGAGTGCATTTCCTTAACATCAGTCAGACTGGGGGGGAGGAGGGAGAGGAAGAGCATTTCCAAACACATAGGACTTTTCTTGGTGTTACTTTTTCTGCTTATGGGCTGCAAAGTTTAACTTTACTGTCCTAGAAAAAAATCTTATCCTTGTGAATATAAAAATAACCAAACCAGAAAGCATTTTACTCACACAGGATATCAGCATGAACTCCATACACACTGAACACAGACCTCCTGAATGGCCTAAGGCTGAATGTCTCTTATTGACTGTGCATCTCAGAGCCAACCAGCAGGGAATGCTTGGCATGATGACCTGGGTTAAACATAAGACATACAAATGGGGCCCTCAAGCAGACTTTGCCATAGGCACTCAAGTCCCTATGGAATTTAGGGCTACCCCACAAAAAAGAATTGTGGGCTTTAACACCTTTAGATCAATTAAAGTGATAAACTCCTGTCAAGAGTGCAGGCTGTAGATGAAGTAGAAGGGCAGTTTATGTGGGTATGCCTTAGGGACAGGGCAAAGCTAGACAGCAACAAAGCATCTTTACAATTCCTAATTATGATCAGAGGCCCACTCAACACAGTCATAAATTGTGAGGCCAGACACTGTCCTCTTGATTGAGTAAGAAAAATAAAAAAGCAACCCACCCCCCAAACCAGAAAGCAGAACCCAATCACTAAGGTCTTCTGAAAGAACATCCCTGATTGCTATCTCAACGCTACAAGAGATCTAAATGCTTTACAGGCACAGTGTGTTCTTCAAAGATAGTCTGAGATTTCTACTTTAAATCCATAGCTTCTTGTTTTTATTATTTTCATGATGTTTTGTTTGTTTTAAAGATCTTTAAGAGTTCTTTGAGAGATCTAATACTGCTCATGCAGCATGGGAAGGCAGGATTTGATACATGACTAATTGATGTACTACTTTCTTCCAAAAATTCTTACAGGAGGACTGAGGTCAGTATCTAGACAAAGCACCAAACCAGTGCCTGTTATTTTGTGACATGGTACTTTCAGCCGTAAGTAAACAAAACCTTCCTGATCTATGGACTGACATCCCTCATTTGTAACAGTCTGCATCTCCACAGACTTGGAAATGTTGATTTTAACTCCTCCCTTGTACAGTATTGAGGTATTAGGATTTTTATATATTTGTAGATTTTAATATTTTATAGATTTGTACATTTTTATATAGCTGTATCGTTTCTCACACTCAAGGTAGCAGCTAACAGTTTCTCACAGTTTCTCATCATTTGTGACACATTCCTGAATTTTGTTTAACAGTCTTTTCAATGGACACAATAGCAGCAAGGACATCGTGTTTGGAACACAGGTACCTGGACTGGAATAACAAGGCAAAACAAGATAGAAGGCCCAGAACCCTGGCAGGCAGTTCTGAGGATGGTAGCAGGGCGGTACCAAGGGCTAAAGGTTCTTGGGTTGGATATATCCATTAGATATGATAATTAAATACTATTATAAATTTGTAAGAACCATACACTGTCTGTGCATCTATATACTTTGTGCACTAGAAAGCTTCATTAAAGAACTGCTCTCTACTCTCCCTATACAAATATTGTCTCAAAAGGTTTTTTCCTTGATTTCAGGCAACAATATCAAACATCAAGTCAGTCTCTTCTTCCTCCCTAAAAAGGAGAAATGTCTTTATTGGCACCAGAAAAGCAAAAGTAAGACAGATTTTGCTGTATTGACTACATCTGTAGAAAACACCACTGCACATGCTGCTTACTTAAAGAGGTTTCTCCAACACAAACACGCCTACATTTTCTTTCCAAGTCAACCCTTAAAGAGAGCTGAACTACATAATCTTCAAGGGTACAAGCATGTGGCCAAGGACTAAAGGATCAAGGCCACCATTTACTTTGGATCTGCCCTGATCTATTCTTTGCACCACACCACAAACACCAATGAGCATCTGCAGTGAGGTGAAGAGAAAATGCAACACAGAGTTTGGCTGAAGTAGAATCCCTCTGTCTTCCCCACAGCATCTATTACTATCTATTACAAAGTGGCTGCAAGTACAAGACAATTAAGATGGGGCTGATAACCAACATATAATGATTTTGCAAAAAGCAAACTATATTGAAATATTTTTTTTGTTGACACTTCTATTCTATGACCAAATCAGTTTTAGGACACCTGTTACATATTTACAACAGAAGGGTAAATTTTATAAACAAACATCTAATACAGCAAACCATAAAATGGTAAAATGAGATTATACGCTCAGAGCATACTGCTGTTCTTTAGAAGCATTCTTTTTTAGTTCTTGAGCTTTAGATACCCTAGATCTCTTGCACTGATGATGATTCAGGCCTCTGATGATTCAGACCTATGCTGACCAGCAACTTGCAAACATCAGCCAGCTACTTGTGTGAAAACTTCAGCACATATGGAAGCATTTTTACCAGTGGGTCTTTAAGTTTAACTCTGGACAGCTGAACAGCTTTGTGTTACATTATTTACCAGAGAGGAAAATCAATCAACTCACAACTCAAAAAACACTACCACATCCACCCCACCGAGTGATAAAGAGAGAAAAACATACTCCTTTCAAATACAAAACCAAAATGTATCTTGCATAGGGAGATTAACTTCAAACATTACCTGCTATAGTCCAAAAAAAAAGAAACCAAGCTTCTAAAATTCATAAGGAAAACCTGATACTGAAGAAAATTAACATAAACCTTATAATAACAGGCAAGACTACAATTGCATCATGGACCCAAACAGTACAGTGTTCCAAAGGTAATAGTAGAATGCCAGATTCACCTTGTTCACAGCCCTGTAAGCACCAGAAGGACCTGCCATGGCCTCTGTCTTGGTGCTGTAATAGTTATTTGAAGGACCTCAGCACAAGAGAGAACCTGACCCACCACTGTCAACCAGGCATGAAAAACACATAAGAAAAGAAAGCCAAGGCACCACGACGCCCTGGAAGCTCAGCAAGGCCCCTTTCTTGCAAACCCTTACCTTGGCAAGTGTTGTTCTTCTCCTCATATCCTGCCTTGCACAAGCACTTCCCAATGGGCACCAGCCATTCCCCCTCAGCACTGCAGTGCATCTTCGGTGCCTCCTCAGTCACTGAGTGGTTGATGCAGACACCTGACACCTCTAGGAGCTGTGAGGAATCTGCACCCGTAATGGTGTCAGGAAAGCGGGCCAGGTTGCGGATTACTGATGGGCATTTCTTGTAGTACACGCGCACAGAGACCAGGGCAATGCAGGCACCCACATCCTGGAAAGCGAGGTAAAATCCCTTTTTGGTTAAGGGCCCAACATCTCTCACCTCTGTGTTTAGCTTCATAACTCTATCGCCAAGGTCTAACTCTGTGAAACTCTCATCAGCAGCAATAGTATCGATCTTGATATACTGGTTTTCTTTGATGTTCCTCCCATCTTCATCATCTGATTCAAAGTAATACATGTTAAAAGTCTCTTTGCAAGTCCCAAGTCCTCCTGGAAGGCTGTTACAGTCCCTCAGGGTGAATTTGAGCTCAATGAAGATGCGGGATGCCCCTTCATTAGAGATCCAGCTGGTCAGAAGCCAGTTGTTCTGATTCTGTTCCATTACCTTGCATACTTGGTATGTGTGTATCGGAGCGTAGTTTTCATCCACCTCACCAATTTCTTCCCACTGTATAAAAAGAAAAAGTATTACTTTTTTAAAAAGTTACAGCTCCTGCAAAATACTACCTTTCCCATCCAAGAGCATCTTGAGCTTCAGAGGCTTAGGAAGACTTTTCGGGGAAAAAAGTGTTTTCATTGCCAAGTTTTCCATACTAGGGGTTTGATGCATTCCTGATAAAGTCAGATAAAAGATCTTTTATAAATAGAAAAGGATGCTAGTTAAAATATTGTTTCAGACATTTCAGATGTGGGAAAACATAGTACTGGGTTTGTCCACTAGTATTCTGTTAGGAAACAAAACAAAAGCAGATGGGGCCATTTCCATGGCCTTTTCCAATGCACCCACACAGGAGACAAAAAAAATGCTGTTTACAGTTCGTCTGTCCCTATTCCCTCAGGCTCCTTTCTACCACATCCTCAAATTGCTGCTCAGCACAAAGAGGACCACATTTCTGCAAGCTATTCTCCCCCACCAGTGTGCCAGAAAATCAGTGGAGTGATACATAAAAAAAATGGTCCTTTGCTTTCTCCAAGCCCACTAGTCAGAGGAGTTCTTGCTCATGCAAAGAGATTACTTTCAATACAGATTACTAGGATCTACAAATCTTGAACTGTTTATATGTTACACAGATTTTTAAGCAGAACTCCAGGTAACTTTTTGCAGCTGTTTGTGGGAATTGTAGCAACTGTTTGTTCATTTTATTTTAGACACACTCTGAAGTGCATTACTTGTAAGAAATACTTTTTCCTGATCCAGCATAGTCAGTAGCATCATAACAGTGCCTGCAACAGACACACAACATTAATGTTTCCTCTCTGCTTTTGACAACTGTAGTGTCACATTAAGAGAACAGATTAATCCGTGTAAGTACATAAAAGAAATCAGGAGAGTCAGTGTTGGTTTCAGTTTTGTTTCCTTCTACTTTTGACCTGCTCATCGGCAAGGGCTTAATTCTCAAAGCCTGTTCCATCCTCTGCTCAGCATTGCTGCACACACCTAGCCACAGCTGTGGATGCACCAAAAAGCAAACGCACGGAGCATAATTTAAAGGCACTCCAGTGTAAGGTAGTACCTATATTCCAATCTGCATATGTTCTAAGGCCAATGGTCAAATTTTTTCATTGGAAATAGAGCCTGAGATGAAGTTGAGAGTGTTCTCAGTCCAGATGCCATTACTACAGAATTGATAGAGAACATCCTCAGAGTCACCTAACAATGAAATTTTTTAAAGGGAAATGTTGTTCTTACATTTTAAACTAAAATGGCATCAACCAGTGATATAAGAACATAACTAGATGCTACAGTCCAAAATGAGTGATAAATACAACTAGAAGAAAAGCATTTCTTCTCCTCCCTGACCTGGGATGTGAAAGTGAGGACTTGTGCAATTTCAGGATGACACACCTACTGTGAAGTGCACAGTTCCTATGTACCACCAGTCTTCTGAGTGAGGAACTTATCCTGAAGACATTTTTGACACATTAAGCAGTGGTTTTATTTCTAAACCCTTTTTATATCTGTGAGCTTCAACAGGCCAAAAACCTACCATGATTGACATGTACTTGTCACTTCACCCTTCTGAGTAGTGCCACAGAGTTAGCCAATGATACGCCTGCAGTGAAAACCAGGCAGATCTGTGCAGGATTCATGCCTAACTTTAGGATGGACAATTAACAATTATGAAAAGTAGAGTCATTGAGAAAACACCCAGGAAAAGTTTGCAATACAGCATAATTGTGTAGATAGATTCTATATGTTCCAGTAAATAGGGGGGGTTTCAACACATGACATTAAAAGCAGAAAGACACCATTCTTCAACTAGTGTGGTTAATATAAGTGATAAATAGGCTGTATATACATACTTCCAAGTGGATTTGTCTAACATTGTGATGGCTTCAGCTAGGATAGAGTTAATTTTTTTCATAGTAGCTAGTAGGGGACTATGTTTGGGATAGTGCTAGAAAGACTGTTGATGATACAGAGATATTTTAGTTATTGCTGATCAGTTCTTACACTGAGTCAAGGCTTTTTCTGCTTCTCACATCATCCCACCAGTGAGGAGGCTGGGGGTGTGCAAGAAGCTGGGAGATGACACAGCTGGGACAGCTGACCCCAACTGACCCAAGGGATATTCCATACCATATGGCATCATGCTCAGCACATAAAGCTAGGCAAAGAAGAAGGCGTTTGTTCAGAGTGATGGCATTTGTTTTCCCAAGTCACCGTTATGCGTAAAAGAGCCCTGCTTTTGTGGGGATGGCTGAACACCTCCCTGACCATGGGAAGTGGTGAAGGAATTCCTTGGTTTGTGGCTTTTGCTTTACCTATTTTAGTGTCTTTCTCAGCTCATGAGTTTTCTCACTTTTACCCTTTTGATTCGCTCACTCACTTGCTGCAGGGGGAGTGAGGGAGCAGCTTAGCTGCCAGGTGGGGTTAAACCACAACAGTCCTTTTCAATGCCCAGTGTGGGGCTGGAAGGATTTGAGATAATGACAGGTTTGACTTGAATGTACTAGATTGAATTTATAGCTGTTCATGCTGTTTAGCAATTCATTGGCTGGCTCTTGGGCTTGCCAGGGGGCTTGATTGCCTTACTGTACACTAAAGCCTAGTGCTCATTAGTGGCTGCTCTTTGGTTTTGCTGCTTGCTGTACTGCTGATCATCTTACTCTGCTCTGCCTGGCAACATTTTGATATCAGCAGTGGCAAAGCATTCAGGCTGGCAGATGTCCAGGCCATCACTGATGCTTTTGTGGTGCTATACTGGAGATGCAGGAACTCCAGTGTGAACTCATGTTGACAGGAACGCAACCTGGGGATGAGTCCACATGGGAGAACGACCCTGAGCATCTGTGGCTGTGGATACATCCATGCTGGAGTAGGTACATCTTGAAGCACCTATGGCAGTAGTTATGTCTGTGCTGCAGCACATGTACCCCTGAAGAGACCATGGCACATAGATAAGGCTCTACTTAGAACAGGTAAAATCCTAATGGACTGCAGTCTGTGGCTAAGTCCAAGATGTAGCAGGGGCAAGCAGAAGAGCTCATTTCAACATTACACTAAATTATCTGATCCGCAGATAGAGATTGTGATGAAAATACCTTTAAGTTATTGTCACCCAGGACTTGAGCTGCATGTTACATTAATTACTATAGCAAGAACCCCTTGTTGCTAGTCAGGGTAGGAACAAGGGGAAGAGTTAATTGCAATGTTAAACCCTATATCCTGGCCCACAGGGACAGGGAGTGGAGATTGTAATGGATATACCTTTAAATTCTTGTAACCCATAATCAGAGTTGCATTTTATAGGATCTATTAAAGCACAAACCACTCAAAATAGTGGAGGACAAACCTTACAAGAAGCATTGCAAGTGTACCAGTGACCTGACCTGAGCTGGCTCTGGTGCCGAGGAGCTCCATGCAACACAGGGCCTCTCCTGTTCTGAACAACCACTGTAACAAATGGAGCTCAAAGTCACAGACTAAACAGACTCAGAGGGCATTCTGAAGACAGTTTATATGGGTAGTCCAGAGACTGTGTATTATACCAAAGGATGGGAAGGGACAGTGTGGAACCTAAGCATGACGTAAATGGTATGGAATAAGGAGTAAAGAATGTGCTGGTTCTGGTTAGGATGTAGTTAATTTACTTCATAGCAGCTCGTATGGGGCTATGGTTTGGTTTTGTGCTGAACAGTATAGATAAAACAGGAAAGCTTCCTGTTGCTCACACCACCCTACCAGTGAGGGGACTGGGGGTACATAAGCTGAAAGGGGACACAGCTGGGACAGCTGACCCCTGCTGACCAAAGGGATGTTCCAGACCATATGGCATCAAGCTCAGCAATAAAAAGCTGGAGGAAGAAGCAGGAACAGTGAGAGTGATGACATTTGCCTTCTAAAGTCACCATTACACATAAGGGACCCCTGCTTTCCTGGAGATGGCTGAATACTTGTCTACCCAGGGAAGTGGGAAATTAATTCCTTGTTTTGCTTTGCTTGTGTGCATAGCTTTTGCTTTACCTATTTCAGTGTATTTATTTCAACTCATGAGTTTTCCCACTTTTACCCTTCTGATTTGCTCACAGTGACTAAGTGAGGGGCTGTGTGGTGCTTAGTTTCTGGCTGGGGTTAAACCACAACAATCAAGACATTATATGAAGAGGAAGTCTTATTCTGGTCAAGGTGGTGATTCTCTATTTGATGAAAAGGGAGGGTATCTCTCCACTTCCACCACTGCATGTGGAGGTCCCTGCCAAATCAGCCCAGGAAACAGATGAGCACACTCCAATATAGGTCAGGCAAGACCTAATGATTTTAAAACTTTGCTTTTTGTGCCTGAAGGTCAGAGGATAATTTGAATAACTGCTTACATCAACCAGCATATATGAAAAGTGTTAACCTCCAGCAGGAATTGGTGCAAAGCATTTCAGAACTGGAAATTGCTTAGACCAGTTTTAGCAAGTGAAGAAGTATATGGATGGCTACAAGGTACACAGTGTAACTCTGGACAACATTTAGAGAGCGTTCTTTCATGGAACTGACATTTACAATGACTGTGATGTTGCAGTAATATCATTAGTGACCTAACTTGAAGGCATACTGAAAAACACCACTTGACTTTTTTCATACTTGCCAGGTCAATTTTCAAGGACCCTCATGCCATCCAGAGTTATGAAGTTAATCTTGTTTCCACCACTGCTCCAGGAGCTTGCTTTTGGGAGTGTGTACAAAGTTCATTTGTTCAAAAACCCAAATGCAGTGATTCTAATGGTTGTTTTCATGCACTGAGAACACTAAACACCGTGAGGAGAAAGGTCCAAGCATAAATAAATCAATCAACTTAGCTACAGTCTAATCTCAGCTGCAAGAAATGGCACAACAACTCAACACTTCAGAGGCTTCAGAATGTGTTGCTCTTCCAATACTGCACCCCGGATCAGAGCAAGTCCTGCCATCACCACCTGCCATCAAAACTAAAGCAATCATCAGAGAGCATGAGGCAGGGGAGGTGCTAATGAGCTAAGGCTGCTTATCTCTGTATAATCCTCAAGGGAAAGTCGACCAGATTTTATCAGAGCAGCCAGTATTGTGCAAAATCTCTGCTCTGTCATTTAATCTTCTCTCCTATCCGCATGTAGGACTACAACATTTCCTTCTCTTCAGCTGGGTCTGCCTCTCCCCAGAGACTGCAGGCAGCCTGCTACCCTTCTGCTTTCACATCCCTCCATGAGACAGAGATGGTGGTAAGAGTCCCTGCATATTCTGCCTGGTCTCAGCTTCCCAATCACTACAGACCTCAGATAAGTAGTCCAACCAACAAAGAATTACAAACTAGAGGATGAAATGCAACGCCTTACTGTTAATGAATAAGAAAACTCACCACATTAAAGAGACAGCATCTAGCTGAAAATTATTGGCATGGAAAAAAACTATGTACCACAGAAAAATGGTGTAGTATTATAATTCCTCTCTGCAGCGCATATTTTTTTAGATATAAATCAACCCCATCTGCAGGATTAAAACAAAAATGCAACCATTAATTTGGTGGTAAATGTTTTCTCTACATCTTTAATAACCCTAAGAGGAAAACACAAATGCATTTCAATGGGCTGATGTTAAATCATTTATAGAAGACCTATTTCTGAATCAGAAATTTCCAGCACACTAGTGCTGGCAAGTTCAAGACTGCACTCAGCTCCATCAATAGCAACTACACATACAGGCATACAGGCTGTCTGCCTATAGAAAGGCCAAAGATATCACACATCTAACTAAAAATATAAGAGTTAAAAAAGCATTCAGTGGATCAGCCTTGGGTTAAATGGACAATTTTAAAACACATTCACCAGCTGTCTGCTACTCAGGCTTGTTTCTAATCTCTGAGATTCCAGGACTGCAATTTGCTACCACGGCACAGGGAAAGGCTGCTGCCCCAAAAGAAAATACTGACAGCAGGGATGAAAAATTCAGAGCTTTTGTTTATTTGGTTTTGGGTTGTGGTTTTTTTAGTTTGGGTTTGTTTTTTTTCAATAGAAATTTTTGTTACTGGTCTTCAGTAACTCACTCACTATCTTTAGCAGCCACTAAAGGCAGTGTGGAAATTTTGAGCCTTATTCCAAATTCCACAAATCCTTATTCTGCTGACAAGAGAAATTAGGCATTTAGAAAAATCCTAGAAATGTTAAGAGGGAAAGGGAGCTTAAGAACATTAAGCAAAGATGTTCCCAAGATTTACCTGAAACCTTCCCAGCAGGACTCCCTCCATCCAAGGCTATCCAACCTGTCTCTCTTCCCACTATCTATTTCATAGGATCCATGGGTATGAGAAGCCTCATCTTCTCTTATTTTATTTTTTCTACCCCACCACGTGAAGCTCTGCAACATATGCATGTCAACTCTGGTATCTGCTGGCACAAAAATGTGTAAAATTGGAAAAGGATTTATGCATTTTTTTAACTACTTTTCTTTTGGAGAAAAGCAAGCCTGGCACAGATCTTTGATTCCAGGCTTTGAATGTGTGGGAGCATTGGAGATACTTCATATGCTTAGCTCACAGGAAGGCAATTTGACCCCAAAACACTGCTGTCAAACCCATCACAAGCACATACTGTGCAGAGGATAGCATGGCATGGGGCTATTGCCTGTCATAGGCAATCCCTATGCTGAGTTAAAAGGGGACACCTGATGCCCTTCCAGAAGGGCAGACCAGCCTGGCATTCAGCTCCGTACTATTTATCCTGCCTTTCATTCTGGTAATATTTAGGCAGACTCTTTGATTTCCTTTTATGCAGCTGATGGTAAGGCCTGGCTGCCAATCAATAGCCTCCAGCTTAGCTCCCACACAAATGTTCCCTCCCACTACTCAACTTCACCTTGCAACTTGTTCCTTCCTTCCTTTTGCTACTCTCCTCCCATCACAAAACTCAAAAACTTATGTGTTGTGTTTTTTTTGTTTTTTTTTTTTTTAACTGCCTGCTGGTTTCCACTTCCAATCATATTACAAAGTTAAAGCAAACAAGGAGCAGGCTCTCTTTTGTGCAGTTTAAGTGAATTCAGTGAGGTCACTTAAGGCTAAATCTCTAGTGAAAGCCAGGCAGAGCACCATGCATCTTTTCTTCTGCACTGCAGAAGGTTTTGCAGGGCTGTGCTAGCTGTAAAATAACGCCGACTGTCACTATCTTGCCTATTGCAAAACATCACTTACAAAAAGGCCAGTCCCAATATTCAGCTTCTTCAAAGCCTCCCACCAAATATTGCCAATTTTATCAACACACACTGGGATATACGGCATTGCTCAGATTTTCAGCTCTGGAGCCATATGATTAAAGGAAAGATTTTGCTTTTCCTGGGGGTGTTTCAGTCTTCATTAAATGGGTTTTGCTTGCTCAAAGAACAAGAACAAAAATACAAAGCACCCAAAAGTCATGTTATTTTTAGCCCCCCTCTACAGTGACGTGAACGTCAAGACTGGCAGGAGCAAAACAGTTTTATCTTGAACACTGGCATTGACAAGAGTTACATAGATATATAGGTATAACCAATATGACCTACTGATCATAGCAGAGTCCACCAGGACCTCAGTGGGGCATTTGAAAAATCTGGTCCCCTCTCACAACAAGGGACAATGATCCAAACCACTCTCAAGCAGTTGAAAAACACAGTAACCTGAAACAGCACTGCAAGTTTGCAAGTCTGCTCTTCCCAGTGGAGGAGCAGTGTGAGGAGCAGAGCAGAGACACGGCAAGCAGCTCATATCTACAGGATAAATGGTGCCCACTACATACTGTCTCCGGACAGAAGAGAATCAAAATAGTTTTGTCCAGCTTACTGGACTCTGCTTAAAACAGAGCTCTCAGGTAACCATTTTTAAAGATTTGTGCCAGTGTGACAACAAAGGTTTAAAGTTCAAATTCTGCTGTGGTGCAGGATGCTTGCCCAGTGGGACAGCCCAACAGCTTCCACCCTCCTGCTCCACACCAACCAGTGCAAGGACATCAGATAGAGCCATGTGACTTTTCCCAGTAAATAACAGGTTTGAAATAATCAGGAAACCAAAGCAATTCATACATTTAGATCAAGTTAGAAAAGGAGGAGAGGTAACCAAAAAAAACCCCAAAAAGTTAGTAAAGGGAAACCCAGTGATTCTGACAGTGTCATCTTCTCTTCCTGAATTTAAGCAAAACAGATAGCTGATTAAAACAATATGAAAAAACTGTTCTAGAGTAATCCAAACTAGTTCTTTCAACCTCAAAGACATTGTTCTAAATTTCAGCTACCAAAAACAAACAAAAAAAAAGGTATTGCTTGTACAAACTTTTATAGTGCAATAGGTAAAGTGACTCTTGCACAGTCTCAGTGTGTTTTTTATGGATTTGGAGCTCAATTCAAGGGCAGAAACCAGTGTCAAATAGAAACTATAGTGAGCTCAATACAAATAATATTTGGCACAGTGTATACTATAACTTTTAAATACCAGAAGCAGTTGTGACTGGCTGGAATATTACCATTTCCCTATGTCTGACAGTCCCTCCACCCAAGGCTCAAGCCTCATTTGGATGGCAATTTTACAACTGAGATGTTTATACATACAGACATATATTCCTACTGACAGCGGTTACTAGTCAAGCAAAAAACATAATGGATAACAGAGGACAGAGAGCATCTGATTAATCTCCCTACTCAGGCAAAAATCTGTTCTAATGAAAGCTGAGTTTTTGAAGAAGGAACTTAGAATTTACTGGTGGTTTGGCACATTCCCATCAATTTCTTCAACTAGGAAAATAAAATAAAAATGCCATAACTTTTGGGCTGCTGTTCTAATTTTACTATTGGGTTGCAGTTTTCTGCTGTTCCTTACAATGCCACTTTGGTCACTAAGCTGCATTGTTGGTTAACACATAGCTTCAGAATATCCTGAAGTTCATCACCTGAAGTAAATGTGAGTTTCCTCACTCATTACAGGAGATTTCCCAGCCATAAGTGAAGGTTCATTTTTCATAAACTAAAACATAAGTAGGGGAAGTAAATAGCAAAGAAGTATGAACTGGAAATTTTAAGGATCTTTTTAAGATATACCACATCATACTAGTGAGTTTTTTTCCCATCTCTATATTAAACACTCACATCTTCCCTATGCCACATGTGATACTTGCCTAGCAGAAAGCAAACTTAAAAAGTCACTACCATTACCACTCCCTCCCCAATCCACCACCAAACAAACAAAAACTATGTAAAGAGCAAATTCTCACCACAACAATATTAAAGGAACTGCCACACATGTACTTTTGAATTACTGTTTTCACCATGTGGGCAGCAAAATATTAAGAGAAGAAAAAGGGCCTTACTCCATAATAAAGGCTACTCCCCACTATATTAAGATTTAGCAATTTTATTCAATGCCAAGGTTTTATGTTTGGCTTTCCACTAGGACAGATACAGGAGAAGGAAGAGCAAAGATGAGGGAATGATATTTCCACTATAAAACAGTACACTGAAAATGGGTTGGGAGAACGAACAGCTCCATCCCAGCTCCATTGCTGCCCATTACACATTCCAATACTCAGAACAGCTCATCAGCAGCAATCAGCTTTAAACAAAATGCAATTTTTAGAAGTGAGAGGTTAAGCATCTGGGTAGATACTTCTGTATTTTACAGTCTTTTGGAACTTTTTAATTCCATGCAGGTCAACCTTTCATCATCTTATGTGCAATCACAACTGCTAGAAATCTTCTTCCTTCATGAGGTAATGCCAAGGAAGTTTCTTACACAGTCACACTGCTCAGTGCTGAGGGAAAGCACCAAACAGGAAAGCTTCATGCTGAAGCTGTGAGACAAAGCATGACTGCTCTTCTCGAAGAGTGCTACATGTGAAGACATATCAGTCATTTATAGTTACATGGAGAACTTCACAGTCATCAGTTTCTATTGTTGAAACATTTGAATTTTCTACTTGAACAATTGTTCAATATTCTTTTTTATTTGTAATATGCATGTAAAGTTTGCTGCTACACCTTCCATTTCTGCAGCAGCCTGTGCAGGAGACTTCTCATTAAAACTCCCTTGGTGTAATATAAGTCAAAAGTTTTGACAGTTCCTGGATTGCTCTGCACCACTGACTAGGTGAGAAACAAGGCAGATTTCTGTAAAGCTGTGATAGCATCTCAAAACACAAAAAACCAATTTGCTATACGAAGTACTGTCCAAGAAAACAGGTAAGAAAGAACAATTAAAAATTATTTGCAGTAAATGCTTATGATGAAATGTTTTATCTGTTCAGAGACTTCCACAATTCAAGCTGTTGAAAAGTGAAGAAACTTCAGGACAAAGTCACCT
The DNA here is from genome assembly GCA_035583185.1 of Anabacerthia variegaticeps. Classification (NCBI taxonomy): domain Eukaryota; kingdom Metazoa; phylum Chordata; class Aves; order Passeriformes; family Furnariidae; genus Anabacerthia; species Anabacerthia variegaticeps. Next base: position 27,801,254 of record JAWWEW010000131.1, on the reverse strand, counting down.
AGACTTTTCAGTGCTGCACACCAAGATACAAGGGGGAAAAAAAAAAATGAAAAGGGGACTGAAGTTTAGCCCAGACTTTGCAAATTTGTCTTTTGAATTTATCAAAAGACTTTTATAATTTGCATGATCAATGAAAGATGTCAGCACCAGAATCCAAATGGAATGAGAACCCAGCTGGAGGTTAGCGTAACTGAAATGAAAAGGAGCATCAACCCCTCTCCAGCATGCCTAATCAGAGACTGTGCTGACCCCTTCCTAGAACAAAGCAATGTGTTATTTAGAACCCCCACCTCCCCTCTCGCAGGTTTATGTTTTTAAAGGCTTGAAATTCTCTGTACATTTGAATTAAAACATCCATTTCAAGTCACAGTCCAGCAATTGAGGGAAAGACAATGGAGATGAGCGTGAAAGAGGCAATGAAGAAACACAATACCATTAAATCATTTTTCACTGCTTAATGTAACACTCATTGCAGAGCAATTTTACAAAGGCCAGAGGAAACAGTATTGATACCACACGGTTTAACACTGGAAGACTGACAGGGCCAGATTTCCAGAAGGACTCAGAGTATGACACATATTTTAGGTTTATAACCAAATGCTTGGATTTTCAAAACTTTTGGGATATTCTTCATGTTACTCATCATCTGATGACACTAAAGAGTTTCACAGAACCACTTTCAAAAGTGACAAGAAGGGCAATTTTCTTTGTTACATTAATGTTGTTCTAATATTTAAATAAATCAAATCTATTTGGGGATTCTGTTTACTACGATTGAAATAACACAAAGTATTTAGCTTATTTTTAATGCACACAAAAGCAAAAATTTGCAAAAACTAAACTAAATCTGTAATCTTTATCATTGTCATTGGCTACACATAATTTTCTGAAAGTGAGGAAATATTTAGGAGTTTCCAGTAAAAGAGAAAAAATACTTGAGCAAAAAATGCTTGATCAGGCAAAGTGATACAATTATCCACATGCTCCACAGGCAAAGCCTAACCTCTCAGGCATATACCAGATCTCACTAGATTATAGAGGGCCCATACACCATATCAGACCCTCCAGCAAACGCATTATTTTGCCACTGCTCCCTGGTCTCTAATTTACCCAAAGCTTTTCATAGAGATAATATTACATTCATGGCTTAGGCCTTGACAACTGCACCCATAAATCAATTTTAAACCATGCATTAATCATCTTTCTGTAATCAGTGGCTATTCAGCACAAATTTACATCTCATTTCTGTTGGCCAAACAGCCACATTAGAGCTTTGAAGCTTATTCAAGCTTAAATGATTATATTCCCCTAATAAACACTGAAGTCCTCTCAGTCCAGCTGTTGTGAGCTGCATTAATGACATGCCGTGGCAGCAGGGGCCATCTGAAGCCAGCCTTGTGCGATGCTACAAGCAGCAGCCTCCACGTCAAACAGATTTTTTGCATTTCCAGTACCCTCAGAAAAAATGAGAAGGCTGCTCTGCCTGTGCAGACCCTCTTATGGGAACTGGTGTGCACAGCAGGCAGATACAACATGCAATTTATTGCACCTCTTCTTAACAGCTCCATTTGCCATCTCTTGAATACATGAGGTTACCAGAAAAAAAAACCAACCCAAAACCTGATTTCCTGATTCCCTATATGCTGAGCACCTCAGCTTGCTTTGGTTTTGGTGACAGTTCTATTGAATCTGAACCCTGGGGAAAATTCACTTTTCCCATTTGTCAGACAGCTCTAACTTTGTCACAGTACCACCAAATTGTGCCTTAGCATGCTTTTCTTTGATCACCTCAGAATTAGGCATTACATTTTTAATATTTGACTACAACTTTTTTCCTGGTTTTTGGGTAGCTCTCACTGCTTTATGCAACAAAGATTATCACTTACTCAGGATTACCGTAAAAAGCTAAAACATGATCAGTTCAAGGTGGATTCTGCGTGTACTTCCCTGCAATCCCTATAAGTGAAGCAATCTATTCTGATTGAACAAAGAATAATTATTTAATTAAAGATCCTTGGTAGGCCTACATTATTAAACCTGCATAAAAAGCCTCACATTGATTGTATATTCACTTTCAGTTAAGGTCTGAATCAGTATGCTAAAATGTGAAAATGAATGAACAGAATGAGTTTATTATGACTGTTGCTAAGTACTTTCCCACTATAGGTAATAAATTATACATGTGGATGCTTGTTATGCTTATTTCACAACATAATGAAACTTTTAGTTACTTTTTATTCTATGGGACTTAATTCCCCTTGTGTCAGGTTTATGTTACTATTTAAATAAGGCACCAGAATTACAAGGATGTAAATCTGCTGGACAAAGATGCAACCTGTACCTCAATCTTTCTTTTAATCTGGAATTGAAGAAATATAGATGTGCTCATTTGCTTATGACAGATGTCCTATATCCTAACCATCTCAGAAAAAATACATTTTGTACCTCCATGCTCTCTTCTGGCATCTGACAACCACTGAAGAACCAACTGAACATCAATATGCTATTGCTAGAAAAGCAAATACAATCAGGTGCTAAATACTCAGCTGATATGCCTGCATTGCAAAAATAAATGCTACTTCAGCAATCAGCTGTGATAATGCAAAGTCTAGGAAAGCTGCTGAAGCTTTAAGAAGAAACTGAAAACAATCAAATTGTTTACCTAACCAAGAGGTAAACTTGACAGTAATACTGCAACACATACATGAAGACCAAATTCCTGTTATTAGATTGCTTTTCATCTAGTCAAAAAAACATCCAGGAATTCAAATGGAACACTTTTGAAGAGAGAGTAAGATAACTTAGTAACTGGGGAGGTATGGGGAAGAGCATAACCAACAATAGTGAGAACTTGCTGTAGGAGTCAAGCCTTCATCATTCAAAACTTTTAAGGGGGATCTTCAAAAGTTTCAGAAGAAAGTATCCGCTCAGGCAGCTGAGCCACGTGTATCCATCACCAAAGTAAGGTGGCTTAAACCTAGCACCAACATGCCCATGCCATGTGGGAGTAGAGACTGGATATACAGATAATTAAGATTCACATATATTCCTCTCACCAGGTTACAATAAGAGTCCCTTCCAGGCCCAGGTCCCTGAGGCACAGAGGTGAAGAACAGAGAAATGCTGAAGATATAGTTCCTCAGAAGACAAACTATCAAAAAAAGTTGAAAGAAATTGACTGAGTTGGTCTATTGTTACACCTCTGCCAGGTGTAAACTAAGCTACAAGCTCGTACTACTGTTGTTTTCCATTCAGGGTATACTGGGATTAACAGTGGGTTAGACGTTGAACAGGACAAGTAGAAGGAATAACTGAAAATACAGACACGGAAAGCAGCTACATTTCCTTAGGAGAAAAGAGAATGCCATCATCCAACGCTTCCTTCAGAAGCACAAGATTTGAAAGGTGGGAAATAAAGTGCATGGAGTCACAGTTTGTTGAACCCAGGTGACAATGGACCTGTTGGGTTTTGGTCACCCCAAACACTCTGGTCTGCCATCCTGCATGGGTCCAGTTTCTGGTGTTTCCTTTCAGTGCTTCTTCTCCTCTACCAGCCTAAAGCAGGCCAGTCAGAAAGCCACAAACAAGGACCTCCCTTGGACTTGCCTATCAAAGAGACATTCTCACAGCAGGGCCATCACTGAATGCAACTTTCTCTCAATTTTGTGCAGCTTATGGACAGAATACAGCCAACTGCAGTAACAACATTTTACTGCTAAGTAATATAATCCTTGTCTGCAGCCTGAATTACTGGGAAAAAAAAAATTAAATAGTCTTCAGGAGTCCCTGAGAGGAGAGGCACTACTCAGCACAGAAACTACAGATGATTATTTATTTAGCCCTATTCTAGGCCTTACTCTCACTATATAAAATTGAATGATTGGCCATTTCACACAAATGTGAAATTACAAATACATTACAAAAGTTTCATCATTATTTTGCAATTAAACCATTAAATCAATTTGCTTTCAATTTTTGTCTCATCAGCTTAAGTCTTGCAGTGAAACTGGATGCATATTTCACAAAGTGCTGAAGTTTGAAAGAAAAAGGATGAGTGAATGCACTTTAAAAAAATAAAAGTACAGTTCTCAGAGGAAGAACTAGTTAGCAGAGGAAACAGCACTTCTACAGGTTTTGTGGTTAATTGATATCATTCTTCTTACAAAAACATATCCACTGGAAAAAAGACAGCTGAAGAAATGGTACCCTGATGTTGAAAAGTTGCCCCCATAGTGCACAATACATATACATTCTCATTCATAAATTATTGCACACAAAGAAACTTAAAACAATAGGCAGTGAAACAGATTTCCTATTAAGTAAGGAATTAGCCATTTAGGGGAAGCACACAAAAACCTGTTGTTGCATCTCAGTAGCTTCCTCTTATCTTGTGACCGAGTGACATTGGGCCAGACCCAAAAAACTCTAACACTCATACACACACGAAAGGGGAATTTTCATATTTGTATGAACTGCAGCAGTCAGAGACAGACCATCCAAGCACATGGGTGATTTTGGTTCTGTCTCCTCCAATCAGAAATGCAGAGTCCTGAGATGCTGCAAGGTATTTGGCTTCGAAGCATGAAGTCTTTACTCGCATAAAAACTGATGCTAAGCCAGGACTGAATCCTACCTTTCCTCAGGCTTTAAGAGGCTCCAAAGTTGCATCTTCCACTGTAACAGAAACCTGTATTCCTATCAGAAATTATGTATGAGGTGTGCTCATGTGGTAGCACATCCACCTCCCACAGACTCCCTTTACCATATAATCAAGCCCACAGGTCAACTGACAACAGCCTTCTGCACAGCTCTAGCCCACATTTTCAGGTCATAGACGTATCTGACACTGTACCACAGCTCCTCCCTGCAACAGCATCCAGCTGAGCAGCCACTAAGACTCTCCATTCACTTTTACCTGGCTTCTCATTGTGATCCATTTGCCTCACAGAGCAAACAAGATAATACAACACTTTAGTAAGATCACTTTCAGAAAGCCATTTTCATTTCAAATGGCAACACTTCAGCTCGGATAAATTGTAAAGGTTTCACAAGAGAGTCCACACCATTACCTTCAGCTCACACACTCACAAATCTGCTCTTATTTTTAAATAACAAGAACTAGCAAATACTATAATATTGTGCTTTTTTTAACTGATTGTTTTACTCCAACAGCACTGAAACTACAATTCAGTGAGAAACAGCATGTGTAGAATGTCAATGACTTGCAATCAACACATTTGAACAGTGGGGAGTTGCCCAACTTTCTCTCTTAATATAATTTTGATTACTTATGTGTTTACTGTAATACAGGAGAAAACTAGTTTAGTTCTTTGATTTAAAACACTGCAGAGCAGACAAGAAGGGAAATTTGCCAGGCAGTATCTTTGGTCACAGTCCTGTGCATGAAAAAATTGTTTTCACTCCATTTTCTCTCTATGCTGTTTTATTTTTGAACAAATGGAAGTTAGAAAGAAAGGAAGGGGACAACCTGTTTTTTTAAAGGCAACAATCAAGACTTTGGTAACTTAGGCTCATTCCCAGTTCAAGAAAACACAGGACACTTACAGCATTAGCAACATTTTGGGTCTCAGTTGCTTGCTTATCCTTGAGCAATAGGGACACTATGTAGTCTTCCAGCAGGACCAGAAGCACCAGGGAATTCATCTGGGAGAAGTTCCCTTCATATAAAAAAGCTCAGCATAGATCCTGGCTTCCGATAAAGACACTCTAGAACACCTGGAGAGATGCCCATGGACTTCTGCACATCCAGCTTCAGTAAGGTCAGCCTCTGCAAACAGCAGTGCTGAGGGAAAACACCCCAGGCTAGCACTGGAGGAAATAACCTTGCAAGCAAAAAATCTCAATAGTGCTGTGCTCAAAAGGGACAGAGGAGAGAGGAGTCCATGAGGTTTACCTGGGCTAGTAGCATCAAACAAAATAGCTTTGCAAACATCGAGCAAGGGCTGCTTAAGATTCCCTGCTTTCTCCTCAACACTTTCACAGCAAAGCCTTCTACAAATATTATACAGGCAACATCATAACCAAATCCTCTGGGGGCTAAAGACATTTGCCAGGTCACTACACTTATACAGCTCTGAGAAACAGGCTCTGCCAGACTTACTTACTGTGACTCAGTAAGGACACAGTAGCTCCTGCCTATCTGTACTGTCTATCTGCATCGAGACCACCTCTCTGAGTTAAATACACCAGACTTTGAATAAGCAGTGTTTTGAAACTGAATGTACAGGACTCGGGAAGCTGAGCTTACAGCCTGAGTAACTGGCAGAGATATTCACCTATCCTTAAAATTAATAAGTAGGACAACCACCAAATCCCTGGATAGGTTTTGATTATCTCAGTCTGGGTATTTATCAGAATTACTCTGACACGCTGAGTCATCAGTCTCTGACCAACAGGCACAAGACACTCCTGAGCCCACTGCATCCTTTGCACTGGAAGCATCAGGACATCCAACACCATGAAGAGAAAAGTACCACACAAGAAATGAGATGGATATCTAAAACTGTGCAAAAAAGTTTGATTTGGCCTGAAGTCCACTCCCAAGTGAACTATTCATTTTGTTCCTTTTCTGCAGCTGTCTTCTGCCTAACTATATTTCTGCAGAGTGACTGCAGCCATTGCTTTTTCAGGGAAGCACCGACCTGCTTTCAGCCACCTATACAACAATGTATCAGTGATCACAACTCATTTATTTCCTGCTCGTGTGACAAGACATCTCTAGTAATGGACAGAACTAGCAATTCTTTCCTAAACCTTTATCATTTTTGGGACGATTTTCCCCTCACAAGAGTGAAAATCATCAGAGTTTTGCCCAACTGGTGTATCAATCAATATCCACATTTTTAAGGCTGCAAAATAAACTCCAGAATTAGCAGAGATACAAAAAGTATACATGTTGCCATTGAAGCTAACTACACAGAAACATTCAGTTATTCAATATGACATCAAAATAAACCAAACAGTAAACCAGAATGAGATTGTGTAATGACGTAACTTTATCTCACAGGATTATACTTGTGGTTATGACTTTAATTGTCTAGTCTAGAAGGATTTGAAACAAACTGAATAATCTTGCATTATTGTACCGATTTGTAATCACAACACTGGCTACGATTTATGGGCTTACTTTACATTTGCACTGCAATCAACTGAAGAAGTCAGTCCACGCCCTGCAATTGTAACTGCTTATAATTCCTTCCTTCAAGGAGCTCCAACAGCTCCTCCAGTTTAGAGATTTGAAACCAAGGGAAAACTCTCAAATGTGAAACTTTCAATTTCTGAAGAAAATAAAGCTAAAATAAAACAGAACTGAACACCCCCAGGGTTTCTGAACTGAAGACCAGAGGTCACATTTTTGCTATCCTTTACTGCTGACTGAACCATGAGCAAGCAGTGCTGACCAGACATCATACACAGCAGAAGTTACTTGAATTACCCTGAGTTTCAGGTGACAAACTTTTAAGAAGGCTCCAGCAGGAAACTAGGAGAATCACATCAGTGTTGAAACTGGAGTTTGCAAGCTGAATATGCTAAGATAACACCCCTACCTTTGTCCCGTCCCCTCATCCACTTGCACCCCTCCAGAAAAAAAATAAAAAATAAAAAATAAAAAAAAAAAAAAAAAAAAAAAAAAAACAAACCAAAAAAAATTAGACAACCCACTGAAAAAGGCTGCCAGCTCAGATAAAAGTTGCATGTTTTTCTAAAGAGCTGGAAGAAAAAAATAGCAATACTTAAATGCTCCTTTTCAGAAAGACACAGTTTTCCCTCCAACTTGGTATCTGCTGAATATAGTTATGTTTTGGAAATATCATCCCAGAAGGACTGCTCTCTAAGAGCAGCACATGTGCACCACAGAGAAACTCAAATACCTAAAACAAAAAATCAATTAATTCTGAAAGACCACTTTCAATAAGCAGATATTTTAAAAACGCCTGTCATCACCCTCCTGTCCCACCCTGCCCTCACCCCTCAGTTCTTGGTCTAGCTCACAGCCAAAGACAAGGCAGGGGAGGGGCTGACTTGCACAAGAATAAAGCCAAGCCTGCAGCTCTTTCTCACTACTGGGACAGAACTGCAAATGGATTAACGGTGTACACCAGAATCTCAAATAATATTAACAAATACTCCAGCCTATCTTCTCCTGCCAACTGCATCTTCTATAGCACATTATATACTGTCAATATTATGGGAAGAATCATTGGAGTTATAGGAAGATCTTTAAAGACAAGGGCCAGATCCCTCATCCCAAAATATTAAGTCAGATGAGAATTTCTGCAGCATGCAAGTTCAGTCCTACCCCACTTCAGAGCCAAAAGTTCTCATCTTTGCAAGAAAGCATCCCAAGGCGGGCAATTATCCACATAAGACACACATCTTTAAAAGATTCTGGTTTATCATATTGCAGCACCAGCAACAGATCTACAGGACACTATATGCTTCAATATATAGGTAGTTCATATAAATGGAAATCAGTAAGACTTTAAAGTGAAACTAGGTTTTAGTAATGGAGAACCTTTCTAACAAGTTAAACACATCTGCTTTTTAGATGTATTTTTTTTGAATTTGATTTTTTTCTACTCTTATTTTATAAAACCAGGAATTAAACATAACCAAAGCAGTGGCCTGGCACTTGCTGGACTAACGATCGCAAAAAAGAAAGAAGCAAGAATACACAAGTTAAATGCTTATCAGAGCATTTTGGCAAGAACCAAGTAACTACTTCTTGGAAAGCAGCAAAAGGAGGCAAATAAAGGGCTGTGGGGGTGTTTCAGCCTGATCTGTCAGATCCATACTTTAGAAAGCCATCAGCAATCTCCACTCCTTGCTATCACCATCCTTATTTGAGCTGTCCCAGAGGCACTCAACTCAGCAGGCATCTTGTCCTCCTTCATCACTGTGCTGATCCACAGCCCCCATTCTTCTCAGAGGAGCCTGCTTCTCACCAGCCCCAGGGCCTGATCCTGCCTCTTCCCCGCAGCTAACTGGCCATGGATTATTTCTTACTAAGACCACTAAGATCATACAGGGCTAGGTGAGGATCAAACTAACATGCAAGTGTCATTCACTCCTAACTGTAAATCACTACTACATCACTGACATGTCTTCAGTAAATCATCTTGAAATAGAATTAAAAATCAGTAATGTCCCATTACACATGGAAGATATAACTACTCTCTCTCCTAAATGTTCACAACTCCCCTCAGGATGTCAAGGTCTCTATTTTTTTTGGTGGTTTTGTTTTTGTGGGTTTCCCCCCCCCCCCCCCAAACCCTCTGACCAGGCAGAAGAAGAAGCAGCCAAATCACATTCTGTAGTTCTTTTATACTCACTGTTCATCCCATGGGGTACAGACAATCAATCATGGTGGCTTGACAGCATACAGTATCACAGTGGTAACCAAGAGATGACTGATAGCCAGGTGTCACCCACATTCTCTTCCACAGTGCTTCATCATTCATGTTGAAGAGCCTAAAAGCCGGTGAGAGGAGCTACCACTTTTCTTTGTAGCAGAGTTAACACATAAACCTCCAAAGCATACATTTGCATCCATGTGTACTCCTCACACTTAATGTCCAACCTGTTTTGCCACAGTATTTTCTATATTAAACCAAGAGACCTCATGATAACTGCCTTAGTCAAACACACCAAATCACATAGTTCAGCATGCTTTTTTACCCAAAATGAAGATGTCTGAAAGTAAATTAAGACTATCAAACCAAAATATGTTGGGGCAAAAAGAGCTTCCAAATAAAATACTTTTTCTTTCAATAGCTAAGAACCCAACCCCACCTTTCCCTTTTATATATGCATGTAGACTTCAGCAACAGAAAAACACCCTGTGTTTCTGACCAGAACAAGCAAACAAAGAAAACCCCAAACAGTTCCCATTAACAATTTGAAAAATGGATGAAAGTTTGTTGTAACAGTCCTAGATGTTCAGCTGCTAAACTACTTCTTGAATAACCACATATCAGGACTTTGCAGTACAATAACAGTCAGTCAAAAAGCTATCTTTGCTTGAGCTAGGTAAAGGCTCTTCAAAGAAGTCCTCTAATTTTAATTGTTTTGTTCACTGTGCAATACATAAGGCAATCACTAATCACGAAGACAAGATAGCAGCTTTCATCTTAATACTATTTTACTATTTTCAGGAATTCTGCATTTAGAATATTCTCCTTCTAGATACACCTACCATATGTTTCCCTTTATGAAGCTAGCATTCAGTTTACTTAATTTGTGGTGGGTGTCTTTGTTTGGTTTGGGTTTTTGTGGTTTTTTTTTTGTTTTTTTGTTTTTTTTTTGTTTGTTTTGTTTTGGGTTTTTTTTTTGTTTGTATGTTTTTTGTTTTGGTTTGGTTTTTGAGGTGGCCTTCCTGAATGAGTAACATCAAAAGAAAATCAAACAGGACCGCATTCTTGAATTTAGTTACCAAAAAAAGAGCCATTAACCTGAATAAAAATACATGCTGCCAAGTGTGGCCAGTGCAATCCTTATAAAAGAATGCAATTAAATGATAAGTAACCCACTGACACATATATTTAGTACAAGAAGTAGTAAGAAATACACTTCAAAAATTCATAAACATAAGCTATAAAATCCAAATGCATGTTTTATAAATCCTAGGCTGTTACATATGCATTCTTCAACTGTAATATTTTATTCTGTAAAGTTTCAGATTCTCCATGACAGCACTACATTAATATATTTTAATTGTACAGTTACTAGCTGTTGGATACCAATTTTTCTGAAATTGGCACAAAAGTAACAAAGAAAACAATGGTTTTAGAAGATAAAGCTCTTCAAGCTCTTTTATCCCCAAACATAAATCCTAGACACTAGAGGAAAAAAAAAAGACATTTTAGCATGAAAAGAGATTATTGTTTGCCCAATGAGCCTGTGTGGAAGAACCTAATGCTGACAACAGTATTTACAAACCTATACACCAAAGGATCAACCTTTATTTTTTTTTTCCTGTGGTAGAATATATTATTCCAGTAATACAGTTCCAGCCAAGATAAAGATTTGCTTTATCTTTAATCTCAGTAGTATTAATTTATTTTACAATACCTTAGAGTAGTCTAAGCATTTTAGATCTCCTTTAATAAGACCTACACCTCGCCAGATGCTGCTCCCAAATAAAGGCTGATTTATGTCAACAGCATACAAACCAAAGGGCAGCCAGCTGAGAGACCAGGACAACAAGTTTAAGAGCATTCTCAAATGGAGTGAAAAAATTTAACCTCAGATAGAAAAAAAGATATAAGAAAGGACATGAATTAAATAGTGAGGCTATTAATGAGAACTCTTGTCTAGCATGAGGTACTCTGGTTTAAAAGAGGACACATACTGCAGTTAATATGCTGCAGGTATCAGGAGTGGATCCTAAACACAGATTGCTCAATGAGTAGCAGTAATGTGTTTTCTAGGTTGGCCAAGATAAAAAAACATAAAATAAAGCTCAGGGAAAAACAAAACCAGATCTCACCCTAGGCCAAGTCAGAACACCAGAACAAGCTTTCAGACAGCAGGGCCTCAGATTCAGGGTGGGAAAAGGTAAAAACCAATCACCTGATTTGTTCCTCCAAAAGAGAACAACTCTGCCTGACCAGAGTAACAGGGATGATGGTCTGACCTGCTGTCGGAGACCTCCTGTGAAAGAAATCCTAAATCTGCCCCAAAGATGAACTAGTAGAAGGCACATTCCATCAATTTTAACCTGAACCAGTTTAGCTGAAAGAAATTATCTTTCTCTTATCCTACTGATTGTAAACCTGGATGAAAGCTTATCCTTTCTTCTCTGGTGGTCGTGGGCCAGCCCAATACTCTATGCTACACCCAGCTCCACCAGCCTTTCCACACCAGATGCATGTCCTCATTGCAAAGCAGATCCCTTTAAATTCTGATTGATATAATCAAGCTCTGTGAAGCAAATGCAGCTCTTACAGGCACTGGCAGGGCCACCAATTCACAAGGGAAAACCAATTTGAGCTGGCCAAATTCAGCTCTCATGGCAGTGCCCCTACTGCTGTTAACTCCAGTATCTACAGACTCACTCTGGGGCTTTCAGAATTTGAAACATGAACTCAGCACTACTTTAAAACACAGTTTATTTAATTACTACAAAGGTCTTGTAAAACTGCATTATTAACCTCTGGTGTCTTTTCAGACTCAAAGCTCATGCTCTTCTATTGCAATTATGCTATACAATACAAGCATGCATCATTCAGGCACGCTTAAGAGGCAGCATAGCCAAAAGAAAACACATTTTCATGGCCCCACATAATATGAGTAAAAATTACCAGAAGAACCAGGAAGAGGGTCACAGAGGACAAAAGTTTACATATATATAGATACTATATATTACCTTGACAAATCCTAGAGGGGGAAAAATAAAAATCACCCATATGTTTCAATTCTATTAAGCTCAGCATCATCCCACAAATTGTTCATGTAAAATTCCTTTATTCCATAAAGAGCTGAAAATTTTAAGTACTACTGCTTAGGTTTGGATTATTCAGTTTACTTCAAACACTTAGATGTGCAGTGTGTTTCTTATTAAACTGCATGCACAAGACCATGTACATATAAACAAAGCAGCCAAATTGCAGGCTTTTAGGGTGCCATTAACGTATTTTTTCACCTACTCAGGTATTACTTACTTCCATCGTGCCCCCTGCTATAGTATGAATTGCATTCTTGCATATTAGCATATATGCTGCTTTCGACTGGGATAGTTAATTTTCTTCAGAGTATCTGGTATGGGCTATGTTTTGGATTTGTGCTGAAAACAGTGTTGATAAAATTGGGATGCTTTCCTCACTGCTAAGCAGAGGTTACACAGAGTCAAGGCCCTTTTTGCTTCTCACCCCACCCCACCCACGAGGGGGCTGGGGGTGCACAAGGAGTTAAGAGGGGACACAGCCAGGACTGCCGACCCCCACTGACCAAAGGGATGTTCGATACCATATGGCACATACAGCTGAAGGAAGAAGGAAGGGAGGGACATTCAGAGTGATGGCATTTGTCTTCCCATGTAACTGTTACGTGTGATAGAGCCCAGCTTTCCTGCAGATGACTGAACACCTGTCTGAGCCCATGGGAAGTGATGAAGGAATTCTTGTTTTGCTTTGTTTGCATGTGCAGCTTCTGTTTTACCAGTTAAACTGCCTTTATCTCAGTCCATGAGTTTTCTCACTTTTACCCTTCTGATTCTCTCCCCCATCCCACTGGGGAGAGGAGAGAGAGCAAGCAGCTGCATGGGGCTTAGTTGCTGCCTGAGGTTAAACCGCAAAGCATATCCCTCTGATTCCCTTTTTACACCGGTCACAGACGAGCAGCTGCATTTGCAGGAAAAAAAACACAGGCTGCCAAAAGCACTGCCCTGAAAATGCCAATTATAATCATAACTACATAACACAGCTCAATGGTGCCAAGAATCCTCCTTCTCCTTTCACTACCCCCTATATTTTATTTCTATCCCTGAGGGCAAACACTGCCTCCAATCCAGGATTCTTGTGCAAAATCCCTGTCTGAACTAGGACTGACAGAGAATAACAGGAATCTATTCACAAATCATGCTGAGTAATCTAAACTGCTGTTATTTTTAACTTCAAAGAGGCACCCTAGGGTACCTGCCCTCAAAAAAAAAAAAAAAGGGAAAAAAAAAAAAAAAGGCCAGAAATACTGCTTGGGAAAAAAAAAAAAACCAAACAAGCAAACACAAAATCAAACCCACCAACATTCTACATAAACAAGAAGCAACTTGTAGAATCAGTCTGGCTGAACTCAACCCCGAACTTTCAGTATTTGGCCTTATCAACCACCCAAAGGAGGGGCGAGAGCTTTCCCTCCTGCTGTTCATAAGCAAGAAATCATCATGTTCTCTCACAATTCTTTATTCAGTGCAGAAAATGAACTTCTCTACAGGACCAGGTTCTTTAGTACATGTTTACTTCTCAGTCTGAGCTTAAAAACCAAAATGCCATTACATGGAGCTGCCACACCACAGAGCCAACACCCCAAGGACCACAGAGACTTTCCTGTTCTGTGCTACAGGAAGGTCAGGGAAATCAATGGGAGGTGGAGGAGAGGGAAGAGAACCTGTTACACAAAAGCAAAGCAGGTGTGTGGCACTCTAATTTTGACAGAAAAAGAGTACTTCTAAGTTGCAAAGAAATAAGCTTTCAAATAAAACCCTTTAAGGAAGGAGGGTCTGAAACAAGTAAATCAGCACTACTACAGCTACTGAAACAAAAATCAGACATAACTGCTGAATAAATCAAGCCGGCTAAAGAAGGATTCTATTTTTAATCACCTGGATATTGTTAAAAGTGACTCAGTTTTCACTTGGCCAGACCAAGTAAAGCTGAACAGCATAGGTTTACAAGGAGGTCTGTAGCTTCCGTCCCTGCTATGGCTTTGCAGGGAGTTGAAACACATCACAGTCTCCTGCCAAATCAAGGGAGAAAGAGAAAGCCTACAAACACTGTCCAACCTCACAGAACTTATTCTTGTTTCCAATTCTGTGAGCTTCCATATGATAAAAATGTATGTTTAGCACAGAGAAGTGCAGGCAGTTTCTGCAGGTCAGAGCTAGCTGGTGTCATATATAATGCACACATAAACCTCTGATATGCCCAGTTTGGGTAATCCTAAGCAGCACCCCAGGAATCAGTCCAGAGGTAAAAGACTTTGCAGACCTGCTGTACAAGCATAGCCTTTAACAGAAAACCTGACTGGCTTTGTTGATGTGCTTGGAGGGCTTCCTACTACACAAGAGGGACCAGACTTTTCTGATACAGCCTCTGGTAATTGCAATAACCTTCTTCAACTTAAAATAAGCTTACATGAGCTGCAAAGCAAAGTCCAAATTGTCCCTTTGGCATGTAATAACAGGATCAATTCCTGACTTGAGTGCTAAAGGGCCAGCATTTTCCATGCTGACCACGCTCTATTGGCAGGGAGAGAGTCCCTTTTCTGAGCTTCATGGCCATGAGAACCCCACAGGGAATTTGCTCCTGCTTTAGCAGATATAACTGCAGGTTTAAGAGCTGCCTGCAAAACTGATGTGAGCTGCTGAACCCACACGGGGTAGCCAGGAAGCCACACTACTGCAATTTATCCTTCAGAGCAAAGCAGCAGAAATAAGAAAGCACTTTCTTCTGCCCAGTAGCTGGTTCTTCACACCAGGAGACACTGTTTCAAAATCCTGCTTGGCCACAGGATATTTAATTCATCTCATTTCTATTCATCCTTCAATACTCCATATGAAGAAAGAGGGGGAGTTTTCTTACCTTCTATATGCATGGGGGAAATGCAGACCTGCCAGGCTGCAAGGATAATGCCCATCACCCAAGCTTGTTCCAAACAAACACCCAGATAGACAAAGCTCTTCAGATGGTACCCTTGACTAAAGTGCTCCTCTCCCTTCCCATAAAATCCATTACTCACAAGGTGAGATGGTGCAATGTTTAGCATGGCGACTTAAACAGTTCAAGTGCTTCATCTGAGATGACAGGCAGGAAACAGGTCTACCTCTAAACCTAGTCTGTTTCCAGACTGCAGGGCCAGTCTCCTTCCACTACAATGTTGCTTTCATTTCCCAAGTTAGATCACATTTTCCCACTGTGTTCAGCAAAAAAATGAGGTGAACAAGGGTAACTGGACCTCCCTGAAGTATGGAACGTCTTAAAGCTTTAATACACAAAAATTAATGTCACACAGGCATAAAAAAGTTTAGACATTTACAAAAGACCTGTCAAAATCATGCTCATTTGACTTGTCTGGGTCTTATCCCAATTGTTATGGTGGGGTTTTCTGTAGAGTTTTGTTTGTATGTTTGTTTGTTTTTGTGGAAATCTGTTTTCAAAACCTACCAGCTTGAGCCTTTGTGATACATAGATAACTTCTTGCAAGCACTTCCGTACAATGACAAAGACTAAACACTTGCCTTCTTTAACAGCAGTTGTGCTCCTTGAACAGTCTCCTCCTTCTACCAGATGTGATTATAGGAAAAATACTAAGTTCCACTAAGATTCATAATAAAAATCCAGTGGAAAAGCAGCAACTCTGAAAGAGTCAAAGGCTGCTTCAAAAGCAGCTTCATATATCAATGTATCTTCAGTTGGAAGGACACTACCATTGAAATTGCTACCAAGTGCTTGGAAAGTGACTATACTCTACAGGATACTGGTCATAGCAATAAAAAAACACCATGCATCAAAAAGCTTACTTCAGCACATGGTTTTTATCTACACATTGCAGTGTAGCAAAGTGTGATGCATCATGACATTTCTGCTCCTTCCTTGATGGGTAAGTGTGTGGGCAGATACACAGACCTTGAAAATTTTCCCTAGGACAACCTGATATAACAAGTTTGTAAGAGAATGCCTATCTCTGATCCCAATTGAAGCTTCCTCCTTCTCCAAATTCAAATCCTGAAGTGAGAATAACTTAAAGTATTTATATTAGGTGTTTTTAGAAAAATTAAGCAAAGAGTGTATAACTGCAGCATAGGTGATTACAGAGCAGATATAGCAGTTAGAGAAGCTACAGAAGTCTGGGAAGACCTTTTTTAGTGCTTGTAAAATCCTGCAAATATATTAGGCAAAACAAAACAGAAACAAAGACAATTGGACTAACCTACTGAATTTTTATGATGTCCCATGAAAACAATGAAGATTAAGAAGGGATTTCTGGAAATTTGAAAACCAACTGCCTAATTCACTTTTATATAAAAAGTGGAAGTTAATCAAGGAAAAAAATTCTCCCTCGAGTCACTAACTTTTAATTTGGCATTCATGAGGGTACTTCCAGGTGCTCTTTGGAAACTGAGCTTGTAAATAAGCAAGGTTTCCATAAACAATGAAAAGATACAACTGAGACATGCATAGGACAGTTAGCTTTTCATTTACTCATCTACAAATACAGACTGGGAAGTATTCAGAACTCTTCAGGCTTACCTACTTTTCTACTGACATTCCTGTAAGAGCATTGGGATATACAGCACCTCTGCTTTATACCACAGGAAAAATACCAAGAGATGTTCAAAAAGTAAAAAAAAATAAATAAATCTTACATTAAGCAGTGGACATTGGGATCTTTATGGTGTGCCATGGCACCAAAATATTGCCCTGCCAGCATATCTGCCACTGGTTATTCTGATGCCCACACAAGCAAGGGAAGCAAGTTTTGTCCTCAACTTTAAGTCAATACATAAAAAAAAGTTACAGACTAACTGCAACAGGATTAGATCTTGAACTGAGTTGAAAATAAAATCAGTTTCTTGAGTAGCTTTTACATTCCTGTTGTAATTGGTGCCTGCAAACATGCAGCTTGTCTGAGTCTGCCACTTCTACAACCTTTCATTCACACAGAATATAAAGAAAGCCAAATTTTAATTTACTGTGTTATTTTTATATATAAGTACATGCAAGGTTGGCTGAATTTTATATAAACACTTCCACCATTTTTATGACAATCCAGTTGGGGTCTAAGACAATTCTGCAGCCTGTTTCAGCTGGTGACTAGACCTCTGAAATAACACATTCCTGAGAGTTGCTCTGTTGGAGGGCTCAGTTGTGTAGCATTTCTGTCTTAGGATGCTTTCTCACCTCACACAGTGCTCATGGCTTTCAGAAACTGACAGGAATACCCAGCATGGTGCAGAAGTCAACCTTTAAAGACTATCAAAGCCATGTTATAGGAGAGCATCAAGGATATCCCAAATCAAAGACCAAAACTCACAGCAAAGACTGCTCAGATGATGCAGTCAGGTCAAGAAAACATGCTGAAGGGTATTAATGCATCTAAACTTCAGCACTTACTTAGGAGGCCAGGTTCTTTCAGTTACAGAATCACAACATGGGTAAGGTTGGAAAGGACCACAGTGGATCATCTGGTCCAAGCTCCCTGCTCAAGCAGGGTCTTCCTAGAGCACAGTGCTCAGGATTGCATCCAGATGGTTCTTGAATATCTCCAGTGAGGGAGACTCCACAACCTCTCTGGGCAATCTGTTCCAGTGCTCGGTCACCCATACAGTAAAGAAGTTCTTGCTCATATCCAGGTGGAACTTCCTGTGCATCAGTTTCTGTCTGCTGCCCCTCGTCCATTGCTTGACACCTCTGAGAAGAGCCTGGATCCATCCTCTTGACACCCTCCCTTCAGATACTTAAGAGACATAGATGAGGTCCCTCCTCAGTCATCTCTTTTCAAGGCTGAGCAGTTCTTAGTATGGGTAATAGGAAGGGACAGTGGTTCTTCAAGGTGCTTAAAACTCAGCTCCTGTTCCAGTGTTATCAGCTCCCATAGCTTTCTCATGCATCTGAGACATATTTTTGAACAGCCTTGTTCATTTAAAACAACAGTGTTCCAGGCCTTCTAGGCCTTTTCAGAAGAAAACTTGCAGAAAATTGTGTTCCACGTTTATCCCAAAGGCTCAAAAGAAAGAGCAAGAATTTATAATTTAAAAGAAATTTAAATAACCTCATGGATTTTCTTGGTAAGGGGAGGAGTGAGGTTGTTGACTCATGATCATTTTTTTAATACTTGTGGCTAGCTCTGCTACATAAATAAATCAATCCCCTAGCCACACAGCTCCATTTTTCCAGTCACAGCTTGTTGTTTTATTTTTTTCCCTCCACTGCCGACAAATCACTCCAGGGAATTTTTAAATCCAGTAGTCTACTTTCCGAATGGAAAAGATTAGTATAATTTGTGAGAGAGAAAGCAAACAACACAGACTTACCCCATTTTTTGGGTAGGCTATCCATCCTAGATCACCCATTACTGTACGTGAGTCCAGTAAATTCACTAAAAATAAGAGGAAAAAAAACAAGCGTTAAGAAAGATGAATGGATTACAAACTTCAGCAGATATTTCAAGGTATGCATGGCTATGGCTAATAGATTGTTTATGATTAAACAAGGAAGCTGGATTTTTGTAAAGCAGAATAACAATGCAATAACTCCCCTAGCGATGAGGTCATACACTGAAAACAATTCTATGTATGCATTCATTTATTCCTTTGAGATCTGCCACTGAAACCAAGTTGCAAATGCATGGAACTTCTGTAAATGCAGATCCTTCACATTCACAGGATCTGATCCTTTTGGAGGGAATAAATACAAAATGCACACTGTGTGTTTACGTGCATACATAAGACATATTATATAGGTATAAATATACACTCACAAACATCTTTTCATGTTTATATTCACAGCGCTTCTAAGGTGGTATGTATTTTTAGCACAATCAGGCCTTCAGGACAGAAACAAAACAAGAAACAACATGCAGAGTTTCCTGATTATCATTTTTAAAGCATTTTATGTTCAAGTATTACAGTATTAATCTTATCAAGACTCTATTCTTTTGTCCCTTTTCCAAATTTCCCCCCCCCCCCCCCAAGTCTTTGACATCTTCATTGTAAGATATCCAAGGGATCTTTATTCTCCCACACAAAAAAATTTGGAGTAGCTTTGTTAAGTCACATAATCAACAACTTACATTAAACAGCAAAAAAACCCAAACTATTCTGAAGCTTATAACATTTTCCCCTCATATTACCTGAAATATTGAGGAAAAAGTGTGAAGTAACTAAATCTACACACACTTAACTCAGCTAAGAAACCCTGTAGCAGCTTCTGGTGTTGAGCTTCCACCTCCTGTACCAAGAGCTTTAAATCTCCAAGTTAAAAGCTTATCTTTGAATCAATTCTCATCCAAAATCTCAACCCAGAAGCAACTTTCTTCTACATTAAAAGCACCCTTCCTTCTCATCAGATTACAATGCTTGCTTCTATCAGTATATTTGCTACCTAATATTTCACTCATGTCCTTCCTGAAAAGGATGTGATTTCCCTGGGTCTATCAATTCCTGATCTCCACCCTATGCACTCCTTAAAAGTTCCACTGGAAGTTTTGGTAATTGGACTTTCAGGACCTTCTAATCTGTCATTCTCTAGACCAAGAACAAGCTTGAAATGGGTGGAAGAGGATTCATGCTCACTCCTCTAGAAAGGCAACTGTGTAGGTACTTAAAGACTTCTAGAGAAGAGAAACAGGTTGCATGCACAAGTATGAAGGATGCAAGTATCGTAACCCTCAGGATTACACCATTCACAGAGGCACAGTAAGAAAGTCCAGAAGTACACTATACTACAAAGCATGCTCCTTTAAAATCTTAAGGAATATTTAAAAACAAATTAAGATTAAACAATTGATTTATTTTGAAAAAAACACCCAAAGTTTTCTTAATCAGTTGGGTCTTTATCATTCTACTGCACGAAAGGCTGACTACTGTAGTCCCTTGCACACAAAACCAGCCCAAACCACAAAAATACAACACTGAAGTGAAAGAAAAATAAATCAGTTCTCAGCTCTGGCAAACACTTAAAAAAGATTTGTCTATCCAGATATTTTCACAACATATGCAAGTATTAATGCAGGATTATATCACAGGGGATATATGTTCTGTGTGGTCAACTATATTTTCGTGGTGTTGAACCAAACAAATTTGATAGCTCAGGGTTTTCATTCCTAGACTGCTTTCTCTTGCCAAAAGAGAACAGTTGGAAGCTGTCAATACTACCAAACTACAGGACATGTGGTGGAAGTAATAGAGACTACACTGAACTATATTCACAGTAAGTAAACATACAATTAGGTGGCTTTCCACACAACAGTCTATGTAAAATAAAAGTATTGCTAACATCTACCACTAGGTATGTCACCCAGTGATGACCAATCTTTCCCCTCCTGAAGTCTTCAGGTAAAACAGTCATTAATTTCTCCTGCTCCAGCTGAAGTCAGGCACTAGCATCCAAGTGCTCCTGAACTACACTGTATTTTCCTTTCAAGGGCATACAAAGAGTGATCTCAAAATATTCTTCAAAATAAGACACACATAAATAACATGCCCCATAGTATAAATGTATACTATTTTAAAATGCAAGAGACAGAGTGCAACTGCAAAAATGGCAGGTTTACTCAAATTCTTTCTATTACAATCACTGTAATTAAACTGTGCAGAACAGCATATTCCTGTTGTTAGGTTGCAATGGATGCAAAACAACTATTGATCTACATTGTACAACTTAATTAAAACTTGTCCTGGAGATGCTACTAATGAATGTAATTAGATGCTGTGTTTGATGTCACAAGCTTCTTCATGACATGCTAATTAAGGAAAAAAGCAGAAAAAGTGCTTTATTCGAATATCAGATCATAAAAAGAACATGATGGAACTAAATATTGTATTATCTTTCTATCAGCGACAATTTTTAAATTGCTGTTATTAACTTCAATTTCAAAATAATTTTCTGCATATGAAAAGATAATACAACCCATTCAATGCTAAGTCAAGTCAGTGGGAATTTTCTGACCAATGAGTCAGCCAGCAGAGTTGAATACTAAATCCCCAGTTAGAAAAGACTCAATTCCTCTCTCATTTTAGAAGCATTCCGCATAGAGTAAAATAAATAGGATGAAATACACCTTTTGACAGGCATCACGCAGTAACTAAAAACCCACGTGCCAGGAAGACGAAAGTGACAAGTGACTTTACACTGTCCCTGTGCCTCAGCTTCTCTCAAGACTGGAGGAGCACCCAGCAATCTCAGACAACTCTGAGATGCTGCTAGGGCACTGCAGACACTGACTGCCACATGAGCATCTGCCCAGGACTGCTTTCACAGTCTAAAACACTGCACTACACCAATCTGCTCCGATGAACATATTTAGCTAGTATTCGAAATTGCTTGCAAGGACAGAAATGTTTTGGTTTGAGGAGCCCCAAAATTCTAGTATAAACACAAATTACCACTTGCTGCATCTAGATACAAGGTGCCTGCACCTGCCCCATCAGCATCCTACCCAATCATTTCTAGTGCATCTGTCCTTTACTGGCATAATTTCCATGTCACAATCCCACTCCCAGGCAGCCTGGAACCAGGCCACGGCCCCAGAATCCCCACTCCAAGGGGACAGCTACTCCAACAGCCCAGCTGCAAGAGTTGCCCCTGGCGATGGTACTACCAACGCTTTGGGAATGCTCTCCAGCACCCTTCCCTTCCTGCACTGCCAGATGGGTCACCAACACAGTCCCACTAAGCAAGCCCATACAGGCTCAGCACCATCTCTTTTTTCATCACCTTCCAGCCTGGAAGGAATATTATTTTTGCTGAAATGGCTTTCATCAAAAAACTGTAGATTGGCCAGACTGGGGAAGAAACAGTGCAAGCAGCAGGTAAAGTAAGCACCTGGAACAGAGGAAAACATTTCAACCTTCATAGAAGGAAGGCCACCATTCCAAAACGATGCTTTTAAACTCACTGTGTGGCTACTTGGTAAGAGATAAAGTTTTTTGCACCTCAGTAAAAACCCCTGAAATTGTGTTTCATTTGACCTATAGGAAGACTCAGAAAGAAATCAGAGATCTACTGAGCAGCAGAACCAATTCCTCCCCATCCAGTGTGTGAGGACTGCCAGCATGTATTTGGCTGGGGCTAATAACCAAATAATCCAAACACCCAGGACATTGAAGAAGGTAATTCAGGAACCCCTCCAACGATGTGCATAAGGCTTCCATACTTCAAAAGGTTTAGTGCCAGCTCCTGTACTCCTGGACTAGCCCCAACACTAACTACTCTACAGGCATAACCCAGAGCTGTACTCAGGAGCACTTGGGATACAGGAGAGCTTACCCTGCTGGAAATAAAAAAAAAAAAAAGTCCCTTCAGAAATTGCTAGCAACTCTGCTTAGCCCATGATCTTAAAAGCCTCCAAAATAACACCACTCATTTATTCCCACTTCCTTTCTCCTCAGCACCAACTAGCTATATCTCAACAAACAAGTAAGAAACCTCAGACCCCATAAACACACACTTAGAACCTGTACCTTTGCCAGCAAACTTGAAAGAGGCACATACATTCAAAAATATTTTTTGCTCATCTTCACCATCAGTGCATCCATCCCACAAGCCCTAATTATTTCTAATGCTCAGTCAAGGGGAACACAAAACCACACAGATCTATATCATCATTAACTTCCATGCCTTCAGGGTAGGATAAATGATGATTAAGTCTAAAGTCATACCACAGCCCTTTTTTTTTTTTCTCTTTTTTTTTTAATACAGAATAATAGCCTGGGGAGTTTGCATACACTCTTGTTCTCAGACAGACTGGTTACTACAGGTGAGCAATCAAGTTAGAATAAAAACAGAAATGATCTAAACCTTTGACCTGAACTCTAGTTGCTGAATTAACAGTGGTTTTTCACTCAGGAATCTCTGTCAGGGAGCGTGGATATAGCTTATTACTCAAATGTCTTTGTCACATTCATACAGCCAGCATTTAGCAGCTTCACCATGGCTACACAGGGACTGTGGCTGGAAGGAAGCACATGAAATGCCAGGGCTGATGGTATTCAACATTGACCTAAAGCAACATTGCTGCCCACACAGCAGAGCTCCCCATCTGACACAGACACCTAAAACAGTGGCATGTTTTAGTGCATTAGCTCGCCCAGGCAAAGGCAGGTCAGGCCTATCATGATGGTAGAAGTAGAAGCCACTGATTCATGGATTTTTTTTGTTTTTTTGATCACACCAGTGAGGTGGCTCTTCTGACTCTGGACTGAAGCAGGATGAGTTGGAGCATCTTTTTTTCTTCACTACAATTTAAAAATTGATAAAAAACCAAAAATCATTGACCAACAGGCTAGAACACTGAGTACTTCTGATCCTACCAGACCCACATCCTCCTGCTATTTCAGTATCTAAAGATCCTCCAGAAAACTCTTCATTGCTTACACCAGGGCAAATTCTCTGCAGGCATACAAAAGACTTAGCTCTTCCAGGTTGTTGTGGTCTTTGAGCTGATTTCCAATAAATCCTTATACACTGGAGTAATCCCGCTCTTTAGCAGCACATTTGCAAGTTAAGGTTTATCACAAAGTATATCCTGACCAATTGCTCTGGAACAAGCAAAATGGGCAGGACTGCAAAAGCTGATGGCGTTTGTGTCATGAAGCTGTAAAGCCAAAAGAATATTTTTATTTCACTTAAATACACTTAAAGCAGGCAGAAAAGAACATCCTCTTTGACCAAATCAATACCCTAAAACTACATTTTCCATCACAAAATGAACAGGATTAAAGAAAGCTTCCTTAAAACGTGCATAAATATTGCAAAACACCACATGATTCCTAAAGTGCCACAATTCTAAAGAGTAATACTTGAATAAAAATGTTTTGTTTTAAACAACTGAAGGAAAAGTCTGCTATAATACACTTGTTACAAATTGAAGAGAAATCTGAACATTATTTTGGGTAGCACAAATCTAAAGTCCTATATGAAAGAAGGTGTGAGTCAAGTGCTCCTACATCATCCTTCATGCTCCTCCTGCAGCTCATGGCTCCTGCACAGCACTCAGCAGGACAGGGATAGGTTGGAGCTACATCAAGGTAGCCCCAGTTCTGACCCAACATTCAGAGCTTGTGAGAACAACTACATTTAAAGAACTTGTGAGAAACCTCTTAGAGGAACAGTCACACACTGACAATTAACCATGAGGTGAAGACTCTGCTGGTTGGAGGTCAAGGTGCATAACGTGATTGGACAGCAGCACTTTGCGCTTCATCAAGTCTCCTGAATAGCATCACAGACTTTTTGCCAAGCTTCATGTCTTTGCTCTCCTCCTCTTTTCCTCTCCCCAAACAAGGGGGTATAGCTGCCAACACATCATTATTAACAGAGCTGTTTTCTCCTTACACTACATATCTCCCCATCCTTCCTCCAGCACTCCCGGAGTTCACAGCATTACCAAGACACACTGACTGCAGAGGAATCTTCATCATCATCATCATGAGTCAAAGATTCTTGACTGGTTTTATTGCAGTATTGTTGCCATTCATTTTCCAACTGTTTTCTCTGTTGTGCCAAGTATTTCTTCAAAAAGTATATATCCAAGACACTCCAACAAGTGACAATAAAAAATAACCCAAGAAAGCAAAAACAAATGAAATAAACTCTTGAAAGAAATCAAAGTCATCAGGGAGTAGATGTTTTGAATTAATTAGCTACACTGAGTTGTGACAAAACACACACTGGCAAGAACCTCTGAAACATTTCCATCAGTGGAAACAAGCTACAGCAGAGTGCAAGTTGTAGCAGTACCTATTATTTATAGCCCACTGGAGGAAAAAAGTATACACTACTTAATGAACTTGCAAACTAATATTAACTGCAGATTTATATTTTATTATGTTGGCTTCATTCTGCTCCAAGTTATCATGATTCCCTTTTATAGCGAGAGCCAAAACGCTAGAATCTGCATCACAGATTCATAGGTTTTTAAGGCCAGATGGACAACTGCAATCATAACATCAGCCAGAGAATTATATCCAGTAATTTCTACATTACGTCTGTAATTTGCTTGAACACACTGTTTACAAGGGTATGATATTGCCCTTTGACAAAGTTCTTCAGGTTGGCTGCATTTTTCCTGAAGGCAGAGAACCAGCTGTAGCACCAAGGAGTGGGACACAAAGCTCGCTCTGATAACCAGACCCACTAACACAAATGGGAAACTGCCAATTTTTTGCTTACAAAGATTTGCAGGCAAAACAGAAGGCAGTCATTTGTTCTTCCCACCATACATAACTTAAAAGCAGAAGTGGTTAGGTTAGCTTGACACCAAAGTGTCCAGAAACTTAACAACTCAAGTACAGCTTGCATTTTTTTAAAAGGTAAACATTCCCATTTCCACCACAATCACCATTTAATTGAACAGGATTTATTCACTGTGAATAAAGCCAGTAAAATGCTTCCATTCTCACTCAAGATTCACTGGAAAAAATGCTGTAACAGCACAACAGCGGATATCTGAGCTGGCTGCAGCACTAATCTTTTTGGGTAACTAGCTGGGCAAGTATCACTCTACTGCTAAGAAAGAAAAAGAAGCTTCTACTGAAGACAACATGCAGTCAGCATCTACAATCTACAACCTGCACGGAGAAGCAAAATACCAGTGCTGTCCTGCAAATCAGGGTCACCAACCACTGCCAAGGCATCTATAAGCCACTAAAGGAGGCAAATAGTTTCTCCAAGGAGGCAACAGTTTCTTCAAGACCCTGCTTAAAGAAAGTCAAGCCCTAAAATCCGAATAGCTTCTCAATGCAATTAAAACACTGCGGGCTGAGATGAAATCTCACCTTCTTCCCTAAATTAACAACTAAAACCAATATGGTCTCTATGGTCTCTGTTCCTAGAAGGTATCCTAAAAGACATGGAGATCAAATTCTGTTCTGCATATAAGTAAACTGCAGAAAAGGAAAGAAACTAGGCAGAGACACATCCAGACCTGCCAAGGTTGCCAATTTTCACTACCAGTGGACTTGCAAGACCTCACTGTCCACCATCAATAAAGCTTTCCTGTTGATAATAATGACTTCTCTGCTGCCATTGAGTTCACTCAAGTAGAAAAAAAAAAGGAACTGACATAATGTTTAGAAAGCATTTGGGATGAAAAAAAAATTTTTACGATGATCTTTTCAAGGCTTTTCAAGGGGGTTGACAGTTTATCCCTTCTATTTCTGTTGAGGAAAGAGGGTGGAGCTTGCTAGTGGGAACAGCACATTGTCAACACATTTTAGCAAGAAATTGCTTGTGAATATTACTAAAGCAAAGATGGATCAACCAAAACAACTGGTTTTTTTTTTGAGAAACTTACAAAAACAAGTACTCAGATAATTTCCCCAAGTAGTTTTACTAGTTTGGGACATGCAGAACAGTTAAAAAAGTGATACAAGTCCACTCAGAAACAAAAAAATACTCATTACTGATGCTAAATAATTCATTTCTTCTCAGGTGTTTCTCTATCCCCTCAGAGAATTACAAAGTTCAAACTGGTTGTTCTGACGTCCTTCTAACGTGATGTGATCTGGGTTAGAGAACGCAGTAGTTAATACTTTGGCAAGACACTTCAGTACTGCCCCCCGCACCAAAATGATGTAGCTTACACCACAGCCTGCAAGCCCAGGGTCCTAACATCTCTCCTACAAGTTCAATACCTGCTACACAACCACCTAAACCCAGAAGCTCTCAACTTTTTCAGGGTACCACTTCCACTCCATTCATACCCCCAAGGCAGAGTTTGCTGAACTGATGTTTGGGAGCTTGCCAGAGTGAAGACAAGGGGCAGGAATCACCTTTGCCCTTAGCGATGCCACATAAGCTCATAGAGGGTATTCCTGAATGCTGTGACAGTACGTGCTATATTACTTCCTCCAGGAAGCATCTTTCATCCTTCCAGGTAGTGGCCATCTAAGCAGCTCTACCTGGACAAAGTCCTCCTAATATACCTCCTGCACAACTCAAATACCAGGGAAGAGGGAGAGAAAAGGAGGGTTTTTTCCCCACCACCAACATCCTTAGTGAGACAGCATGCACTGAGTATTTCTGTAGTAATTTTTCTGGCCCAAACCATCATCAGCCCTCTTTGCAAAGCAGAAGTGGGAAGGCTGTGCTCATACACACAGCCCAGGGCAGCCTGCACGTCCCAGCAGGTACACGGCAGGCAGAATATGGTGCTAGACCTCCGCGAACAGACACCCATCACTGACCACACCCAGAAAGTCAAGTGCTGTGAATTGCAGTGCTTACACATCCTCCTGACTGTCCCATCTAGACTAGCTTGCTCGCAGTAGACAGGGCCAATTGCTTTCTGCCTCCAAGAGGATAAGCACATTAAACCTTTGAAGTTCAGATAATGCACTGACCAAAGCTATAGCAAATACCAAAACTGAGACTGTGAGAGATATAATAGGTCAGAGAGACAACTAAAAGGGTAACAAATCCCTAGAGACACCTAAGCTACTGAAGGCCAGTGCTCAAATTTGCCAATATAGCTGACTGTGAAAGCAACTGGGGCAGCAAATGCTTTCACCTTAGCAAAACCTGTCACCTCGATGTCCAGCTAGTCACAGAGCAGAGTGGGGGCCAGGCACGATGTGAACACAAAGGACAATCCACCTCTCCATTCTGCCTGTGCCAAAAAAAGCCCAGGTACATCTTGAGAACAAAATGTATTTTCAAAGGAGAAAGGGATTCCCTACTAGCTTTTAAAATACGCAGCAATCTTTCCAGCAGAGATCAAAGAAAATCAGTTTAGTGAAGAGTAAGTTAAAAAATGTTCACTCCAATGCAATCATTAACACAGTATTTCTGCAACATTCTCTGAGTAAAAAAAAGAAAAATCTAGTTCAAGTCCATTCTGGTTGAAATGAGGCTCTGTCTCTCACTAGCACTTATGGTCACTGAGAAAGGTGCACTTGTGACAGATTTCAATTATGTGTTTAGATGTTTTACTATAAGAACAAAATTTAATTTTTCTTTTTAAACCTTTTAATTGGGCAGTAGGGTGATATCTGCTGGAAGCAAGCACTTAACTAAGAAATCCAGTTCTTCTACAAAGTGACCAATCTCTGTGTGTTTGAGGTTTTT
The DNA here is from genome assembly GCA_035583185.1 of Anabacerthia variegaticeps. NCBI lineage: Eukaryota > Metazoa > Chordata > Aves > Passeriformes > Furnariidae > Anabacerthia > Anabacerthia variegaticeps. Next base: position 27,772,731 of record JAWWEW010000131.1, on the reverse strand, counting down.
GCATCTGATTTTGCCATAATATCACATACAAATTTCAATTTAGTTCCTAGAAAGGAAGCAAGAATATTTTTTTAAATTGCCAAAAAAGTTTTTCTTTGTATTTTGGGGCAGGATTTCATTTCCCTGACATCCCTGAGCAATGCTTAAAGTTTGTCTCTATTCCACAATATACATACCCGCACATTTACAGGAATGGACCTCTAAAAATGTAGCTCCAGGTCAGAAAGACTCAGGGATCTAACAGACCCACATCTGCTGAAGACCCTAAAGCCAACAGCATCCAATACCACTGAGCTAACTCAGTTGGACTTTCCTGGGTCAAAGGCTCTGTGCTTGCTCAGCATGTGCTGGAAAATAGGATTCCTGCAGAAGCAGTATGGAAATGCTTGGAACAATAAAGCATAAAACCAGCAAGATCAGAGCACAAGGCACCACATAATAAACTGTCCCACCTTTGCAATTTCTGCCAGATTTTATGAAATTCTGGTCTCACCTTGATGTCCTTCTAAGCCTACTGCAAAACACCTTGTATTTTTTAGCACAAAGAACAAACATTTCTTCATGGGCAAGATTCTGTTTCTTATTTAACAGAAAGAGAAGAGCAGACATGGAAATGGACTGTATACTGATGCTAAAAAGTGAGGTAATGGTAGGAGAGTTAACAGTGGAGAGGGAAGATGCTGTCACAAACTTACTAACTCTTCCCTTCCTCCCGTGGTACCTGCCAGTTTACCCCTCTGTATATTGATGTGCAAATAGGTGCTTTATATATCAAATTACTGTGTCAACATTTACCATATTGTAAGCAGACACTTTGTTACTGTTTAAGACAGTTTGCCTGTTTTCTACTATTTATCACAATTTTTAAGATAAGCTTTAAAAGGAAATAGGCACTATCTTGGAGTCAATCTTTGCTATTGTTTATTTCCCTTTTTTTAAGCATGTGTCACTAGGCAGCAATGCTTTTAGTCATATACTTAGAAGTGCTGAGTTTCAAATGTTGTTTTACTGTCAAAAGGATAGCAGTTCCATTTTAAAGTCGTGATTGAGTCATTCTAAACCTCTTGAAAAGCCATACATCACACATCAGACAGATCCCAAAAAGACCATTAGATATGAGCTGTCCTTCCTCATACCAGTAATTCCACTGCAGTAAATTTGAAAGTTAATGGGATTACTCCAGTGAGTAAAATAAACACATGGTACTGAGACCGTGCTCTGCTGTCATGGAAAGCACACAGGGAACTATTCCAAGGCACCAAATGAAGAACTGATAACTCCTTAAAGCACTGTGAGCACACTGAAACGTGTCCAGGCTCACCTGTTCTGCACACACAAGGTATAGGCATGCAGGCAGCACTCGGCACCTACAGAGTCAGACAAAATGCAATAGTTGTGCGAACGCATGACATACTAAGCCAGACTACTAAGAGCAACCTAATAAGCAGAATGTTCAGATCGTGCATATTTTTACCCAAAGAATTACAATAATTGAAATACATTGACATGAAAATTAAGACTATTTTCACATCTGCTTCTACTACACAAAAAAACCTTCCTGAAAAAGACTTCATTAGTTGATTAAAGATAAACATTGTGATGTTATACCTAAATATGCATTTATCCAGTATGCCATGACACAGAAATTATATGCCACAATGAAACAACACATACACACAAGTCAACACACCAAGAATAGGTAGGCTCAATTCAGGTTCGGGCATGAATAATTTGCAAATTACAATCTTCCTTTATTTTTGCCAGCACAAGACCCACCCCTTTAATTGTACTCATTCATTCATTCAAATGAGAAATGATACACTGAGATAAAGCAAGCTTCAAAAAAACCCTGGAAGAATTAAGAGAGAAAGGACCAAATGCAGGAGTTTGTAACAATAAGAATATCCCTCCAGTCTTAAAACAAATACAACACTCTACAAGGACCCATTTTGTGTTTCTCACCTTTGTCTATTTAAGTCAATGTCATTCTTTCAAACGGCATTTCTTTTGATTTGCTTAACAGTATATACTTCATTGTTAAGCACTGCCTCATCAGCACTTCTGCTGAAAAGCCCTAAAATGAAATATACTTTGTATTTAATTACAATTATGCAAATATGTTGTGGAGTTACTTTGTTACAATCAATCAGATATAATGTACTCCATTGTTTTAATAATTTGCCCACATGACACTTTTTAAGGTCATCTGAGTGACGACCAAACACAATCTGCAAACCACTCCAAATCCACAGGCAATGTATAACAAATGATAGTTTAGGGTGAAGGGGGGAGTCTTTAAACAAATCCTTCATTCATTGTGTTTCACATAAATAATTTATATAAGCCACTTCCCAAACCCTAGTACTTACAACAGAAAGATTTAAAACACATGCATTTTTAAACTAAAGGCAGTGCAGGAAGCCCAGTCACATATTGCAGGGCTGCCTCTCACACCCTATTATCACAGGGAATGCATTTTAAAATAATAATGCACTTCTGGAATACCAGCACTTCACAAAATTATGCTATACTTCAGAATATTTTTTTTGTGACTAATTTCTGAATTGGTAATACTAGTCAAAGCAAAAAAGGAAATTCTAATCAATGAACTCTGCTAAAGTGTTAAAAATAATAGCTAAACAACACTTGAAAATGCATGAAACAGCATTGAGCCTTCATCTTTCACTACATGTTTTGCTTTTAAGATATAAACCGAGGAAAGGTGATTAGAATAAAATCGTCAGAAAAATTAATTCAGTTTTCCCAGTGTATATCCTTCAATAGATTATTGGAAATATCTATGAAGATGACCAGGTTTGTGATACAGGCTGGGCACTCAATACTTTTCCACAAAAATGGCAGGAGCTCCTGAAACTCAGCTGCCATTGCAAAAAGCTATTTCCACTCTAAGGAAGTAAAACACTGATTTTACTTTCCCCCTCCTCCAAATCTTAATGTAGATTTTTAAAGCATTTTCCCCTAAGTGTCCCTTCACTAGAGGGTAAAAGAGAACATCATGCACTGTGAACTGTTAACTACATGTATCTTACTCCATGAAGTCACTGTGGACTACAGTAAGATTTAGAGAAACAAAAAGTGTGATTCAGGGTTAAATAAAAAAATAATTCTGAGAATTTGTCATCCTCTATGCAACTACATATACATTACATACCTACACAGCACAGGGTATTTTGTTTAACCACAGTGAGTAGAATGAACGATAACAAAAAACAAACCCCAGAAAAACCAATACCACCAACTTATAAAATATTATGCACCAGTCTAAGATGGCTACCTCCATTCGAGCAATACTGAAGTTCCTAACCAGCTGAACAACTAAGCCCAGGGGAGAATCTCTCTCATCAGAGCCCAGAAGCAGCCAAACTGAACTTCTCAAATGCAAACCAGTGACAAGTGTCAGTGGCACACAGCTAGGCAGGTGGACATCAGAGTCCAAGGTTTCTCCTGCATTGGGCTTCAAATACTGTAGGGTGAGCCGTTCCCAGTTGTGGAGCTGTTCTGTAGCAGTTAGCAAAGGAGATGTGCTGTGAGAAGCCCTTGTCAAATAATGCTTGTTTACAAATAAATTTCCCAGCAGCAAAGGACAGCAGTTATTGTATGAGTTCAGGTCCACAGTCAGACCCCTCCCACCAGCAGCTTTTTAGCTTTGCATCTACTGAAAAGACAGAAATTAGGGAGCAGCAGTCAGAAAAGTAGCAGCAGAGACACTGTGAAGCAAGCACTCATGCTGCTCATCATTCCTGTAATACACCCCTACAACCTCCCTGTAAAGATGCCACTAAACCCATTTGTTAGGTAGCTTCATTAATCCTTTTCGTGTAAAAGTCCTATTCTGCAGCTGCCTGTTAATGCAGAGACACCTCAGTGCTCGGCAAATGGTCCCATTGACTCAGTCAGTACTACCCAGATTTTCCAAGAACTGGCAAGGATGACCGAGACGGGGCTCGGAGCATCTGTTGGTCTCTCGGCACGGTATCAGGGCAGACCGGAGCACACAGGACAGCGTGCTTCCTAAAAGGAAGGTGAGTAACAGGGAAAGCCCTTCGAAATCAACCACACCATCTCACTGCTCCCATGGGTGAAATCATCTGAAATCGTGTGGGGGCAGAAGGATTGGGCCCATTGTTATCTAACCAAGGAAAAGCTAATACCATTTCCATCATCTCCCAAACCAATGCACTTCCTGAACATTTCATATCTTTGTACACAGAGGAACAGTATTTTCCCCTTCCTCTGCACTTTTTTTTTTCCCCAAAGAAAACTGCAATTCACATTATTCTCGCTCTCGAAAATAAATTACAGCTAGCTGGTTACCTCAGGCCACATCTTTGAAATTCTGGTACGGTTTTCCTTCACCAACCCCCGAATACCTCCTCCTCCTTCTAAAGGAGTTTGACAAATAATTACGGTGCACCACGATGCCAGCCTGCTTCGAGCCACCGGCATCCCCTGCAGATGCTGAACTTCTCCACCCATTGCTTTCACATCACAGCCTGCCCGCGGATCCGAAAATAATAATAAAAAGCCCTCAGCAGTGCCCACACCACGTACATATAGAAAAAAAATAGTCCCATTTGAAAGACTGGAAAGTACCCTGCTAGACAAGAAGCCTGGACGCGATTTTGGCTCTTGGCCTCAACAGAGATCAAAGGTATAAAAAAATCCGTCCCCAGCGGCCGCGCTCCGCTGCGGGTTACACACCGCCACCGCCGCGGCTTCCTCTCCTTTTCATACGTGTATTTTCACGCCACGAACTAAGCGCACTGCGGCCAGCGCTTGCAGGGCTCCCCACCGGGAGCCTCCCCCGGCCCTGCCGAGACCCCCTGCCCCATGCGAACTCCCCCGTGCCAAGCCCTGCCGCTCCAGCCCCGCAAACCCACCCGCGCCAATGCACCTGTGCGACTCCCCCGGGGCAAGCCGCGAGCGGGCACCGCCGTGACAACCCACCCGCGCAGAGACACCTATGCAACACCGCACACACACACTGCCCCCGCAAAAAAACCCCGCGGCCGAACGCGCCCGTGCCGAGGCATCTGTGCACACCCACCCGTGCCAGCCCGCCCGCGCCCCGCTGCCACCTCCCGTCCCCGGGACCCCCGGCCGGTGCCACCCGCATCTCCCGGCACGGGATCCGCCTCCCCGAGGCCAGAGCCCCTCTTCGACTGCCCCAAAATGTCCCAGAATGGATTCAGCCGAGCCCGCAGCCGCGCACCGCCGGGCAGCCACCCGCACGGGCGGGCGCTGTCCCGACGGCCCGGCCGTCCCGTCCCCGCTCACCCTCGCTGCCGGGGCTGGCCCGCAGGCTCCGGAGCGCGGTGCACAGCAGCAGCAGCAGCGGCAGGAGGCACGTCCAGCCGGGAGCCGGCGCCCCGGCGCGGCCGGCCCAGCCGCCGGTGCCCCGCGGCCCCATCCCGCCGCCCCTCAGCGCATGGGGCGGCGGCTCCCCCCGAGCACTGCCCGCTCGGCTCGGCTCGGGACGGGACGGGGCGGGCTGGCAGCGCCGACACGCTCCGCTCCTCTCCCGTCCAGCCGCAGCCGCGACTGGGGAGCCGGGGGCGGGGACAGGGGAGGTGGCCCCACGCCGCCGCGGAGACGCCCCCGACGGGGCGGACCCGCCGCCGTCGCCATCGTGTGCGGGGCACGGCACCCCCAGTGCCTTGGGGAGCCCTGGGTGCGGCGGGGGCCGCACCTGAAGGGTCGGCCCGGAGGGAAACCCCCCCACCCTAGACCTGCGCTGCCCCTGGGGGACAGCGGGCGGCAGGGCTGTCTCTGCCAGGCGTCCCTCGGGCCCGGGTAGCCCGCTGAGAGAGGACAGGGACCACCAAAGCTTCCCACAGCAGCCACGGGTCGCAGTGCCATAAACCACACGCGGACCTCTCAAGCTTGGAGCCGGAGAAGCCGCTATTTCACAAGGCTGGCAAGCCTAAGAGGAAGGTTCGTCCCTGGCCAGGAATGCAAAAATGCCAGAAACTCCGTAATAGAGCCGATAAAAGATGATTTTCAGGTGTATTTTACCCCAACTCGCCACCAGAGCACAGCTTTGAATCCAGCACAAGAAGTCTTAGAGAAGTCTTTACTGAGGTTTTGTTGTTTTTTGTTTTTTTTTTTTTTACCCTTTAGAATCCTAGATACAACCTAGGTCATCTCCCTATAAAAATTAAATCCCAAAGGAAATGAATTGCTGGAGGTTTGTTCACCCACGTCAGTTCCTTCCTTGAAGACACTACCTCCAGATAAGACAATAAAGACAATACCCAGCCTTGCATGTGCACAAGCAGTAAGTCGAGGTTAACCAGAGCACTGCTCACCTGGCACTGCCTCATCCATTTCACCCCTATTCATTTTTATCATAAAAAGAGTAACCAGACTTGGAGTGCCTGCAGAAGGCTCTCCTCTCCAGGGTTCAAGGCTCAGGACCAGGGTTCCAAACAAGCTGCAATTAAAATTACAGAATCTCCAAAGCCAGTTTGAAGAGGACAAGTAGTCTTCAAATGAGACATTTCAGATAACAGCTTTTTACACTACCATTCCTCATTTTTAAATTCCTTATTAGCTGGACAAGCTGTTTCTGTGTCCTTGCACCATATACAAACCTCAGTATTTCCATAAACATAGTCCTGAGCTGTTCATGCATATTATTTTCAGAAGTGTGCTTCTTTTGCAAGAAGACTTGCAATCTCAAGCTATTCGACATTTTTTACTGCCACCAGGAGGACAAGGCAGGGGCTTTGCTTTACATGAGCTACATCACTAAAGTTGCCAGCCAAATGAAAAGTGTGGCATGCGTCTCTTTACAGCACTGTCTCATATCATCATTATTCAAATACCCTACTAGTCTATAGTGCAAATGACACTAAGGTTTGTACAACATCACCCTGATGGAAAGGCACATGGCTGAATTCTCAGCTGGAATAAACCCCAACCCTGCATCAGATTTTGGAGGGGAGTAGCACCATGTGGTACAGTCATTTCTAGGGAACTGCCATCTGTAAAAGAGTGGCAAGTTTTGCCATCTGGAAATCAAGGCAATGCAGGAAAAAAGACATCGGAAACAGCACCTTGCTAGCATCGTAAAAAGAATCAGATGACAAAGAACAAGTAAAGTGCCAAGCTGGATGAGCACCTCCACTTGGCCAATGGGCAAGGCTGCTGAAGCTAGATAAGTTTCCTATCAGAATCTCATGTCAAGTTGTTGTTTGCTGCTGATTTTCAAATGCTATTTGACAGTCATTAACTGCTGTTTGGACTGCTAGGCTTATAATTTAGAGGCATTTCAAATGATATGACATCTTAATTTTCAGGAAACACTGAGATGAGTTTCATATGATTCATAAGCTATTTAAGAATAGCCACCATGCTCCAGGTTTCATCCTAGCTGCCTTTTTTTTCCTCCCTAAGGAAACTAGCTCCTAGTCCCTGACATTTTTTTTCTCCACCCTGGCTGAGCACAGAAGGAGTCCCAACCTCACCTCCCTGGACATCACTGAATATTCATAAAAGAATGAATTCAGCCTTATAAAAGGGTCATTACCTTATTCCCAGATGGAAGGTATTGCAATTTTATGCACTGCCTAGTGGATTTGGTGGGGGCTGAGTCTTCTAAAATTCTACTCCTGGTTTTGCCACCTTTATTACTGGTTATCTGCAGCAGGCAATGCTCTCCAGCCTTTTGCCTCTTCAGTGCACCCAGCAGGCTCTTAAAAGGAGGACAGAAATTTTAGCAAAGTGCTGTGACATTCTTGGTAGCCTTGATGGGTAATCAGAGAGAAGCTGGACAATCTGATGGGATCCCTTCCTATCTCCCGTTGAAGAGTATATCTTCTATTGCTTTGAGAAAATTCACTGTAAAAATCACAAGGTGTTGGTCACAAACATTTCAGGAGCCTAAACCATCTCAGGGTCACACCATTTCTCCCCATATCCAGCCTGTATTTTGTGGTAGCTTCAAATTTTTCTTCCTGCATCTCATTAATTCATTTCTGCCTCTTAAATTTGTGCCTTTTCACCTATGCAAACATCAATCCCTCTTAATCATCACTCAGTTGAGCTCTATATTTCATCCTTTATATCTTTTTCTCCTGAGTCATTCTTATAGAGCGATAGTAATACTGTTATGCTACAAACTTCCTCCAATTTTCCCAACATTGCCATCATAACATTTTACCCAGAAGTGTAATCATACTAAAGCCATAATAAACAACTATCTTGAAAATGTTTTTGCATATAGTGTCTGCAACTGAAAGGACAGCTTTGTTCCATGTAACTTGCCACTTCATATTTAATTTGCTGTCAGCAATTACATGTATTTTAAACTATTTATTAAATCAAACATATTTCCAGTTAGTGCATTTCAGATTATTTCCTTTAGATATGCAAAAGCTTTTTACAGGTTAAACTTTTCTCCTGTGTAGGTAGCTCCCTTCATATAATTTCTGTGTTCTGACTGGCTTCTAATTCTACATTGCCTGTTCATTTCATTAGTGTGCTGTTTATCCTATCATCAACAGGATACACTTGAACAATAAATGAGTCTATCTCTCAGATTATTTCAGCAACCAAAAACTGCCAGCCCAATCCATTCCCTGTATCATTATCCTTTACTGAAGTGTAAGGGCATAATACTTATTGCATCTCCATATTCAATAGGCCTCCATCTAAGAAAATATTCAATTTCATACTTTAAATTTAAAGTGTAAACAGTCCCACTAAAGCCATGTCTTCATTGCAATAATGGAATAGAAGCCCCACTGTAATGCAGCAAACTGTTTAATTAGTTAGGCATATATAAGCATTTCCATTTTCCTTTGAAAAGTCCTTTTCTTTCAAGAGTCAGAGAAGATGACACCTTTAAGGAATCCCCTAATGAAATTTAGTAATTTCTTTTTTGTTTTTCCCCACAAGCCTTTTGAAACAGAAGAATTACCTTCTGTTCAAAAACTAAATGCATATTAAAAGGAAAAGCAATCCAGGAGCAGCTAAGCAGCTTTGCATAGTAGATATATTTGGATTAGTACCATGAATGCAACTACAATTTGAACACAAAATGGCTGTTGTTCAACACACACCACAGCAGCCTGTGTAGGGCTGCAGAAAGCAGTAGTCAGAGCCCCAGTGGACAGCAGACAAATCTGTACCAAGAGCCAGTGGGGACAGGAGCGTTAAACAGCCGGTGCAGGTGGGCCACCACTTGGCCAGAGGAGGGATGTCTGTGATTGTGCCCCTCGGGCTGCCGAAATCTTCATACTGCAGTGCGGAGAAAGATGTTAACCAACGAACTGCTGTTTGCATGAAGAAAAATGAGCAAGTGGTAAATAAAGCATTGCCTGTGCAAGTTCACAACCCAGCCACTTGTATGGTCTCAGCACCAATTTATCTTTTGCCACCCCCACAAAACACAGGAACTATTGGCAACTGTGCACTAAGGAAAATCTGCTCACTTCATTTACAGCCTGAAATTAGATACAAACCCGTGAAAATACATAGGAGAAACACGAGAATATTTGTTTCAGTCAGAAAAGGCTTGGAAAAAGCATGACATTTCAGCCTGGCATTTTATTTTGAAGTGCTTCAAAATAAACCAGCCCTTGGTCCTGATAACAGTTCTTCCAAAAGCCCATGACCTGGCAGCACTCTCCCCTCTGCAAATGCTGTGTCACTGCTCCCCTCTCACTGCCTTAAAGTGACCCTCCATGGAGCCAAATTCCAGGTGTTAACAAACCACTGTCCACCCGCAGGCAAAGGAATATTCCCTGGCCCGGAGGGCTCAACATATATCACTTTGCATGCCAATCTGGGTTAGACTGATCAGCAAAATAATCCAGGTCAGATATGGAAATTCACACTTCTGAGCACCAAGAGGAGCAGCAGATACAGTTGGCAGTACTTGCAGCCCACCCGCTACTTAGTGAGTATTGAGGTGTTTCTTTGCATCACACCAGAAGAGAGCATTAAAGGGAACAAATGAAATGGCTTTGCAGAGATTTATGGAGATTTTCTAATGCAGAAAGTGGAGCACAGGAGAAAGTGCAAAGGCTAATTTGATTACACTGTTAGCCCTGTATAAATTTAATAATGGACTTGCTTCCACATTTCTCATCATAACCTATTTACATGCATCCACTAACTGCAACAGCTCAGCACCTCACACTCTTGAGCCAGTCTTCCCAACCCACCCCTGTCAAAGAAGAGGTGCTTTACACTCCTACACAGACAGGCAGAAACAAAGGAGACGTTAAAGATTCAGACAAACATTACTGAATTGATTATGGCTTCTCTAGATCGGGAGCAATATTCTTAAAATACTAATGAAATTATTTTATTCTTATATCAGAATAAGAATCAGCAGATATTAAAAGAATCTGGTTTATCTCCTCAAGACAGAGTTACTAGCTTTAGCAGACACTGCACAAGCTTGGGCAAAAGACTCGCATACATTTGCAAGTACCAGAGTGCTCTAGCCCTTGAGTAACTCGCTCAAGGTCACGCAGAAGGTGTGTGGCAAACCTGAATCAAGTTCAAAAGCTATTAGAAAATCCATTTGCTTTTCATTCCCATTTTACCTTTTCCAGCATGTCATTTTGGATCAGGATCCATGCTAGCAAATGTGGACATTACTGCCATTTGAGGGTTTGCATTCAGCTCTTCACTCATTAAATGCTCATTCTTTCAAGGTACAAACACAAAAACAGATGTAATGGTGAAAATCAGTATATCAGTGTATCATTTAATAGTGAAGTACATTAATCTGCTGCATACAGTACTGTCCAGAACTCAGTTCCTTTTGAGCTATGTTTCGTAAGGTCAATAATGCCATCTTTGATTTCTAAGGGCAGTCTGGATGGCTACCCTGAATTTCTTTGATTAAAGACAGACTAGTTTCATTAACCTGAACTGCTGCCATGCATTCCACATTGAGGCCAACTGTGTCTGTTCTCCTCCTGTTTGAGGAAAGCAAATCCTTTTCATCTCACCTTGCTCCTCCAAGCAGAGCTGCTTGATACTTACTTCTCTATTTCTATCTACCCCTAATGATTTCCTAAATAAATCACATTATAGTCAGTCACTTCATATCTCAAATACTTGCAAATGCTTAGCAATTTCAGCTGCCAACACATTCATTTATTTTCTTCTGAGATGCCATCTGAATCACAGCTATAGTCTTTGAGTCCTTTCCATCAGTTAATTGCAACTGTTTTGGAAATGCAGGAGCATATTTACTTCTCTCCTTCCTTTGCAGTGTCCAAGTTGTGCCTTTAGGTATGTCTTCTATTCCTGTCTTGGAAATACTTTGCTTGCAAAACTCCAATGTCTGCTCATAAAAGTGTTTCAAAAAGGATAAATATTTTTTGGCATGTGCTTTGTTAAGTAATTTTTAAACAACAGAGTGACAAGGTAGAATTGGGGACACCTTTCTGGGACAGACTGCTTCATGTGACAAATTCTGACACAAATACTGCACAGTGACATACCATGTGTTTCTCACTGTCACTCTTAGCTTTCAGTGTTTCTTCCCTTATCCCATCGAGGAATTGCAAACAAAATACTACTCAAAAGAGCTTATCTTTGCTAGATTTTTAAAATCGTAAAGAAAAGGAATTCAGCAGCCACCTTTCATACACAAACTTCCCAAATTGGCAGTTTACCTACCATAAGGAAGCAAGTCTTCCAGGCAGAATTGTGCTCATTACTAGGAAGAACCGTTCCTTTCACACCAGAAGAGCTGAGCAATTAGGTGGTAGTACAATCAAGCTACAAGACTCAGGTGCATTGATGTAAATTTTGCTTTCAACACAGGCACCCTGAGTCATCCTGAGGAATCCATTTCTCAGCTGAGAATAGCCCTTTCCTCAATGCTCAATTATATAATCCCAAAATGAGATGCAAAAAAAATCCTGTTAAAAGATGTGCTTTACCATTATACTGAAGCTGAGTCTGCCTCTTGCATCGTGACTATCACAGTACCATTTTTCCATTACTGTTTGTTGTCAATGTGGCTTAACAAGCCAGGCACTGATCTCCTCTCTAGTGACAAGTGAGAGGGAATGGCATGAAGCAGTGCCATGGAGTTTTAGGTTGGATTTTAGGCAAAGGTTCTTCACCCAGAGAGAGGGTAGGCACTGGAACAGGTTTCCCAGGGACGGGATCACAGCACCAAGCCTGGACAGTGCTGTCAAGCACATGATGTGTTTCTTGGGGTTGTCCTATGCAGGGCATTAAAGAAACTCCCAGACTGACCATTCACAGGACTCTGGCAGCCACACTCCTGCCACCAGAGAATCAGTGCTGGGACCGAAGTCCTTCACAGAGGATGGCTCCAGTGAGCTGAGAGGTGTCCCGCTTGACTTCTTGCACATCCCACTTACACAGAGCACGTTTCCTTACCAGTTCCACCCCAGGTTCCCCATAGCAGTCTCAGATGTCTCTCTCCATAAAGCCATTTATCCACAGTGCAGTAACACAAAAACAGCTTGGGCTGGTGCTTCTGAGGAGGGACCCCAAACAAACAAAACCCTGGGCTTTTATACCTTCACAATCTAAACGTGCAAAAGTCTCTGGTCTTCCTCCTCACTCCTTGGGTTCTGTTGTGTCTCTGGGTGTCCAGTCACCTGTCTGGGCCACATGTCCTCATGTCCTTTGTTATGCAAAGAGTCAGCACCAGTACACAGTTTCTTGCCTGAGGCTCCAGCCACCCTGAGCTCCTTTTTTAGCTAACACTGCAGCTTGTAAACCAAACTACCTGCACTGAGTGTATTCCTCAACTAGGGCCAGGAGTTGGACTTTGATGATCTTTGGGGGTCCCTTCCAACTCAGGGTATTCTAGGATTTTAAGCAGTATCCTGGAGACCAGACAAGGCAAATCCAATACTTGCAAGTCCTGCTGTGCCTCAATTCACCTCCCTATACACCTTCCCTTGCCAGACACCCTTTGCCTTCTCTTTCAAGCAGGACTGTCTTTTAAAATATCCATTGGCCATGCTTACTTGCCACCCACCTCATAACAGAAAGCAGCCCTTCTCGTTACTTCTGATACCCCTTGCCAGATCCAATTCTAGTAGGACATTGGCTTTTCTAGCATCATCTCTGATGTTAGAACATGCTCAGGCAATGTTTGCATTCCTCACAGATTTCACTGAAGTAATACCTCTGTACCGGACAGTACGGGGGTGTAAATACACCAAGCATCATACATGCCTGTAAATGAAAACTGGCAACTTGTTTCCTATTACTTCTCCTTTTATAGTTGCTTCTCCTTCTTGCTCTCTAAATATTGTTCTCCTTTCTGTCTCTTGTAAAATCTGGGCTCCAGCATCTTTGCTTAATCTGCTCTCAGTTCATCCTTTGGTAGCTTCTGCCTTCCCACATGTGCTGTCCCAGACACTTTGGGCTGCGTTCATTTTCTGCCTCTAATTCTGCCCCCAGCTAAACAAAAGAGTACATGATTACAATTTCATTCAATCAGGAGATGAAGGAGATGGGATGTATGCACAGCAAGTTGAGAAAGGAGTGGCAATCAGATTGCAACTACAGCTCAGAGCACAATACTTCATAATGTGAACTTATAGTGGGTCTAGAGTGCATAATGGACATTTTACCCAGAGTGCAATAATCACCTAAAGACATTTACTTCAGAAAATACCAGACCTAGTATAAACATTTAAACTTTAATAAAACCATTACAGATGCACTGATTGCGTAGCTCCTTTAAACAGTGAAGTATTTAGGGATGTGAACAGAAGTCAGTATCAGGCCATTTAAATAAAGATTTACTGAAAACTCACCCTTAGTGAGGTCAAGACATTATCCATATCCAAGAACTATTCACTGAACCATAACCATCTCAAAATATATCTCATTTCAGATACACATTGTCCTCTGCAGATCAGTATATTTAAAAACGTTAAACCTGGAATTAATACATTCGTTTCCATTTTATATTCACATTATCCAGACCCCTTATGCATCTCAATGTAACTTTAAATTAAAAAATAACATCATATTTTTGGGGGCTTCTTGCTGTTTCTGCATATGCTCAGAAACATTTTGACACTAACAAGCAATTTAAGTATGACAAGTTATCTTGTCATGTTTCAAATGACAAACATGACTCTACCCACAGAATAAAAAGATAAAAGAAGACATTTACAGGAGAGGGAAGAGTCCAGTCACAATGAGATGCAAATGTACCTCTCTGTCTTGCTAACCTAACTAGTTGACCACTTGAATGTTTTTTGTTTCTGGACCAATTCAGGCAGAATTACTCCAAACAAACATTTCAGTACTAAATAAGCTTTTTCAGTATTTTGAGGAAAGCCTCAACTCCACAGTCCCTCCTTTCTGGACCAGTCCCCTAACAAAAAGACAATTATACAGAAAATATGAGCACCTCAGAGCTACAGGAATTTGCATCAAGTGTTATTCCCTAGCTAGCACAAACATCTGCACCAAGGATGAGTATTTACTGAAATGCTGTGCACAGTGTAGCAGCTGACACCCTTATGCTGTCTTGTTGCTGGCGGGTGTTGTGGATTAAATTCCTCCATACCAAGCTCTCCCCATTTTGTTTACAACAAACTTCATGCCATTAATTCTTTTCACAACCACCACTCCAGGAACTGGGCATGTACTCTCAACGTACCTGCCCTTGGGTCTGAGCCACCCTGTAACCCAGAAGGTGGGAATACATTCATGTCACGTCAGCATACATGGAGAAGAGGCTGCTGCAGGTATCCACCCACCTCCAGGGGAAAGAAGAAGGCTTAGTTTATTTTTAGATAAGTAGCCACTTTTTTGCAGTATTTTGGTATTGCCACTCCAGAAATCCTGGAGGCAACAAAACATAGAAAAAAAAAATTGACAGGACAGCTACACCAGCTCTAAGACCTCACTTGGACACCTTTGAACATGGGAGAAAAGGCTCATGCTTCCTAGGCCACATTTATAGATCAATATAACTCTCTCCATTCTGCAATTGACCGTTTTTCTAAGACTGACCTTACAGGAACTTCTAAAACCAAAAATTCTCAACACCTCCAAATAAAAATACACTGCCAGCTCTCTTAATTAGTTTCTCTACCATCCCTATCTGAATCAGCCCTCAGTGCTCTGCCAGAAAGAAAGATAACGGTGACAAGCACAGAAAAAGTCCTAGACACTCAAACAACAGACCTGGGTTTACACTAAAAAATGTAAAAGATGTATGAGGTCACTTAAACAGGGTACTATGTCATAGCATACTGTATCGCATAAAATGACTCAGTTTTTGCCTAGGTCTGTCCTTTGTCCTGAGACAAAGCAAGCTGGACTTTCTGTGGCATTGCTACTGATTTGCTGTGGTCTTAGTATACACATAGCTATAAGCAGGTAGTTTGACAATCCAAGCAGCAAACTGCAGGCCATAGTCACCTTTTATCTTCTCCATTGAGAACAAAGATTTGTGTCCTTGTTTATACCTAGCTCCTTATACAACAGTCCCTGCATTCACTGGGTTCTCCTGATACTCATACCCATATAAGTTATATCTGGGTTCCACAAGATCAGTCTTAGTTTAATTGCATTCAGCTAGCAATTTATTCATGTCATGTCAGTCAAGTTTTATTTGCAAAAAACTTAATTTTCCATTCAATACAGGAGTCCACTGTTCTGATCACTGTCATATTTCCTGACTTCCCATTAGGAAAACATGTGCTTGTTCACATGCCGAGCAGGGTTGGACTCTACGTGGAGGCTTTAAAGCAATTTAGAAAACAGTGTCCTTGAATTGACTCAAATAGCCCATTTCCAGAAGCTCTATCCGAGGAGAAGTTCTTGCTCAGCTCCCATTTTTCAACACATCCTTCCTTTCGGAAGAGAGCTTTATCACTGCCTCCCCAGCTCCATGCAAGCTCTAAGGCAAGGGCAATATGCAGCAGAGCAGATGCTGTGGCAGGAGTGTGTTTACATGAAGCTGCTGACAGCAGATGCCAGCTTGTAAAATTAGCCAATAAAAATACCAGCATCACTGTTTACAACTACTCTGAGCAAGACAGGCTGCCAGTAAACTGGAAGCACATTGCACTGACACACCAGGTTAGAGTTACAGTGTTTGGCAAAGCACTGTCATTTTTAGGCTGCCATAAGTGGGATTCCCATTCAAGTAGAAGGAAGTCAACCATGAGCTGCCTGCCAGTCCCAATCCTTCTCACTTTCACATTCCAAAAGAATCCTATTTAATGTTAAAACATAAACATAAAAGAACCAGAAATACTGCAAGAAAGAACATGAATGGCTAGCTACTGAAAGCTGTTTGTGTTCTATTACTTGGGTCAAACTAGAAATTGAGCAACATGTATACAGCAAGTATGTTATAGAGCAGGAAGCGATTTCCTGAGCTTAAATCTCCTCCAGTACTTTTTTGTAACCACAAATGTGAAAAATAAAAAAAAAAATAAAAAAAGAAAAACCTGATTTTTGTATGAAATTATCTACAGCTTACCCATGTAGATCTAGAGATGCTCAGACTGATCCCTTCAGAAGGTTAAAAGGGTGTGAAAATTTTTTCCCCAGTTAATTATCATTAAATCTTCCGAGTCATTTGAAACATCATTAATACTAACTACCATCTAAACTAAGAAAGCCCCTACAACTAAAACCTTCAAGAAAATGGTTAAAATTATGTTTTTAAACATAACACTGCCTATAGATAAAACATTGCCAGATAAAACCAAGTTTTAGATTTTTTTTCCTGTCCATTGATTTCCCTACACAAAAAAATATCGTCCTTCATTAAAATCTCAATTAATACCCTCTATAATACTCTTAAGAAGAAAACTAGAATCATAAAGGGAAGTGTTAAAGGAACTGATATACTTCAGAGATTAAGTTTGAGAACAAGTTTGTCATTTATAACTTTTAAGCAAACAGTTCTCTGAAGAAAACCTCTCTTTATGAATGGTTAATAAGATACTAATGGCTTCTGTAAGCCTATTAGAGGTATAAGCAAGAAGTTAAAAAAAACCCAAACCAACAAAACATAAATAAAACAGATGGAAGAAATAGACGTATTATAACCCATAATGAAATGTAGCCTCTTTTCCTTTATAATCAAAAGGCTGGTATCAGTTAGCAACATAACATACCTTTGAGATGCATCCGTAAAACACAATACTTGATGAACCATATTCCTGCAAAGCCTTTTCTACAAGAAATAACAAACAGTTTTAGTCCTCTGCTTTATGGACTAATGCAAGATAAATAAAACAAAAGGAATAAAACCAAAGTTCTGAAATCCTATTGTCAACAAAATTCAGACTTTAAACCAGCACTTTCCCTCAACACATTGAAAAAGCTAACAAACACAACCTACCCCAATATTTAATACAAAAGTATCAATAAACTACCTTTTACTCTACTACTCTCTTACAAGGAACAAACAAAAGCCTCCATCACACACCCAAGAAACAAGTAGTAGATGGCATCTTATATGGTTTTTGGCAGTATGGGAGACCATTACAAGAGATCTCTGATTGGTGGCAATGATGTTACTAAGCCCTTTGGTTTGTTTTTTGCCAAAAAGTAATTGTGCTTTTTCCTTAAGCAGCTGTTGTTCATGAGTAGCTTGAGGCTTCTCAGCTGTGCAGTGAGCTCTATTACTAGAACATGTTTAAAACATCAGGTGGAGAATAAGGGTCCTAACTGGGGAGCTGAAGAAACCTTTATTTCTCACTCTAGTAAGTAGATTTTTTTTTTTTTTCTCCTCTCAGTTTGTTCATGAGAAGTAGCATTGTAGCTTTTTTTTCCTGAGATCCTCTTTGCTCCATGTATGTGTCTTATTTTACAAGTAACAGGTTTTTTTCCCTAGGGCACTGAAGGGGGAGAGGGTGGTTTCTGGAATTCCCTGTAATAATTGCTTTTTCAGAAAATTAGTTAAAAATTTGCATCTTCTTTGGGCAGTCTGATTATTAACCTTAATCTGATTGTTAAGCTTTGTCTGCTAGATACAGGGGAAATTTGTATGCCTGTTTTGTGCAGGTTGCTCCTATATACAGCTGCTAATATATTGATCAAGGTTTGTTTCTCTGTTTAAGCATATGCAGAACTTTACACTAAGGGTAATTTTGTAGACACTTGGTGCTGTTTCAGATGCATAAAACTAGGTATACGTAAGAAACTACAGAAAAGAGACTTAGCTCTACCATAAGTACAGAAAAAATATGCTCTGTTGATAATCTTTGATGTGGTTGACTTAATTGATGCATATTTTTGTTCCTGTAAACTTCCAGAGCAGTGAATCAGACTGTTTATTGTGTTCTGATATGACCTAGGGCCTTCATTCATGCTCTATATTTGAGTGGGTGTTTTACTGCAGAACTAAGAAGTCTTAAGACGCATGTGGTCATACTTATGAGCCTGAAAGGGTTGTTTATCTTTTTGATGGTCTTTATATCAATTTTCTCTTTCCTGGTTTTTATTATGTAAAAACCAGGGGCTGCCACCCAGCCTTCATTTATGCTCTTTCCTAAACAAAACAGTGCAAATGGTCTCTTGCAGGTACAGTTGCACAAAACTGAATGTTTCCTTCTGCTACTAGTGTGCTATTTTTGTAAGCCTGTTCAATAATGCTTAACCCTTTCACTTAATTTTATTCTGGGTTTGATCTGTATGTATCAAGTTCTCCATCTAGATGTGTATAGAGGCATATGACTTGTGAAGTTTCTAGTGATTGATTCCTTGCTCTTTTTATGTGTGGTGTGTGTGTGATAAGGTACTTTCTTGCTAGGATTCCCAAGGACTTGTGCTTTGCTAACAGTAACTGGTAAGTGCTTTAAACTGTTCTGTGAGTTATATGCTCCTGGATGAGAAGGATAAGTATTGTGTATGTGGAAAGGATGAGGCCTGTTGTTCTTCATTAGGGAAAATTTTTTCTTGGCCAAATGCAGGGTTTATGAAGCTCTTTGTTTCACCAATGGTATAATAGGTTGTATGTGGGTTGTACGACAGTGAGGACAGACTCTCTGCTTAACTATACATATTCATGTTAAATGAAAGTGAAGACCACAGACAGCAAGTATCACGCACTTCAAAAGAGTTATTGTCTCTTTAGCTGTTGAGTTCAGGATTGTAATTAGGGCTCTCCAAATGGAAATTTCTCTGAAGCTTGCAAAAGCCAAGTATGGATAGACCTGAAGGATTTAACAAGGCAATATGTGGGAGCTACATCAAAATGCTCAAAAGTGATCTTTTTTGTGCTTTTATCTGTGTAATGTGCAGCATCTGAGGAAATCTTCACTTGACTAGAAGTGCTTGTTCTTGCTAGAAAACTCAACCCCTTTACAGGTTCAAGAAACTGAAGTCGTATGTGGGCTTTTCCTTGGCAATTTCACTTTCCTTGTTGACAGTGTTTCTATGGTATTTGTTAAATTAGTGTCTGAAATAATTCTTCTTTTCTAGAAGCTACTCTAATAAAAAAATAATTGACTGATTAATGTTCCTTTAACGTACAGTTGTAATGGCCATTTGACTTTTTTATAGTCTCACCATTTTGTACTGGTCATAGGGACTGTAGTTGTTGTTTTCTTTCCCTCCTTACTAGTGCTGTATCTGTTAGTATAAATGTGGTCTGTCAACAGGCAAATAATTAAAAAAGAAGCATTTAATTCCTGTAGTATGCTATTAAGGTCTAACTTGTATCTTTAATCAAAGTTAGAAATACTGATTTGAGAGTTAGCTTATCATATGTCAGACATGGCATAGACCATGGAAATGCCTCATGGTGTGAAAGTCTAAGTCCTTCCACAAATGATCATTTAACTCAGTGCCCTCTATTTAGACATGAGCATATAAAAGGTATGACAAAGGAGTACGATTTCAATCTCAGATCCCCAGTGAAATAAAATATTCATCAGGTGAACTTTGTCAGGCAAACTTGATGCGTCCACTTGGCGTATGTGGATGGGAAATTACTGCCTTCAACTGAAGTCCTGCTTTTCAGTTTAATGTAACTGTTTGGCTCTATTTCATCTGTTTTTATTACATTTAACTTCCTTCAAGGGACCAAAGTTGCATGGGGGCAACTAGGGACAGAGTAGGTATTTAAGCAGTAGTGTGTTTGAGTTGGGTGTGTATGTCCATGTATGGTAGGTGCTTTCAGCTGTGGAATAAGTATTTTAGTAGTGTTGGCTTCCCTGCCTTATGGCTAAGAAGAATAGAAGTTGCTATCACGGTGTCTGTGATGTACAGGGTTCTTTATAAAAGAGCTAGTTGCAAGTATTTCCTCCTGTCAAGTTTCTGATTTTTCTCTTGCTTCTATAACACTTTGCAATCTGGCTTCAGGGCAAAATATTCAAGAACTTTCATCTCAGATGGTGAGAATGCTCATGGGTTTTCCCCAAACTGTATACTCCAACCTGAGGGAAATTGCAGTGCTAGTAGTTAACTGTACAGTATACCTCTCTGTGAAGAGGTTGACCTGGGCTTAGGAACTTTGCCTGAGGTAAATTTTGGTTTGGCAAGTCATTGGACTGATGCTCTTACTATGATTGGTCAATGGTTGACCCAAACACCCACATGGTTTTCCAGAATGAAGGCTGACTGAAACTGCTTGCAGTGAAATATGTGACTTAAATTGAAGTCAGGATATCTTCTTCATGAAAAAATGAAATACATTTTCTTTCTGTCTATAGAACATTTTAATTGTGGTGAGCTAGAATTTATTTTGAACCTTACTCACAAAAGCAAGCCTAGATCATGTGTGCTGTGGTAGGCAGTTCAGGGGCATCTAGAGTGTAGCAACTGGGTTTATAACTAGAGGAAGTGACTGGACTTTGGTTTAGCCCACAGGTCATTTCAGAGATGGGAGGTGTCTTGGGTTTGTGTAGTAGAGGGGGCAACAAGGGTGGCTTTTGTGAGAATCAACTAGCAGCTTCCTCTGTGTTTGATAGAGCCAGTGCTAGATGGCTGCAAGATGGACCCACCACTGGCCAGGACCAAACCCAAGGCCATCAGCAGTGATGAAAGTACCTATGGGATACCATATTCAAGAAGGGGGAGGGGGGAAAAGCTGTGCAACAGCAAATGTGGCCAGAGAGAGGAGTGAGAAAACATGAAAGAAACAGCCCTGCAGACATCCTGGCCAGTGCAGAAGGAGTGGGAGGAGATGTTCCTGGCATTGGAGTAGAGATTGCCCTGAAGCCCTTGGGGAAGACCGTGGTGGAGCAGGTTGTCTCTCTGAAGCCCATGGAGATCCACAGTGGAGCCAGGTAGATGCTCAAAGGAAGTTGTGACCCCATGGGAAGCCTGGGCCAGAATAGGCTCCTGGCAGGACTTGTGGCCCCATGGAGAGAGGAACCCATGCTGGAGCAGGTTCTGTAGCACCTGGAGCAGGTGCTGGAGAAGTTCATGGAGGGCTGTCTCCTGGGGGAGAGACTCTATGCTGAAGTAGAGGAGAGGAGTGTGAGAAGTCCTTCCTCTGAGGAGGAAGGAACAGCAGAGACACAGCATGTGATGAAATGACCACAGACCCCAATCCCTATCCCCCTGTACTGCCTTGTTGAGTAGGAGGTAGAGAAAATAATGAATAAAGTTAAGCCATGGAAGAAGGGAGGGCTGGTGGGAAGACTTTTTAAGAGTTAGGGTTTTTTTTCTCATAATCTTCTAACCTGATTGATAATAAATTAAACTTGTTTCCCCAAGTTGAGTCTGTTCTGTGAATGATCTCTCTCTGTCCTTTCCTTGAACAATAAGTGTTTGTTAGATTTTTCTCTCTTCTCCCCAGCTGAGGAGGGAAGTGATAGAAGAGCTTTGGTGGGCACTTGGCATCCAGCCAGGGTCAACCCACCACAGGAGGTTTCCAGCCCTTCTTGAAATTTTTGCATTTCTAATCTCTTATAGAAAAGAAGGTTGGAACGTGAGTATTTCATGTTAGTTTCTCAGAGTTATTTGGTTGAAAAAGCAACTTGTGATTAGTGATTATTACTTAGATAAGATATCTTTGGTACTGCAGACAACATGCACCCTAAAAGAAAAGTTATGACAAAACTTGTTTCCTCACTATTCTGAAGCATTAAAACATGTTTCAAATGTACAACAATTTAATGTATGTCCATTATTAAGGTGATAAGTTCTAATGACTGCCTCAAACTGTTAAATCAATACTTGGACCAGAAATTTGAGCTTTATTTTTTGGATTACTGGCATGATGGAAAATAACAGGTGGTACATGTTGAGCTGAACTTTGGGAAGGGGTGCAGACTAAAGAGTCTACTTTCTTGAAGATCCTGAGCTACTTGGTTCAATTGTAAGAGTACAACAGCACTTGTGCTACCTGGAGCTTAGATTTTGTTTTGTAGCACCAGTATATTTTGGAATTTGGTGTCCATGATGTGAATTTTCAGGAAGATGCTCTATTTTTGACAATGTCCTTCTTGAATGTTATTGTATAAATGAAAGGCCAGAG
The DNA here is from genome assembly GCA_035583185.1 of Anabacerthia variegaticeps. Classification (NCBI taxonomy): domain Eukaryota; kingdom Metazoa; phylum Chordata; class Aves; order Passeriformes; family Furnariidae; genus Anabacerthia; species Anabacerthia variegaticeps. The sequence goes on along the minus strand of JAWWEW010000131.1, from coordinate 27,750,281 downwards.
ATGGAGTGCTCTCATACAGTAGCTTCCCTGGTCGTTTGCAAGCAGGTATTGTATGAAAGGAGGAGTAGCCAGAAACTTTAAAATAAAACTGCTTAAATGAAATTCTGGCTTGCTGTTCAGTTCATTCAGACCTTGGTCATAGAAGGTGAGTTAAGCTGCGAAGGTCTAGCACCTAGCTGGGAACTGTAGAAGGCATTTAAACCTTGTATGCAAAAAGCTGCTTTGCAGGAGTATAAGATAAATGTGGTTATAGTGTAGGCAAGCTGCCAGCAGCCTGCCATAGCCTGGTGTGTAGCTGCAGGACATGCTTGTTATTAATAAAATAAAATCCTTTGTACACTTTTTCTTATTCAAGTTAAATGCTAATCCCTTATATCTTAAAGCAGTGACTCATCGGGTGTTAGGTGCTGTTTGTGGGTTAGACAAAAGCATCTTAAGCAACTTTGTTGTAAACTCTACTCACCAAACCAGCCACGTTGCCAGACTTTGATTTTACTCCAAGACAGCCAGCTTTTGAAGCAAATTAAAAAACCTTGTGTTATATTAGTAGCAATCCTGTTCCTCATCTTAAACATATTGGAAGCATCTATAACATATGATATAATCAGAACAGATTGTGACCCTCATACCCCTGATTTGAATTCGATTCTTGCGAAGTCCGGTTCTATCCAGGGGCTTATAATTGTGTTCTTAGCAATCATGTATGCTAATTATCTATAATCATGCTGTGTTGAAGAAAATTGTGTGCAATATGTAACTTCTCTTAAATGTACGGCTGTCCTAGTCAGTTGGTAATGTTTCTTTTTAATGATGGGTGGAGAGAAATCTTGCCCACTATTTTCCTACTAGGTTTTTCTCCTCTGAAAATGAATTGTAGGATAACTGTGTTTCGTCAGAAAGCTATGGAACTGACAGCTGAATGAGACACAAAGTACTCAGTTTTGTGACTTTATGCCTCTGCTTCTAGTGTTTTAAAAGCAGACCAGGTTGAGTCAGTGGTATTTTGATGTGTGGCTTTTGATCAGCCTGGAACTTCACTGGTTGGTCATTCAGTTTATGGTAGTAGTGTTATTCTCATTGTCTGTGGTGTGTCTTGGCCCTGAAAGAGATGGGCCCTTGGTATGGCTGACTGTTTCACAGAAGCTTACTGAGAGCAGGTGAAGAGTGACCTGATCTTTTTTTTTCCATTCCAAGCCCTGAAGGAAACCATTTTTCTGATGATCAGCTATTCGTCTGTAAACTTGGCCACACTAGGTTGCCTGGCCAGCCCCTTTGCAGGATGATCAGTCTTGGCCTTTCTGGCAGGCAACTATTCTAACGTTACTTGATTTTACAGTGAGGCTCTTTGTTAGGTCCAGCCTACTTGACAATTTTGAACTAATGTCTGATTTAAAACTATTTTCAGCCTGTAATTACTACAATGAAAATACCAAAGAAATTGATTTCTTATATCCCTCACATTATATTACTCTGGATTCCTGTCTAAGTGCCGAGGGGTTAAATATGATTCATGTAATCTACTTTCCTACTAATCATTTATTCAATTACCTATTAGAACTCTTGCAAGAAAGACCAAAAAAAGGAAAGGGGAGAGACCAACCTGGAGTATATATTCAATAAAATGCTACAAACAACAACCAATCATTAATTATCTAATCAGCATTCTGTGAGTCTTTTATCCATGATCTCATTACTGTAATTAATTGCAAGAATCATTTTGTAAACAGAGCACAATAAAAGTATATGCAACATAACAGCACCCAAATTAAATCTAAATCCCAGAATGAATAACAGAGAAAGCTGGAAGATATTACTAAAAGAGGGCGTCATTAAAGGAGATCATATTTCAATGTCAAAATCTGGTGGGCTACTTGTGCTGCAGGAGTAAATCAATAGTGTTGCATTGAAAGGACTTGGCCAGATCCACTTTGGTGCAATTAATCACTACTCCATTAAAGCTTGGAGAGGTGGGGGTGACTTCTTAGCTAGTAAAAATGGATCTTTTTTTTTTGTAGTTACTGGGACTGGTATGTGTTAACAAAGCTTCTGCACTGTCCTTGGGTTTTTGCACCTAATAGGTATAATTGCTCATATGTTTAAAGGATTTAGGAAAACTAGTCCCTTTTCTTTAGTAGTGGAGATGTGTTTGAAGGATTTCACGTTGTTGAATGTCCTCCCTTTGGCCAGCTTTCTGTGGTCCTTCACTTTTGGTAGTGGTAGCACTACTCTACTTTTTTTGGCTGTTTCTACAATGAATAATTAAATTATGTAGATAAGTCCCACAAACACCTGTTGGGCTTCCAGACAAGTTGCTTTATGACACTGTCAAGATTCTGTGTCTGATATTCCAGCAGCATAATATGTTACTGTCTTTGGCTTTACCAGCCTTTTGACTGCACCAAGTATTTTGTCATTTTTCTTCTTTTCATTTAATTTTTCATAATCTTTTTCTAAGGATCAATGTCAGGATTCATTTAAAAGCTATAACATGCAATATATAAAACAAAATCCCTGCATAGTCTTAGTTGTGCCATTGATTTTTTTTTTTCCTTTTTTTTTTTTTTTTCCTGAGCAGAATTCCCTGCTGTCTGCAGTGGGGAGTTGCTCAAAGGGATATAAGTGTGTATTCCTCTACAGAGAATTTAGGTTAAAACCCCAATACCTTCTCATCAAAAAGGTCTATGTGGAGTGGATTAACTGTGGGGAAAAAGCTGGATTGAAAAAAAGAATAAAAAACCAAAACAAAACCACAAAACCCTCCAAAAACAAACAATAAACCAGAACAAAACAAACAAACAATAAACCAGAACAAAACAAACAAACAAACTCTTCCCCCCCAAATCCCCTGGCAGACTCCAGACTAGCGCTGACAGTGGGGATGAATGTTCAGATCAGATAAAGGCTGTGATGTAAGGGAAATCCCTCATTAATGCTTCCACCTCTTCCTGCTGAGACTTGACAAAGCACTGGCCTGTTGTCCAAAGTGAGCTCCTTGGGACAGGGTAGGAGGCAAGCATGCGTAATAGTAGCCTGTATGGAGGATCCCCCTGTCTGTTGCTCAAAGCAGTGTGTGTTTTATCCGGACTGACTGACCAAGGTCCAGATTTTGAGGAACTTTAAGGCGTTGTTAGCAAGTGCTTCATGCCTGCCTTGGTGTGGTTCCATGCCAATGTGTGGGTCAGGATGTGCTTTAGAAGGTTTGCTATGACCCTGCAATGTATTTATTCAGCTCCTGAGTTCAGAGTATCCCTTAAATCCTCCCTCAAAGAAAGTTCAATGGAGGAAATACAGAATACCTTGTTAATTCAGTTTTTAATGGTGAATGCCCTGTGGCTTTCCCTTTGATAATCACAATTTGCTTCCATGAGCAGGTCATACCTTCTTAAGACTGCAAATTCCTCCAGGTAAAACTGAGTGTTAGCCAGTTCTGTACATGAGGGGAATACCAAAAGGAGGAATTTTGGCCCGTGGCTTTGCGGGTGTATGAATAGTGGAAATTCAGCTGAACCAGAGGACTGCATTTTCTTGTGATCAAGAAAAGATGTTTTAAGTGACTGACTAATTTTGTTTTTAAAGACTTAAATGTCCTTAAAGTATTTTTTGCTTTGGAAGGATGATTCTGGTGTTTTATAGAGTCAGCCTCATGTTTAAATTCATTTGTCTTCAACAATGCACTACTGCTACATTTAACAAGTGTTGTATTTTAATGCTATGGTTAAAATAAATGCCTTTTTTCCCTTGTAAAAATACAGTGTACCATCTATATTAATTAATATTTTCTAAAGTAATAAATATTATCTTAATCTAAGACACACTAGGATAATATTTTTCTGGTTTTGGACCATTAGCCAATTTTTACATATGCTCTGTTTGCCATGCTGGAGAGATGCCATAGAGATGTTGGCTTTTTTTTTTTTTTTTTTTTTTAAGTGCAGCTGCTGGATCAGTTGCATTGCTTGATTGATATATCATGTCAGCAAGCCCAGGAGGATATGTCTGCTTCCTTGGCTAGAGAAAGTGTGCCAGGACCTTTCACTGGAAACAGGTGTCACTTCACCTGCGTTGAGTCCTTGAGAAGGCTGGACAAGGAAGGTGTTGGGTTTCTTATGGTGGGGAAGCTTAGGCCTGTGCAGAAGTTCTTCATTCACTCTTGAGTTTTGGCAGACTGGATGCCCAAGTCCTCCTTTGGGTACTGGAGCACTTGGGATTTGAAGGGGTGGGGGGAGTAATGCTCTTCATGTAGGGGCATGTGCTTGTTTGGATTATATAGTGTGGAAAGCATTAGCAGTTATATTGACGTGTACTTGTTTGCTGCTTCTGTGCAGTGTCTGAAATGTGATTATTTTTTAAAGTTTATGCACTTAGGATGGTTTGGGAAAATGTTAGCTGTCATAAAACGTAGGGTGTTTTGTACTGGAAATAGATATTACCTTCCAGGTAGCAGTAATAGCTATTTTTCCTCAATGAGTTATGTGGTGCTTTCCATTGGCTTTAATCCTGACCCCAAAGAATAGATTTTACCATCTGCATGATAACTGAGTTTGGGAAATAAGCTTCTGAAGGAATAGTAGGTGCATCGACTGTCCATGTGGAATTATTAAACTGAAACAGCTACATGGTATTTTGTCAGTTGTCTCCCATCTTCAATTTGAAACCCAGACAGCTCAGTTTCTCCATTTGCAGCTTTGAATATACTCAGGAAACTAATAAAGTGAAATGACAGATACAGAGGGATTACAGGATATCAAGCAGTATTTTCCAAATGGGGTAACAACTGCTATGAAAAAACAATCTGTTGTAATAATGGAAGTTATCTTTTTACATCTTCTGCTTGCTGGTCTGGAATCACCAAAGAGATGAGAATTTCTCCTGCAGCTAAAATATTCGGCAAGCCTGCTGTGGAATGTTTGCCAGTGGTTAGCTCTCTGAATAACTAATGTAAATAAGCCCTTCACCATGACTCTGGGAAATATTGGATAAAACACTCTGCTGCTTAGCCTGACATGCATGTTTTACCTCTCTGAAATCTCTTTTCCGCATCTGTATGAAACTAGTGATATCTTAGTGATTCTTGAAGCACCTCACCAGGGTCTGGGACAGTGGTGAAGCCATTGGAATCACTGTCTATATTCCTTCCAGACATGGGTCCCTCTGAGGTGTATGCAGAAATTAGAGAACAGATTTGATGGCTGTTCAGAGCAGTCCCTTCCAAAGCTGCCATGGGATCTGGGAACACTAACTCACTGACTCAGGAACCCTTGCGGAAAGCAAGTAAATGCTGAGGTCAAGGTCACCTGAGCTGAGTTGCTCTGAGTCAGAGGATCTCAGTGCAGAAGGTTCTAGCAATAGCCATGTGGCAAGAGTGTAAAAAGGAAGAACATATTAGTACTGAATTATATCTTGAGGAAGTATCCTAAATTTACACTAGAAAGTTTTCCTTTGTAGAACACTTTAATCTTTGCTGGGTCATGCTATATTTAGAATCTCGGGGCAAGAATACTTTTTTTTTTCATTTGGTTTGTTTGTTTGTTTGATTTGATTTCAATCTAGAAAATCATTTTTTGAAGGGAATCTTCAAACATAACTGAAAGTATTTGTTTAGCAACCTTGCATTAATGGCCTTTCTGAACAAAGGTTGCCCTGAGTTCATGTGTATTTTTCTTTCTCCATTGTCTCTGGTTCTCTGACTCAGCAATGGATAAAATTTAACATTTTGCATAAAATTGCATAAGTGAATTACAGGGATGTTCCACAGTATATAAAAATAAATGCAATTTAACAAGGGCAAGTGCTGGATCCTGCACCTGGGACAGGTCAAGCACAGATGTTCCTACAGACTGGGGAATGAGATGCTGGAAAGCAGTGCCATGGAAAGGGACCTGGGGGTCCGGGTGGATGGCAAGTTGCATATGAGTCAGCAGTGCCCTGGCAGCCAGGAGGACCAACTGTGTCCTGGGGGGCATCAGGCAAAGCATTGACAGCTGGTCGAGGGAGGGGATTGTCCTGCTCTGCTCTGCACTGGGGCAGCCTCACCTGGAATATTGTGTGCAGCTTTGGGGCTATTAGAACATCTATTAGAACAGCCATTAGAGAACATCTAAAGCAAGGCCAGGATGATCATGAAGGGCCTTACAGGGAAGCCATGTGAGGAACAGCTGAAGGCATTTGGTCTGTTCAGTCTGGAAGAGACTGAGGGGAGAACCAGTCTACAGCTTCCTCAAAAGGAGAAGTGGAGCGGCAGGCTTCTCTTTGGTGACTAGTGAGAAGATGCAAGGAAATGTTGAAGTTGTGTCAGAGGAGATTTAGGTTAGGTGTCAGGAAAAGGTTTTCCACTCAGCAGATGATTCTGCACTGGAACAGGCTCCCTACAGCAGTGGTCACAGCACCAAGCCTGACAGAGTTCAAGAACTGTTTGGACAATACTCTTGGGCACATGTTGTGACTCTTGGGGTTGGTCCTGTGCAGGGCCAGGAGTTGCTCTTGGCAATCCTTGTAGGTCCCTTCTGGTTCAGGATATTCTATTACTCCATGAATGGTTACATTACATGTTATACAGCAAAAAACTTTCAAGCTTCAAAAATGCTGCAGTCCCTTTCTTCAGGATTTATTTCCCCTCTGGCAATTATGAAGATGTGTATTTATCTCTGTGTATTGACTACAGAAGTTTCTCTGCCAAAGAGGAAGAACAGGCTCAGGAGTCAGCTTGTACAACTTCACAGAATCTCAGAATATTCTGAGTTTGAAGGGATCCACAAGAATCATCAAGTCCAGCTCTTAAGTGACTGGCCCCTACAGGAATTGAACCCACAACCTTGGCATTATTAGAACCATGCTCTAACCTACAGAGCCAGTGTGTAGGGTGCCATCCTTTTGGAGTTTCATTGTGTTGCTTTATACTTGTCCAGAGAAGAAATCTGTCCTTTGGCTGGAGAGGAACTCAGTGTCCCTGCAGCCTGCTTTGTAGCCTCCCTTCCTCTTGAGGAAGCAGAAATAAACAAGAAGGCAATGCTGTAACTTGCTGGAGCAAATGGTTTTTGCAATTTACTGGAGTTCTAAATATTTGGTAAAGTTATTGAAGAACTGGGGTGTGTGAGGGGGTAATCTTAATTTTTAATTCAGACCCTATTACCCTCTATAATGCTTCTGAGGTGGAGAGGCAGCCAGGGTGTTTCTCAGCTGAGGGTTTCAGCTGCTGCAATAAGGTGTGCAATAATCTTGCCTGTAAGTGAAATGTCCAAGTGAGTGTCAAATGCATGGGTGGGAAAGATGGGACTTCTGTCTTGCTGTTCAGATGATGTAAGGTGTGTGCTTGAAGTGCATTGTCATATTGTGCCATCAGAGGATGTGCAAATATCCTGTTGTCCTAGCCTTCTCATTAGGCTTTCTTTTAAGTGAATAAACAGCATTCTTACTCTTCTGTTTCAACTCTATCATGTACTCTTTAAAGTGTCAGATAGTAGCCTCAAAGGCTTATTTAGCTCCCAGAGCCTGAAGAATAATGAAATAGTTTGCCTTGAAATAGTGGACATGTATATTCTCCAACCTTCCTGTTCTTCTCTTCATAAGGATGTTTGTCTGCTGATAATCCCCCCACATAGTGGTGTTGCCTGAAAATGCCTTTCTGCCCTTTTTAAAGATATATTGGCTAAAGCAGCTTAAACTTTCTTTTCTGAATTTCCATCACAGTTGGGGTAGGATTATTATGAGACTTCTTGGTAATGTGGTCATAGGTTAGGTGTGTGGATGATGGGTACCTTAACTCTGGAGATGGAGACATAGCCTACTTTCCCTCTTGTTTCTAAACCTTCTTCTTTGACTTTCTGCACATACACTTAATAATGCTGTTAGGAAGATCACCAAGAAGATTTTTGCTGAGTTTGGCTCCATGAATGAAGTTGAAATGTCAGCTTATTCCTGTGATGAGTAAAGGAGTTCTCAGCAGCACTGGCATACCTGCTCAGTTCTCAGGAGGTGTGGGAGAAGTGACATTTTCCTAAAAGTTTCCAAATGGTTTATCTACTAAAGACTTGAGGGCTTGTGTTGCCCCTTCAACATTGCTTTCAAACTTTTAAATCTTAGACCGATTGTAGTTCATGACTTACAGTCTACCTGGAGCCTGGTGACAAGTGGGGTACCATGTGGTCTGTACAGGCATGTTTGCTGTTGAGCTCCCCTATCTCCCTGCTGGAAGAGGGGATGGAACACAGTGGCGTCAAGTTTGCAGATAACCTCTAACTGGAGGACAAGGCTGCCATGCAGGATGACCTAAACAGTGTGGAGTGGGCTGCCAGGGAGCTTGGTGCAATTCAACAAGGATTAATGGCAAGTCCTGCTCGGTGGAGGATGAGTGCCAGGCAATGGTATGGACCCTGCCTGACCAGTCACACAGCAACCATGCCAGAAAGATCCTGGTGTCCTTGTCCTTGGGGAGCTAAACGTGAGCTGGTCCTTTGCCCTGGCAGTGGAGAAGGTCACTGGCATCCTGAGCTGTTGTGATGGCAGGCAATGAAAAATAGTCTGGTTTTCCCATGTGTTCTCCTCCACATACATATACCCCCTCTCTCCCTTTCCTATCTCTGATGGGTGATGTGAATTGTGCAAAGATAAGAATACCACTTGGGAATTGTCAGAAGATAAGAATACCAGGTGAGAATTGTGGGGGGAACTGTCTGGAGGCTTGGATAATGAATGCATTGCAGAGATGGGAAATCTGTGAGGATGCAATTGACTTGGATACACATCAGCCTGCAAAAGGGTATAAAATACTGCTGGGCTAATTGTGCAAACTGATTTCCCAAGGTTGCAGGCAGCTTCTGGGTGGATTCCCCCCCCCCCGACAGGGTATGTCCAGGCCTGCAGGGTATGTCCAGACCAAAGATGAGGAACACTTGCAAACGTGGGGAACACTCACTTTTGGATGGGTGAGTAAAAGCAAGGGCTAAGATCTGGTCACATATAGAGATAAAATCCTAAAGTATCTCCCTATGTGCTTTGTTGCTTTGTAATTTGTGACTTCTGCATGGTCAGAGATTGCAAACCTGCATGTTTCTAGCCAAACCTGCTTATGTTATAACCAATTAGAATATTATATACTGCACTGGCAATATTTAGATACTGTATTAGCAATAAGTCTTATCATAATCATCCTCATAATCAGTGTCATATTTCTCTTTACATCTCCTACAGCTGTGTAAGAGCAGATGGAGTGAGATGATATCCCTCTCTCTTACCTGATAAACAACAGGACCTATGATAAGTTCATCAGGAACCTTCCTGTTTAGCTAAAACTTCTTCGTATCATGTCTTCAGAAGCAGTTACCCTGGAGGAAATAATTCGCTCCAAAATCAATTCACTGTGACTTGTTTCTGTTGCTGCCTTTAAATTAATCTTTTCAGGGGTATATTTAACAAACTGGAGAACTGCTAATATTACAGTTATGGCCAGTATTTTAATTTCTATTTTGTGATTTCAGTATCTCTCCCCATGTCAAACAGAGCCAGCGTAAAGCTGAAGCTGTCCCTACCGTTTAGTTTTGTTTAATGCCTTCCTGCAAGAAAGCTTTTTAGAGCACAGTATCAATGCATTCCATGGTGGCTGCTCAAACACCTCTTATCCATCAATTTTAGCAGCAGGGCACAGAATACATGTTAAAAGGCACATGTAATAAATACATGTGAATTTCAGCTCTGGTACAGCAACGTTTTTTCTTAAGCAATATCCATGGGTTTTTAATCCCTTACAGACCTAAAAACGTTAAATGCAAATATAAAGAAAGGATCTATCTGCCTTTTTTTTTTTTTTGGAGGGAAGATTATTCATTGCTTGGCTCTGAATATCAGATAAGACTAATTTCTGGTGCATGACTTTTTGAAGGTTTTGTATAGCAGAAAAGCTTGCAGTCCTCAACACCCTCTCCATTCTCTGCAAACATTTAGAACAGCTATTTTCTCCTTCATATGACAATTTTCATTTCAAGCGGGCTACAAGAGGTCATTTAGCTAATTTATGTGGAGATGAGGGAGGGTTGGTGGCACAGGCTTGGGAAATCAGGGAGATATGCAGCAAATAAGACTGCAAAAATAGTTGATGAAGTGCCATTGCTGTCAGCATTTGCAACTGTAGATTAAGGTGTTCACATCCTAATTTAGCCTTGTGCTTGAGGCACAACATTAACCTCCTGACAGCTAGCAAAGTGCATGCACTGTGGATCACCTGATCATTTCCCACCCCCCCAAATGTTGGCTATTTAAGTGCTGCAGAAGTGTTAAAACTCTCTGGCCATGGGCTCCTGTTCTAATTTTAAACTAGAGTGATTATATGGAGATAAGGAGCTGATGCTATTGAAAGGGACAGCATGTTGTCTCTGAAATACAGACAACGTTCCCAACTATTGTCACACACATCGACAGCCTGGCTTCTCCTCTCCAAGCTGTGTGTTTCAGTAAATTTCAGAATAATAAAAATTCAGACCATGTTATCTTCTATGAGTAATTCTCCTGCTTATGCAATGTTATTCCAGTAACTGTACTCTGCCAATGCCAACAATTGGCACTGATTTTGTTCCAACTCTTGCCCTGCTTTTAAACAGATTTTAGCTATTGGACTGGATTATGCTATGTGGGCTATTTGTTTTTCTGTGACAGTTATGTGTTAAATTTGATATTTGAAAGATAGCTCCTGTTACAAACCTTACTTGCATTCATCTTGATGTGGGGTGAATAAGAATAGAATCATTTTCTTGTGCTGTGCATCAGTATGATTTACACAGATTCCCTGAAATGTTTTAAGTATGTCCAAATCCAGTCAGTAAATTGCTTTCATAAGAGTTAGTCTCAATCCTGGGATTTGATGGGCAATCACTGTGAGATCCTGGTAAGGCACAATGGAGAAATAGCATCTCTGGGTTGTTCTGCACCCAGGTGACTGTAGCAGCACCTTTCCTCCTCTTCAGCTTGTTGCAAATTGATCCCAGAGCAGGTATTTACTTAAAATGGTCAGAAAAATGCTTTCAATGGGACTCTCTATATGAACAGGTTAGCTTCAACTATTCCTGGATTTTCTTGTTTTCCCCTCTGAGGTGCAGGGGTGCAAAGAATACTTTGACTATGTCAGTATTTCTCTGGGTGGGAAGAAAATATCATCTTGTTTTCATTGCTCTGTCCTGAACTTGCTGAAGTTTTTAGCAGCCTCCTGCTGTGGAAGACGTTTTTTGCTGAGGGTGCAAACCAGAACTGATCTCTTAAGTGTAACATTGCTTTCTGCTTTTCTGCCAGCCTTTCTCCCTGTGCTGCAGTATGATAAATGTTAGTAAGTGCATAAAACTTCTCACTTCTGTGGGGCTTCTGTTTTTTATTTGGGAACTTGCTGTCTCTACAAGAAAAGATTAAGCTAACTTGTGCATGCCTTGGATCCTTGGCATTTGGGTAGTGACTAGTGAATTTCAGTAAGGTCAATCAAAATCAAAGCATCCAAGGTGGTGATTTTTTTTTTTTTTTCCCCAGCTTGTGACCTATGTTCAGGTTGGATGCAGCTGCTAAAGGCTTGCTTTAGAGTGAGGTCCATGAGGGAGTTAAATCTCTGCTGTCATGGAATGAGTCCCCTCCTAACTGGGTGAGTTATCCAGAATCAGTGACTGTTCAAGTTATCCCTTGACTGTATTGGCTGTTGTACCATGAGGATGTGGTCCCTGTATGGAGTACCAGTGCTATTATTTACAGGCTAAACATCTTAGATATTTTTTGCCAAAGACAGTGGGAGCCTGAATATTTCTCCATGTGAATGAAGTATGGCTACATGTCAGTTCTTGAAACTGGGTGTGTAAATATATTAAATCTCTGAAATGATATGGAAAAAGAAGAAAACCTTTCCACAGTATCCACTTCTGGAGAATGACTCAGAAGCTGCTAGCATAATGAAATGACTCTTCCATGACAGGGAAGAGTGGGAAATGGTGTTATCACTGGCTTTCCACTATATTTTCTTTACTGTGATCTCCTTCAGGCATCTGGGCTGTTAGGGATGAGAAAAGGCTGGCAATCCCTGAGTGTGCTTTGGCCTATTCTCAAGCCATGCTATTCACAGTGCCATTATCCTGAGCCATGCCAGGTTTATGTCTTCTTTTGCAATAAAGTATTATATCTAGTGATTTCTGCACCTTTTTTTCTTTCTTTTTTTTTTTTTTTCCCCCCCAAACTCAGTGACTTTATTATTCTTTTAACTGCTCTGTTACCTGGATTTCAGTTCTGTTCTGTGGGACACTACTGGAGGTGTTTACCAGGGAGGTGGTGTTAGGATTTCCTCGGGCTGTAGTACATCAGATAACAATTTCTAGTGACTTTGAGCCACCATCCAGAATGTTGTTTCTGGTCATGTAGACAAATGAAGTTTAGATAACAATTAGTTCAATATAAAGAAAATATTACTAGGCTTTTGTGTACAGCAAGGCTAGTTAGTTTTCACTTTAGTGATCCTCTCATAAATCCATAAGGCTAATGTGGATGTTGTTGGTCCCCATTAACTAACTTGTCAACACATCACTGTCTATCTAAGAAAAGCCTCTCCAGCCTGTTTCTGCCGTTATGGTATAGTGCTGCCTCCCTCAAGCCTTCATAGTCTTGCATTAGGAGACAGAACAGAAAGACAGTTTTCTTATAACAATTTTTCCAACCTACATAGTACAAAATGCTACTGTCTTCATATGCTGCTGTGTGCTGATATACATGTATGCCAATTATGTGCATATATGTATTTATAGACAGGTACTGATCTGGTTTTGCTGACCTGAAACATTTCTCAATGCAAATGCCATTTCCATGCCACTTTACAAAATATACTTGTTTCCTTTCCTTCACTTATCACTGTCTTAATGCTTGTTTTAGCATACTTGAAAGCCCAGAACTACAAGTGTTTATTCTCCTTAAATGCCTATCTAGCACTGTTTTACCTATTTGAGCTATTTATTAATTATTTGTTTGAACAACACCCCTGAGTCTCATATAAGGCAAGATCCCACTGAGACAAGTACTGTGCAAATACATAGTAAAAATCCCTGCTTTGAAGAGTTTCAATATAAACTGTACTCCTTTGATCAACAATACACGATGGACTGCTGTGCCAATCTTGGTCCCCTCTGAAACTCTCAGGCTTCTAATTTATCCTCTATTTGATCCTGTAAATTGCAGAATGGAGGCCGAGATCAACAAGATGGCTGAGGTGGGAGGAAGGAAAAAAGTACAGTGGAAATAAAAGCAACAAAAATGATGGAGTAGTTTCTATAACTGAGCAATGACTAAACATTTGGAAAATGACTGGAGAAGTGACAGGTTCATAGTAATAAATTATATGGTGAGTGAAAATAGAGGTGGGATGTTGCCTCTTCTAGCACTAGAGCTTCAAGGCATCATGATAACCTAGTAGGTGGCAGGTAGGTGTGCAGGATGAGTTAAAGGAGATAATCTGTCATGCAGCAGGTAGTTAAGCTGTTGATGTACTTGCCACAGCATAATGTACATACAGAAAGATTATGGGGACTCCAAGTGTTATTGGACAAATTAAAGGAATAAAAAGGCATTGCAGAATATTAAATAGAACCATTGCCCCTGGCACAGGATTAGGAAACAAATTTCAGGTGGACCAGGAAGTAATGACTTTTCTCTCTAGCTTTAACCCCTTCTGTTAGCAGGTTTCCATGTCTGGCCACCATCTGTCATAGAACACTAGTCATTTCTGTGACCTGGTACATCTTAGTCTTAGCATTCTGTGCTCTTTTATTTGCCATCATCTTTTGGGGAAGTCTGGTATGGTAATCTAACAGTGTCCACTAGACTTTATTACTGTTAAATTTGCCAATATTTTTTTTTTGCTTTGTGAACCAACACTGGCCTTTATAGCCCTTTCCCCAATACACAGTTGGTCATTTCTGTAAATGAGTCATTGGTCTTGGTCAAACTCTTAAACAGACAATGAGCATGTTCCTACTATGCCAACCAGTTGGATCTGATCCCTCAACTATTTCCACATGCTATCTCCTGTTGATCTTTCTAATGTCTACTGGTCCTGGGAGCTGCTGTTTCTCATACACTGAAGCCAAAATAACTAATTCAAAGGTCTGGGAAGCCATATAACAACATCAGAGTCAAATAAATGAAGATGAGAAAAGGCTGAAAGCAGATGTAGAAATAAATTCCAGTTGTGCATAAATGTGCAGATAACATTGGCAGTCGATGGTTTATAGTAGTAAGTGCACCAAGGACATAGAAGGCCAGAATAAAAGAAGTTTGTGTGGATGCAAGATGAACTCACAGCCTGTCTCTTCTGAACCCACTGAGATAAAATCAGGGAGTGCAGGCAGACTTAACTTCCAGGCCAAGAAGCTAGACATTTGGATGCCTCTGTTGAAGCAGAGGCTACCCCAGTTTACATAGCAGCCCTTTGAAGTCTTCTGCCTGCTGTGCTCCTCTCTGAAGAGCAGAAGCTTGGCATCTCCTGCCTTGCTAGCAGAGGCAGCAGAGTCAATCTCAGCAAGAAAGGGATATAAGCAGATGGTATTTACTAAACCTCCATGCATCTAAATTGCTAGGAATATCCTAGTATTTCTGTGCAAGATTTGTAGCTATATACACAGAGACAAAGGGATGGCTCTGGAAAGCAGCAGGGTGTGGAAGGGTAACAAGATAAGACCTAGAGAATCTGTGGAAAGCTCTTTCTTGTGGAAGAACACTGGCAGACTGAAGCACAATAAGATACAGAAAGTGCTCTGAAGTGGTAGGAACTAAACTCGAGTTTTGTAATGGTTAATTATTGAGAGGATCCAGGCTCTACCACTTCTCATAGAGGTCAGCAGGTACTTGAAGAGCTTTGAAAATCAAGACATGGTTGCCTAAACATGAGGTCTGGATGTAAATGTTTATTTCTGAACTCTCTATGATATGGGAGCCCTTTCTGTGCAATGCATTCTGTAGTTGCAAGGTGCTTGGACCAATCTTTCTTCTGCTTCAGGTAACTGTAATTTCCCTGGTTACTTGGGGAAATTATAGAATATCTTTAGTGGAGCTGTATTTTAATACATGAACCTGCCATACTTGCTGCTTGTTTGTGAATCCATGTTTTTTTTTTACATGTTATCACTATTTTTGTACAAGGCACAGATGTGGAGGGTTATACAGAAATTAGATAATCTAGAGAAAGCTGCAGAAATATAAGTAATACAAACACCTTTCATGAAAGCAGTATCTGTATAGTGCACTTACGTATTTTCTGAATATTGAATGTCTTTTCTTCTTTGAGACCCAATGGGTAACTTTGATGAGCAACAGTACCTGTAGACACAGTACAATCATCACAGCTGTCAGTAAAGCCTATGTTAATGTGTTTTGAAAGAGTGATTAATGGGTTTTGACAATATCATTGCATTTCATATTTAATCAGATTATGCATTTGTTAGGTATGGTGCACTTCTAACATCTGCAGTCACAGCCCATGATCTGCATCCAGATCATCATTTTGGCAGGAGCATGCAGCATGGTCTACAACAGACCCTAGGCAGGTTAAAGCTACATGCTGTCTATTGTGCTTTTAAAATTCACTGTGTTCATCTGCATGGCTCCTATATGTGTGTATGTATGCTCATATGCTCCTTTCCTGGTGAATCCCACCATGGCAAAGCATACAGCCTGAAGACAATGCTAACTGAAGGGGAAAGCTAGCTTAAGATAGTGTTAGTACATATACACTTGTATATGTGTGCCTAGTGCTTAGTTCCCAGCTCTGCTAGGTGCTTCCTCTGTGACTTCTGTCAAGCTGGCTGCAGACTAGCCATTGGGGCTTACTCTGATTTTTTGCAGTAGTGAAGGTTTATCTGGCCAATAGAAATACAAATATAAAGGCTTATGATGTGAAGATGATCATATACCTGTTTGGACAGCTCTTGAAATACGTGGAAGTCCCTGCCTGGGAATACACAGAACAAAATTGACATACTTCAGCTAAAGGCTGTCCCGACACATCTTTTCAAATAATTCTACTTTGAATTCTTTCTGAAACCAAACAAACTATGCAAGCAATGTTGCCAGTACTGTTTTTCTTCTTTTTGCTGTGGCTGTCGAAACACTCCCCCAGTATAGAACCTGAGCGTGGTATCACAAATACACATGGACCAAGAATTAGAAAAAAAATTCCATGTAGACTATCTTTCTTTGTTACATATACCATGAATGACCTACCCCCAAATGTGCCAGAAATTTAGTTCTGGAGTAGTCCTGCTATGCTGTGCAGTGATGTGTATAAGGTAATCCTTGGTGGACAGAAGCAGGCAGGGAAAGGTAGTGGAGCTGGATATGGGATATACAGCACAGTGCATGCAATGGTTTTGGTTTTCCTATCCACAGGGAACAGTCACTGAGCAGCCCCCTTGATAGGAAGCTGGGGGATGTAGCAGAGGACAAGCTGTGCTCTGGAGTGAGGTAAGTTACTGGTGGCATTCACACAGTGAGGAGCAATCATGATTCTGACCAGCCTCATTCTCTCATTTTATGTCTCAGGGCTTGAAAGTAGATTATAAAAGTATACTTCATGAGTGTGAGCAGGAGCTAAGTGTGAGCCTTTTTATTGTCAGTGACACACTGTCTGCCTAAGATTTGCTGGACTGTCACAATTGTTACATGAATGATATTACCCTGCAGACGATATACCCTCCTACCCTAGGGCATGTGGGAGTAGGGCTTGCAAGAGAGCTGCAACTTTCATGGGGAAATATGATTTCTAGTTTCACCTCACTCATTTTTTCTTCCTGTCAGTGATTTCATGATATGCAGGGTCTTAAACAATCTCACACTTCCTTTGGAAGATGAGGTCCCTCCTTTGACAGACTGAGAAGAATTAATTTTCCATTTAAATACCAGCTGTCACCCCAGACTGGTTGCATGACCATCTACATCTGCAGGGCAATTTTCTTTTCAAAAAAAACAAGTCATCTTATTTGCTCTGTAAATCTTTAAAATGGAGGATTATTGCTTTTTAAATAAACAATAAGTAGTTGAAAGATGTTCCAGTTAACAAATACAAAATAACAGCCTATAATTCCCTTGTTATTTCTACTGTGAAAAACAGTATGTTATTGGACAGCCTTATGTCATGGCTTGGTGTTTATTTGCATTCACAAGTGTTAAAATATGTCCAAATGTCCATGAGCAGATACAGGGAGATGCTTTGAGGAATAATTACACATTGGTACAGCATAAAGATATCAGTGATTCATAATGTGGTTAGATAAATCATCAGTCTCAGTACTGGGGGAGGTGATTGGAATGTCTTGTTCAACAATATTGTCTCCAACAATGTTGTCTCCAACATGGTCTTAAGTCTTTACTCCATGTTTTATTCCTTTCTATTGTATGCTGTTTCTGCAGCAAGATTGGACCCCTGCTGTGGGAAATCCTGTTTTCATCTGATGTGGAAAATCTGCCTGTTCAAGTGAACTATTAGTCAAAACTAGGAAAAGACACAAAACAAAGGCAGTGCTGAAGGAAGAAGCAGGATAAGCACCTCGTTGAGACAAACCATCCCCCTTCAGGAAAGAATGTGAATGCCCAGGTGCATACTCCCAAGCAAGGAGCAAGG
This sequence comes from Anabacerthia variegaticeps, assembly GCA_035583185.1. Lineage (NCBI taxonomy): Eukaryota > Metazoa > Chordata > Aves > Passeriformes > Furnariidae > Anabacerthia > Anabacerthia variegaticeps. Next base: position 27,732,664 of record JAWWEW010000131.1, on the reverse strand, counting down.
CAAGTACTAATAGAAATGGTTTCCTAACTCAAGGCACTTTTTTGACAGTTTCTCTTGAGGGAGGGGTGGGGGGTGTAAGTTTTGGGGAGGCTGGACTGTTTCCATTTTGGTGGAGTATGTTGTCTTGGGTATAATGGACAAGCTGGGGAAAATCTTGACAATAGATCTGGACTGCATGTGGCTCCATGTATGGCACTGTTCTGAAGACACCAGGTAAACACTGGCTTAGTGAATACTGTTGGCTAGGAAACCACTCCCTTTTCCTTGGCATTCTGTTTGCCAACAGGGAAGCCTGTCTGTGTGAGCTAGCCTGAATTCTGACAGTTGAGGTTTGGGAATTAGTGTGGATACCGTGTCTGGAGGGCTTTCAATATGTCTCTTGCAGGCTGTTAGAGTGAGGACTGCAGTTAGATTTCTTTTCCTTGAGCACCATATTTCACTGTTGGAGAATTTTGAAGTACTCTCAGCTTTGAAAAAGTGTGGGGAAAAAGCATAATCACAAAGGCTTGCTCAACTTAAAAGCCTAGTATAAAAACTAGTGTGGTGCTTCATTATTTGTCCTTCATCCATTAACCTCTGGGCTGAGTTTGCCATAGGGCACCACTAAAAGCTAAAGTCTTGTGCCTTAGACACAAAGACCTTTCTGCTTGCCTGCCCTGTAGTCACAGAGTACCTCAGAGAATAAATCAGCTTGAGGTTTTCCAAAGCCCCTAGAAATGGAAGTTTCCACATCAGTTGTTAGTCTCTGAAATTGGGACTTGGTGGTCACATAGTTGACTGAAACTCAGTGTACAGGTGTATGAATATGTGCCTGTGGGAGCTAGATGGTCACAGCCTATATCTTAAGCCTGGTGCCAAAGATCATACCTACAAATGCATGTTTATGCCTACTGTGAAATGAGCATTTGTCATGTACTGGGCTCTGGCAGTGCTGGTGCTATTTTGAATACAACTGAGGCCAATTGTAGGCTGTGGGCTGCATTGTTGTTCAGAGTTTTATGTTTTAAACATCTTACTTGTATTTTTCTTGTTGGCCTGCCTCCCTCACGATTCAGTCCAATATTGCAAACAGCTTTAAATACTACAAAATAAAAGCTATTTGAGGAGTAGCACCTTGCCTGACAAAGAAAAGTTTTGCTGTGATCTAGTCACCAAGCTCAAATTTAACTTCACTCCAAAATAGCTCTTGGGCTGACAATGTACAATTCTGGCATGCAGATGTGTGTAATAATATTCCATATGCTTAGAAACAGCAGTAGACTCCCTCTGCCTTTGGGAAGCAACTACTGTCATATCTGTTAGAGCAAAACACTGCCTTTCTTCCTACAATATTCTGCAGTACCGCTACAGTGAACTATTCTGAAGAAATTAATCTTATTTTCCCCCTTTTTGAGTTCTGTAAGGCAAGATTTATGGTCCTGAGAGTCACATACGATGTCAAAAGTTTAAAAAATGGACTAGTGAAAAGAATAGAGATAACTCCCCAATGAAACCAAGTGTTTACTGTGGAACAATATGATATCAAGGTTTTTGCAGCATTGACTTGAGAGGGTGGAGTCACATCTTCTGGAAATATTAAAGAGTTGTCTGGACACAATCCTGAGTAACATGCTCTAGGGGATCCTGCTTGAGCAGGGAGATTGGACTAGATGACCTCCAGTGGTCTCTTCCAACCTTAACCATTCTGTTATTAGTGGCTCTGCACAACTGCTTATTCAAAAAAATTAAATTATCTGTATGTATGTATTTTCAGTGGTATTTAGAAATGACTCAGGTGTTTCAGAAGATTGTAGCCAAGATCTTAGATGTGTTGCTGCTCTATAGCGTATAAGTTCTACATCTGCAGGGAATTCTTCTTCTCTTGTGAGTTAGATCATCCTTGCAGAACTAGATCTACAATTTGAAGATTGTGCTTCCTGTGTATAGCCAAATGCATTAAGTCATCTACCATTACTTCTACTGTGTTTTCTGGGCTTTCTAGTTTATCATTTAGCAGTGTAGCAGCCATAGTTGAAAGTAATACTGATATTTAGACATTAAGATGCCTAAGCTATCCTGTGGTCCTGCAAAGTCCACCAACTACTGTTCTACTTCAAGGTAAGTTTTAGCAAAGCACTGATATTAAGAAGATACAATTCCCAAGTTTGCTACACTTTGGCATCTTTTAAATTGATTTATCTTCCCTGAGAATTACATATATATGTGTATATATGCACATATATATAACAAAATGTCTGGCAGTTGCAAGGAGTACAAGGCTCTTGTGAAAACCAGTGAGCATACCAATGTGCATTATAAAAGCTGAAATTCATAATAGCTACAGCAGTGCAGTGTTATTTTCTTTTTCAAGGAAATTTTCCATAGCGTAAGAATTGTATTCCTTTTATTATGCAGCTACAGTACTTACCATGCTGGAAAACTTTGAAAAAGAATACAGAATAGATTTGACCTTAGAAAGGAACATGATAAATTAGAGTTGCTTATAAGAATTCAAATTAGATTTTCAAACTGGTTAGTTTGATTGAGCCAAGATGATCTTGTAAAGAATGGGGAAAATGACAGTAGCAAGACAGATAGATATTTGGCCATTAAATCCTACAGAATGCCCTTTCTACTTTCTCCTGATTTTCCCCTGGTTTTGTTTACTCATTAGCAAACACTGGTAAGTGATGTCTTTCCACTGTTTAAACTAGACAGGGAAAATTTTGGTTTTTTTGAAAGGACTTCCTCTTTAGGGGATTTGTCTTTGCTCACTAAAACTCTTCAGGACACGGAACTGGGGATCTGTGAAGTTTTTGTTCTCCAAAGGCTACAGAAGCTGAAAGCTGCTTTTCTGGCAAACTAGTAAGGGAGAGCAAAGGAGGCAGCTACCTTGTAGGGATGACACAAAGGGATTGAGGGGAAAAACTTGGCATATTCATTGTGAGCATCTGTTGTGAGCCGTCAGGGACAGGAACATCTCTCAGATAGTGGGCAGTGTTGTGGGGCGAATACCTCCTGTGAAAAGGCATCCTCTAGAGGCCAGCCACGACCCAAATTAAAGCAAAACTGGCTGAGCTGGGTTCTTCCAGTGCAATCTTTTATCTAGAATGGGGGGGAAAACCCAGCAGTGCTCAAAAAACAAATGGCAAACGCAAGCTGTTGCTTAAACTGCCCGTTTTGCTCACAAGGGTCTGAACCTGTCTTCTGATTCTGACTACTTGACTTCCTTTTTGTTCATAGATACTTAACAATGCAGAAGCATTGTAACAGGGTAAAAAGAAGGAATGGGAGTGAAAGATGAGGGGACTAATAGGTCTGAAAATAAAGTACAGCACACGGAATGACAACTGCAGCAGTTCTTCCTTCAGCAGGAGTTTTCCATCTGTAACTCAGCTTGGTATTTTGAGACCTTCTTTGGCAGCTGAAAGAGATTTCACCTTTGTATTTTAAACAGGTTGAAGTGGGGTGGGAGGAGAAGCTTCTTTTGATTCATGAAAATAAATCAGTTGGGCAAAATGGTTTTGCTTCTTACAAATGGCTCATTTTCAAGGGTGGCTCCTGATTCTTTTCTTTGATTGAGAAGGGGTGGATTAGAGGATGAACAGTAAATTAGATCAGGAGAACTGGTGCTGTCCTGGGAACAAGGAGTATTGAATTTCACTCATTTAAGATTGTCACTGTGATCCTGTGGGAGTCTCCTGAGGGCTACAAATGCCTGCATGGTACCCCAAGAGGGCAGGGTTTGCTCCTGATGTCTCATTTTCATGCCCCCTGCTTCCATCCCCTTCAGTTTTATGTGGATCTTCATTTCTGGGTTAAGGCCAGGGCCACCTGCTTGCATGCTGTGTGTTTGCCCTGTTTAATGTGTCCAGCAACCCCTGCCAAGTTGGTTGAGCTCAGTTCTAGCTGGGTCTCCCTGCCAGGACTTTTGCAGCTGGAAATACAGCTTTAATTGAAGCTGTCAGGATTTCAAGTGTAATCTGTGTTCAACAATTGCTTGACATGGGTGTCTGCTTCTCACTCAAAACTTGGTGGGATTCTTGGTGTCATCTTGAGAATCAGCTACATGAAAAGTGAGTGCTTGGGGAAATCCTTCACTTGATCTGTACTCATAGAAACTGTTTGGTCCCTGCTTTGCCAGGCATATGGCTCTTGACTTGTAGAGACATTTCTTCAAAACTCAGTGCATCCACAATATGCTTTTAAACTATGGAGGAGCAAGCATACACCTTCACACTCGTAGGAGAGCTGTAAAACAAAACGCAAAGCACGGTCACAGCTGTAAGTGCATATGCTGAGGTGTGCCTTGTCCTTTTCCTATTCCCAGCTCTCAGCAGTTGTGGGGTTGCCACCTACTCTGGCACCTGATTTTTCAGGCAACTTCTCTGTAACAAAGAGGGATTTTAAAGCTATCTCAATGTATTTTTAGTATGTGACCAGGTCAGTAAGTACTTTGCTTTTGTGGAGGAGGGCATAAAGGAAAAAGATCTCTGATCTTGAGTACTCTGTATGAACAGCAGTAAATCAAGGACCAACATAGGTGCATGCAAAGGTGAGTTTTTAAAAAGCAAACCTCTAACAGTTTAGTCTAAATGACCAAAGACAGATTCTTAGATTTTCTGTTACAAAGAGATGTTTAATGAAGTCTGATGATTTTCTTTTAATACAACAGCTGCATGTGACTTCAGGAGTGTCATCTTTGGACTGGATCAAATCCATATTCCAGCTAAGTCTTTATTATCTGCAGTGGTAGTCAGCATTGCATGCTTCAGGGGGAGATATAAGCATCTTGCAAGCAAGTTGTTTATAAAGAAAGTTTTCCTACCGTGTCTTAATAGCTGTTGACTTATCTTTTAAAGTAACTTCATTTACTTAATCTGTTTCCTTAACACTGATAACGTTCTGTATATCAAAACAAACACTGCTATTTTGAATGATTCTACAGTATCTTCCACTGGCATCTTATAGTAGACCTCTGCAGATTAGTAATAGGGAAAGTGTTTTATCAGTTCTGCATCTAGCATTTTTCATTTTCACATGGGCCCCTAGTCTTACTCAAAATGTGAACAATAAATCTCAGAAGAGTTGGTTTAGAGTTATCCTCTATGTAGCTGTTTTAAAGATACCACATTTTTTACATAGCTGAAATGCTCACAACAAACATTTCTTCTCCAACATATTTTCTTAAATTTGTATTTATCAGACGTCTGGAGTTTTGTTGTTGGGGTTTTGTATGAACACTTATTTTATAATCATATTTTATGTTTAAAAACTATATAATACAGCCAGAACTTTGGAAACTGTACTCATTTAAGACTTAAGCCCAAAGACAGAAGAAAATTTTCTGCCACACACTGCAGAAGCTGCTCCATACGGACATCACCGTTTTTATTTTACTCTGCATGAAAAGTCCCTGTGGTTCTAGCTTAGCATCTGCCATAGATGAAATCACTGGTATTACAGTTCATGATTCAGACCACCAAAACTGAAGAGGCTAAAAAAGCATGGATGTGTCTTTTAAGCCCTTTAAGTAAAAGATGTTTCTATCTCTCAGGGACATAAAGGAAATTTGAATGCTACAGGTGGTAATAGCCCACAATCCAGCTTTGTTATTAAGTTAGGGATTTCAGATGCAGTTACAAAAAGCTCTGAACTTATATTTACTAGGTGGCTCAGATTATCCTCCCAGCATTATGCTGGTAGCAACCTATTAAAAGCTCCAGTGTAGATCAAACACTGTGAAACACTCATCAACAGTGTTCTGTATCAGCTAACCTTGGCAGTATGGTGGCATTTCCTCTGCTTGCATAGTGTTCTTCTATTCAGCAAAACCTGCTTCTGAGGTGCCTGAAAGCCAAGAATACTCTCTGAAAGCTGCATTGCTGAGAAGTGATATGGTTCATACTTGTGTGTTAGTTGAAATTTCCATGCTCCCCGTATTTCAGTGTGTGATGTGTATTAAACAAAAAAGCTTATTTAATATTGCACTTTCACTAAGTTAATCCTTGTTTCTGCTTTAGTGAACACTGATGTAGCTAGAAAAGAAAAAAATAATCATTTTAGCCACTAGGTGATATGTATAAGCAAACAAAAATAATTTGTTTTGATTCATGCAATAAGACTCTATGCTAATGAGAAGACTATGAAATAAAGGGCAGTGCTATGGAGCTCTAGAAAGGAAGCTGGTGACAGCTGTCAGGACTTCCAGGCAATGCTGTCCACACTTCAGTGCTATCTACAGACTACAAATTTCTATGTAGGTAGGCAAGGGGTTTTCCTGTAACAGCTGCCTGCCAGTTAATAGACGTGTTTAGGAGAATGAATAGATGCGCATGGCCACACAAGGAAGAAATGCATGTAAAGGCCAAAAAGCATTCCTCAACAAGGGATCACTGGGCCTTAGTGTGGAGAGGTGTGTTGGAAATGCATGATGAGGTTCTTACATTTGACAATGGCAATAGACAGCATAAAAAATGATCACAGAGTGTCTGTATTCCCAGAGTTGACAAAATAAACCCATAGCCTAATGCACCCAAATTAGGGAGGTTGAAAATGGATTACAGTGGAGAGAGAAATACTCAGATTTCTTCACAAGGAGCAGAAGGTACACGGAGTGGAGAGCTGACCCAGGTTATGCTTAATCTCTGAAATTTGAAACCCAGCTGTTATGCTGTACTAACATCCAGAGCAGAGCTATTTTGGGCTGGTGCTAACTGCTCCAGGACAGGTCCCTACAGACACTATTCTATAAAAATACTTCTGACACTTTACATCTTTCACTGAAAAGAATTTCATTGAGTCCAGCCAGCCCTGTCCAGGGCACAGTGCACATAGAAGAACAGGAGAGAAAATGCATAGCTCTTTCAGATTCCTTTATTTTTGAAATGAGTTAATATTTCTGGTTGGTAGCACATGTGAGATGCAGCTAACAGTTCTTTTGCTGAGGACATTGAAGGTGCACTAACAATTGTACTGCTCCTGTGGTGCTATCTGGAGACCAAATGCACCGCTTGGAGCACTTTTCATTGAAAAAACAGCACTGTAAAGGGAGTGCTGATTACAGCCTTCCATGAAAAATTTAATCTACAGATAATGTGCTGTTTGTAACTTGCCAAGAACATTGCTCATGAGCAGTGCGGGAGAATCAATTCCCTCGTTAGTACAAATGAGTATACATCTTTTTCTGAATGCTGAGGAATACTAGGTTATGTGAGTTCTTGTGAAAAAGATCTTATCACTGAGTAAGTGGTTTGTATGTCTTGTCTGAAAAGTCTTTTCAGTTGGTAAGACACATTTTGCAATGTATAAGGTTCCAAACATGTGGAAAGAATGGAGTTGCTAACATACATTAAGTCAGGCTGATAATATTTTACTTGTAAGGTTAGTGTACTCCCACAAGGGAATCTGTATTTGTAATCTAAAGGTTCAGCAGTCAGATTTTTTTTTTTATGTGCTTCTAAACTCATTCTCTATATTCCTTCAATGTCATCTGCATTGCTGTTGAGCTGATGTTCAAAAGATCAAGTTGCAAGATCTTTTAGTGGCCTGAATAGCAATTCAGTCCTGCTTGATGTGCCTGTTATAAAATGTTAGAATAGAGAGAGTGTAATTAGTATTTAAAAATATCAATGCTAATCATGCCAATCTTAAAAAGGAGACAGCAACTTCATCCAAATCTGGTAGTTATTATGTACTTAGTAGCCAAAGAACTTTAAAATTGACCCAAATCTGTTCTTCCTGAAGCAAGTGGTAAAACTTTAGTTTAGTCAAATAGGAGGATTAGATAAATGCTGACTATTTGTAAAGTTCCATTCATTAACATTCAGTTTCAGTAGAAATTTTCCATATGTTCTACTTGCAAGACTAGATGACTGTGTTAACTAATTAGAAGCACAGTTAAAATATTTACTATCCAAACTTTTAAACAAATGAAAAGATGAGGTTTTACTGATTTTTTTTTTTTTTCAGTTATTTTTGTAGGAAAAAAAAATCTGTATTTAACTGAAAAATAAACCCACTAAAGCAATGCTTATCAAAATCTCAATATTTGCCCCTAAAAATTCTGAGTAGCTGTAAAGTACCTCTCCTTATGCCTGAATATTGAATATTTGTGTAAAGAACCTCAAGGAGTTAAGTATTAAGGGATCCTGTGTTTTTACACTGAATCTTCAGTAAGGGCAAACTAGTTCCTGTACCTAAGGTTAAAAGCCCTGGTGTTGATTGGTATAATTCCTTCTGGTCCTTATTCTTGTCTATGCTTTGAGCAGGAAATAAGCTTTCAGTCCTAGGATATAGCTTGTGCTCAGGAGTTGATGCTTATGAGATGGTCTCACAAGTTCTGACTTCAGAAGGGGCATCTCAATCTCCCTGCATCTCTCATCCCAAGCAGCTGAGCAAGTACCTGCAGATACAGTACCAAGCTGCTGGGCTGCAGACAGTTCAAAAAAAAAGAAACAAAAACCAAACTGAAAATAAAACTGAAACACTGCAAACTGAACAACTTGAAGAGTCTAGTGAACTTGAAACTCTTCTACAATATGTAATATTGAAATATTATTTGTTCTCCAACCCTAATACCTATGGTATTTGTTGAAATTGATTGTAAATGACATTTTCCCTCAGTGGCAAAAGCACTGAAAACTGCCAGGTCGTTAGCAGAAATATATAGTGTATTAACAGAGCATGACAACTTGGTCCCATAGTTTTTCTCATTGGCAACTGAAAACACTTTTTTTCAAACTGAACATCTTGATCTTAAGGGTCTTTTCAACCTAAATGATTCTGTGATCTAAGCACATTGGAAAAAAATCCTAGTGCTTTGGAAGTAATAGCACAATTATTTGTTTTCAGCTGTCTTCTTCTTCACCTCTCCTGAGTGCTACTACTTTTAATAGAATAAGGAGAAAAATATGTAACAACTTAAGTTACTGAATTATGCCATAATATGTTAAAGTTCCTTCTTCTCATTTTAGAGACCTGGCTTGTGTCTGCATAATAAACCATACTTCTAAAAATCTCAACATGAAATCATATGTTCCAAGAAATTTTTTAAATTGCCTGAGGCCAGAAGGTACAATAATTGTCATTTAATCTAGCATCCATTTTTCCTCTGGGCTAAGTAATCCACACTCTCCCTAGGATGTCACATGCTGACTGTTAACATAATAAAAAAGCTCTTTTTGCAAAATAGCTAATCAGACTCCACTAAAAGCTATTCTCTGGGTGGAGAACTGCCATTGTCCTTATGAGGGGCTTAAACTTGCCAGAAGATAACTGGAAGCATCACATAGCTGGTACAAACCAGGTCAAAAGATTCCTGAAGAAATCTGGATGACAACTTTATGGAACAGGTCCTAAGAGAGCTGACTCAGAAAGATGCCCTCCTTGATCTGCTGCTTGTTCACAGAATGGTTCTCGTGAGCAAAGTGAAGATTGGTGGTTGTCTTGGCCACAGTGACCACAAAGCGATCAAGTTTAAAATCTATGTTGACAGGAGGAAAGGTGCCAGCAAAACTTCAACTCTGGACACAAAGAGAGCAGACTTCGGGTTACTGAGGGAATTAGTGAGTAAGGTCCCCTGGAAAAATGTTTTTTTCAGGTGCCATGGTCCATCAGTGCTGATTGCTTTTCAAATGTCACCTTCTACAGGCACAGGAACAGGCAATTCCCAAATGTTGGAGGTCAAGTAGGCAAGGCAGAAACCTGGCTTGGCTGAACACGGATCTTCTCTTGGAAATAAGGTAAAAAAGGAAGGTGCATGCCCAGTGGAAGCAAGGTCAAGTGACATGGCAAGAATATGGAGATTTTGCTTGCCACTGTAAGGAGAAAATTCATGCAGCCAAAACTCAGCTAAAGTTGAAGCTGGCCAGAATTGTGGGGGACAATAAATATCGTTTTTTCAAATACATTAATGGTAATAGGCAGAATAGAAATAACATCAGACCATTATAAGATGAAGATGGTCACCTCACAAAGAGGGACAGAGATAAGGCAGAGGTGTTTATTGCTTTCTTTGTCTCTGTCTTCAACATGAATCATGAACCAAGGGGGTCTCAGTAACCTGAGCTGGAGGACCATGGCTGTGAGAATGATCAACTCCTAGTCAACTCTGAAATTGTGTGGGATCTGCTGCTCCAGCTGGATCCCTACAAATCTCTAGGGCCTGATGGGATTCATCTGAGAATCCTCAGAGCTGGCTGATGTCATCACAAAACCTCTCTTGATGATTTTTTTGAGTGATCTTTGGAATCTGGATGGGTCCCAGGTGACTGGAATCTGGTGGATGTTGTCCCAGTTTTCAAAAAGGGCAATAAGGAGGACCCTGGAAACTGCAGGTCTGTCAGTCTCACTTCAGTGCCTGATAAAGTTATGTAGAAGATTATTCTGGGAGGTATTGAAAGACACCTGAAAGATAGCACTGTCATCAGTCACAACCAGCACAGCTTCATGAGAGGGAAGTCCATCTTATCAAACCTGATTTCCTTTTATGACAAGGTAGCCCTCCTAGTTGATCAAGAAAAGCCAGCTGATGTACTCTTTTTGGATTTCAGTAAAGTTTTCAGTACTGTTTCTCACAGGATCCTTCTAGACAAAATGTCCAGCCCACAGCTGGATAAACACACCATGTGGTGGGTGAGCAATTGGCTCACAGGTAGAGCGCAGAGGGTAACAGTGATTGGGGTGACATCAGACTGATGACCTGTCACTGGTGGGGTTCCACAGGGCTCCATCCTG
>JAWWEW010000131.1:27649939-27721848 GCA_035583185.1 Anabacerthia variegaticeps | reverse complement strand
TGGGGAAGAGGAGACTGAGGGGAGACCTCACTGCAGTTACAACTTCCTTGTGAGGGGAAGAGGAAGGGCAGGCACTGTTCCTCACCCAGAGGGTGAATGGGCACTGGTCACAGCAGCAAGCCTGACAGAGTTAAGGAAGCATTTGAATGATACTGTCAGGCACATGATGTGACTCTTGGGGATGGTCCTGTGCAGGGCCAGGAGTTAGACTTGCTGATCCTTGTGGGTCCCTTCCAACTTGGCATATTCTGTGACTCTGTGATATCTTCTGTGTCTGAGTGGTTCTATCATGATATAAAGCAGGTGAATATCTGGCCCAAGTCGTTAGAAGACACCAGTTCACAGGCTCTGGGTGTGGCTTACAGCTTTAAACATTCTGGTGACACCCTGGGAGGTAGAAAAGGTAGCATGAGCATTAGCTGGAGAGCTCACTGTCATGCCAGATCAAGGGGGAGTTTACTAAATAACTCAGTAAATCATTAATGTGCTGCTGTTTAAAAACCCCTCAATAGTAAGATGAGTCCTATTGTGAGATGATGCTTCAAAGACATAATTTGGAGTGGTTCATTGTGAAGGCTTAAACTGATGCCTTTCAACTTCACAATGCAGGGAAAAAGAAATTAACGTTTAGAAAAAATAATAACCAAAATCTTTAAATTATTCAGTCACCTCATACACCTGCTATGAGTCTTAGAAGAGAGTGAGTAATGAGTGAACTGTTGTGGAAATCTTGGTATTTTATTGATGAAAATAGGCAAAGTCCATAGGAGATGACATTATTGATTAAGCAGACACTAAGCTTCAGGAAATTGGGTTTCAGTTACAGTATCTGCTGCAGACTCCTTGTGATGCTGCTATCACTTCACTATTGTGCTAAGTTTATCATTGAATCTAGAAACCCTGTCTGAAATAAGAGCCACATTATGGTATGCACAACACAAATATCGTGGAAAAGAACCACTTCCTCCAAGACCTTCCAGTGCAATTAAGCAACAAAAAGGATGAAAAGAAGATAGGGTTGCACAAAGCTGCACAGCAGCAATATTGAGTCCTGAAGCAGCAGTCTCCTGGTATTCAATTCAAGGCTGTTATACTGCATCATAGTAAAATGAAAATTTGACCTAGGTTTGCTCAAACATGTAGACCATGCATCTTTCTTTGCTACTACAGTGATATCTTATTTACAGGGGATTCATATGAGCAGTAAATGTTTTTTTCAGGTCCCTTCGAAGCTGAATTTTCCTATGATCATAGGATAAAGTTTATCTTGGGTTTTTTTGTTGCAAGCCTTTAGGGGAAAAAATAAAATAGAACACATTTGCTACATTTTCTGTAGCAGGCAACACTGAATGAGGATAACATCTTTAAAATGGTATGGCTGTGGAATGGCTGTTAGACTCTTGCTTGACATACGTAATAGAGTAAAACTTCAGTCACGTCTGCATATACTGTTGATTGGACTGATGTGCAAGTATTGGTCTTATGCTGTTAATTACTTGGAAGTGTCTTTGATATCTATCAGGATGCTGCAATCAGCCTCCAGAAGTATTTTTTTTTTTTTTTTTTAATGCTTGAGTGCCAAACTCCCAAGCATTTCAGTTTGTGGTGAAGCTCTCTTCTATAGCTTCTATTACACTAAATCAGCCAGCGGGACTTACCCTCTCTGGCACTGTTCTATACAGGCAGTGAAAAAGAGATCTAATACTTGAATACAGCCAGTAATGCTTACAGATGGGGATCAGAGTGCTGATGTGCCAGTAGTGTAGCAATGTGAAAGATTCATTGCAGATCTGACTTATCCATCAATCTTTATTCAGCAAAGTATTTAAACCTTGCTGAAGTCTTAAGTACACGCAGATTTCATGCTACTCCAAAAGATGAACCTAATTATGTTTTCTGCTGCAATAATTTAGAGATCATCTTTAGGGAATACCTCCCTTCTGTCCAAATTCAATATCCAGATAGGGGCGGAAATATTGCAAAATGGTTTTTTTTGCTGATAGTGAGTTAGACTGAGTGGTATGTGATAAAAATGTGGTATGATACATAAAGCACTTGCGTCCCACACTACAAATGAATATAGTGCTTAAATGAATAAGGTGAATTCATAATGTGGCACAGTTGCTGCTGAACAGCATGTGAACCTGTTGTTCATGCTTATCTCACACTGGAGCCATGGCATATTGAAATTTAGACAGAAAAGAGCAATAGTTATCTGCCAAACTTATCTTCTTAAAGGAAAAAGATCTGCCATGCAGCAGAAGTTGGGGCACCACAGAATGATGGGAATATGAAGAGTGACTTTCTAGGCAAGGAGCTCAGTTTCAGGGTTTGCTATGAGACTTGCCTGGTCAATGGACTTCCATCATTCAGACTTCCTTTGCTGAAGGATCCTGAGGCAGTCAGGCTTCAAAAATGCAATTCTAAAATATTTTATTTGTGATACTTGATGGCATTAGCAAAATAATGATATAAGGTATATTCCCAAGAGAAATGAAGCAATCATTTCAGCTCAAACTCAGCTTTCTATGTGACTATCATGCCTCTGACAGGTGGTTTTGTTTCATCAGATTGAAAGCTGCCCTTCTAGTGAGGATCCCCTCTCTATGTGGTGCTCACACTGGTTATGTGATGTCAGTCAACTGAAGGACAGGATACTAAGGACTTAATAAAAATAAGTATGTTAGGAAAATTTATGTCATGGGATCTGTGAATCTTGTGGAGCCTAGCAAGGATTCTCAGTGCAGATATTTTGACTTCAGAACGTATTGATAGGTACTTTGGTCTGCACCCCAGTATATTACAAGACATTAAAAAAATGCAGTCCTTCTGTACTGGGAACAGAAATTCCTGGGTAATAGAAACAATTCCTTGAACAGATTCAAGTTTGATCTGAACTCATCTAATGATGTGGCACTACCTTTGCCCCAATATTTTGCTGCAATAAACTCCTTCACTGTTAAAAGCAGTGCCCTCTTTATTTTGAATGTATCTCCCTTCTGCTTTAGCTGCTACCTTTTTACATCTTTCTTCATTAGTTAAATGTGTCTTTAATACCCAGAACATTATCCACATAAAGCTATTCCATTCTTAAGTCAGCTTTTGATCTTTGTTTTGGTAGTTTAAACAGAGTGCACTAATTTAAACCTCCTCATGCAAGATTTTTTTTTTTATTCCTCCAACTAAAAAATTCTGCTTCCTCTCCAACTTTCCAGTATCTTTTCTGAAGTGTAAAAATGGCTGCATGTAGTATTTTAGCAGTGGTGTCAGACATTTTCTAGCAAACACTGCTTTTCATTTGCAAGATGCAGAGCTATGCAGAAGCTTTGTGGCAAATAGTTTAAGGCACAGCATATGTAGAGCATATTTCAAGGATCTTTTAAGGACCCAAAGTTGGATCCTTCTACTGGTGACAGCTCCTAAGTGCTCCCACATACCATCCCTTAAGTAAAAGTACTTGCTTGGAACAGTGCTCAGCCCATGTGCAAGCTCACTGGTGGAGTGCTGTTGTTGTGACTGACTTACTACAAGGCTAAGCCTTACCCTCTCTAAAAGTCCCACTGCATAAATATGCTGCATAAGCTCTAATTTGTTTGTCAGAATAAGACAGGAAAAGACCACTTTGTACAGGTTGAGTTTTTGTTTTACCCTTTTCCTCAGTGAGGTGGGCTGGGTTGTCATTTTGGTTGGTATTTTATACAATGGAGATGCACCAGCATGACAACCCAATGCTTGTTTCAGTGACAAAATCCTGTGAGCATTCAGGGCCCGTATTAATGCTGTGCAATTTTCCCAGTGGCTGCCAAAGGATTTAGGAGTGCCAAGCTCACCATTTCTCGGTGGTATTTCTGCCTCTAACTTTCTTCAGTGCTTTTTTCAAAGCTCTGCAGCAACATACTCCCTTCATGGCAAAGGAGCAAAGCACTGAAAGCAAGACAGAATCTGCTGTCTTGCCTTTGTACAAAACAAGCAGAGAAATTAGGAGAGATTTTTCAGGACAAGAATCTCAAGTGAAGAAAAATACTGTCGTATTCGGCAAGGTGCCTGTTCCTGGAGATACTGTGGATTTTGAAAAGCTTCTGATTTATCTAGTCTGTTTTGTAAGCCACAGGGGACTGCATGTCATGCTGCAGTTCTTCTTGCTGAGACTGAGGCTCCACCACTCTCTGCTGCTGCTCCTGTCTGCTTGACAGTATCTCTGGGAGCCAGGTTTGAATTGTGCATTGGGACCACAGAATGGGAGTCCTGGAAAGAACCTTTTCAGGGAGAAATTTTGTCCAGCCCTGCATCCTTGCAGCAGCATTTCTTAGGTAAACAATAAGCTCTGTATGTGGTTTTGTACACACATATCCTTACCTATCACATAATACACAGGCAAACTGAGTTTTTATCACCACTCAGTTCTTTCTGGCCTTTAAAGCAGGCTGTGAACACCTCCACCAGTTCCAGTGCACTGGGACCAGCCTGTTTATGCCATTTCACAGACTGAACAGCAGCTCCAGCTGTCTGAATCCAACCAGTACTGTCTGTTTTCCTGCCAGGAGGAAAGGATAAATCCTTGAACAAAATGACCCCCTTTAGGGGCATGATATGGTTTCAGTTCAGCTCCTTGGTAGGGCAAGAAGCCAGAACTGTATTGTATGAATCCATGGAAGCAGAATTTGACATCTGAAGAGACAGTTTAGATTTACTCATCGTCTTCCATTTATTCGTCAGGTAATCTGTGAATGCTGCCCATGGGTGTTTTACCCCTGTGCTGGGATAGCACTGTGTCACTTGCATCAGCTGCCTATGTATATTTATTCCCTGGCTGTGGCCAGGGAATCTCTCTCCTGGCTTCTTAGACATGTAACACAAATCCACCTTCCTCTCGTGGCTTGCTTTCTTATCTGTTCGTGTATTGTCTAAATAGTGCATGGTCATTTCCTTATCCAGCTCATCCCTTGCTACTCCCAGAAGTATCTTGGTACCTCACTACTGAACAGACTCAGCAAAATTCCTTGGAAAGAAATGCACAGCTATTTATTCTTTGCTCATATCATAAGCTCTGAAATTCACACCTGGGTGGCATACAGGAAAGAGTGAACTCTGCTCTTCAGTGAGAGCATTGATTGAGAGCTTTGGCACTAAATGTTGCAAAGTAATTTGCAGCATGGGGTAAACAAGCTTGCTCATGCTACCTCCATGCAAATCCCAAGCTAACATACATACAGAAAATCAGGCTTACTTGAGGTGGGGCAGGGGGATGGAAAGAAGAATTGTGAAAGCAACTCTCAGCTATTTAGAGTGCAGTCCAGAGAGCTCAGTAGCAGAACGCAGAGTGCAATTTGCATGTACTAACAGTCTAGTTAAAACTGACACTGCAGAAGGAAGCTTTTAGGCTCATGGTTGTCTTACTATGGGTGGTTCAAAGCCAGAGGGCTTGAAGCTACCTACTGCAACATTGAGACCTGCTGGGTGTTTTGGAAGGTCTTCCATGTAGGAGGGAAAAGATGACTAAACAAATCCAGTTATTCATATATGCTCCAAATGATTCACGATTATGTGGAGATTGCAACACACTGCCTAAAACTAGCAGTGCTGGATTCAGCAAGAAGCTGGTGATGTCAAAGTAGTCATATAGCTTCTGAATGTCCTGGAATGTGAATCTCCTCTAAACCAAAAGAAATAGTGTTTCTTTCTGCATGCCCAGTCACCTACTGGACTCCCAGGTTTGCTCTAGTAAAAACTTGTTGGGAGGGGAATTCTTCAAAGGCTGTATCGCTTAAACAGAGCAAAGGCACCCCTTTGCCTACCTTGACCCAAGTGTGGTGTACAGGGTGCAGCTTGCAGTTTATGTGCTGCACGAAGACATGTCATCGTTTAGGCTGGAAAAGACCTTTAAGATCACTAAGTCCAACCAAATCCAGTGGCACTACTGTAATTTTTCATTTTTCTAGGACAAGAGAAAAACTTGCTTCTCTTGATACCTCCCCATCCACTCATACAGGTAGGAGAAATGTGGGATTTTGACCTCTCCTGTATGAAGAGCTCTGAACCCCAAATTTACTTCATTGGAAGGCATTTAAAGGGATTGTGATTTCATCTGGAGTGGATATAGCAATACCACCCCTTCTGCTTAAGCATTGGATGGAGTAGCAAAGAATCAGTGTGTATCACAGAGGTAGAGAAAGCTTGTGTGCTTCTTCACTCTAGGAAGTAGGACTGTGAGGAATAGAAACTGGGATTAACTGTAGGATTTAAATGTCTTGTGCTCTTAAGCTAAGGACTAGATCACCCTTCCCCTCAAGCAGATGCTTCTACAGTTCCAACCAGCCTGGACTTTTTAGTCATGGTACAATTCACTGCCACTGAGCTGATCAAATTATCACAGTGTCTCATTTACAATCTCACTGATTAAGTCACAGAGGAGGAAGCTAATTATAGAGGATCATGCTATTTAAACACAGGGATGCTGTAGCAAGATCTGCAGGAGGCAGATGGAAGTATTTTGAAAGGAAAAAAAGGGGGAAAGGCATACAGCAACAAAACAGTTTTTTATGGGCAATGCTATAGCCTCTCTTCTTCCTCTTGAGTATTTTTTTCTGAAAAGCAGAGATGGTCTGAGGACTGCTCTCAGAATTTGAGGGTATAATTCCAAGAGGCTGCTTTAATTTTATTACTGGGCATGTGATCATTATGCTACAGACTAGAATAGCTCAAACTTGGCTTTAATGTCAACCTGTCAGTGTATTCATCGCTGAACAAGCATTATATAATTACACTGAATCAAAAGATTAGAATATAACGGATTTTTTTAAGGTGGTGGTGGTATCTTAATATAGAGTGATCTAATTTGTATTGATCCTTCTTTCTATAACATGTTTAAGGGTAAGCATACTTAGGAGCCAACCACGTCTTACAAACAAGGTCTGGAGTCAGATAGAGGAGAACTGTGGCACAACCACACTGTGGGTACTTGCTCAGAAAATTCATTGAAGGAATTGGAACTGATAACTATGTACAGTGTCCTTGAAGTGAAATATTTTAAATGCAAATGAATTTAATATTGTACTTACAATGGACGTTTTCTACAATGATTGAGGGTGCTTTAGCGTTCCAACTTTAAAATGGGAAGTACAAGTTTCCAGAATGTGAATCTGACATTGCCTTGCTTTGTCTCTTGTGTGATGGTTTATAAAGAAGGTAATAAAGAACTTTTGATACAACAGCTTTTAACCTCATTTAGTATATTACATGAAGGCTAGAGAAAGGTACAGGGTCAACTAAGACTAGCCTGTTTTATAAATCCTGTGGAATAAAGCTTTCTGATGTGTTACCATAAGATTAAAAAAAAAAAGGCCTATTGACCAAGAATTCATGGAAATACTGCTTTGACAGCTTTTCTTGTGAAAGCTGGCACAGAGGAGAGTTTAGCTCACAAACTATAATACACTACTTTTCTCATAGGAGCTTAACAGACAAGGGGGGCTGAAGTGACTTTCCTATAGGACATGTGTGAATCCCCTGCAGTCACATCATTAAATCCCCAATAGGTCAGCAGAAGTGCAGATAGCAGAAGCAGAAGGAGGAATCGGATTACTTCACTTTAACTAGTTCTGGAAGGGCATTTAGCAGACCATTTTCAGTTTGACAGGATCAGTTAGCACAGTAAGAAGGGAGGAAGGCCATAATTTCCTCTCTGTGGGAATGACCATGGAGAAATCAGGTGGTAGGAGAGCTATAAGCATTTACTTTGTGAGGGTAAGCTTTGAAACAGGTGTCATTTGTTTTGTCTCTGCTTATAAATGATCTAGTAGCAGTCAGCTGGATTCTGAGATTTCGTTTTTTGTCCAGACTAGTAGGTAGTTTTTTGAATGAGGAATGGGACTAAGGAGTAGGAGATGTTGTGTGAACTACCTCTACGTGGCATATTAGTAATGCCACATCTTGCTCATCATCACCAAACCCCTGAATTATCAGCAGATGGTTCCTGCTTGCGGACCAGCACCGTTGTCTAGAATATTGAAGATGAGACAGAGAGACAGACTGTCAGCGCATGTTTACGCAGAGGAATGAACAAGCAACTTGAAAAAAAAACAAACAAAAAAACATGTATCTGAGACAGGAGCTATTTCCCTTCAGCTGGCACAACCTTGATTATATTTAGACCTATATGCAACTTGGAAAGGCCTGGTGGGAGCAGCTCAGAGTCAGGCTAGTCTCTGGTTTTCAGAGAAAAACTGTGGTGCAGATGTTCTGGTTTAGCCTCAGTCAGCAACTAAGTACCATGCAGCTGCACCCCCCCCAAACCTGGTGGGGAGGAGAATCAGAAACAAAAAAGTAAACATTGTGGGTGGAGATAAGAACTGTTCAATAATAATGATGATGATGATAACAACTTTAAGAGGTACTGTCCACCTCAAATGACTCTATGATTCTATGAATTGTAGTGAAAAAAAAACCCCAACCTCCACACACTAACTGATGCCCAATCTGTCCCCAAGCAGCAACTGGCAAATCCCAACCAGCTGCCCTCAGTTTATAGACTGAGCATGACATTCTGTCGTGTGGAATATCCCTTTGGCCAGTTTGGGTGAGCTGTCCTGGCCATAATTCTTCCTGTGTTCTTGTGCATCTGCTAACTGGCAAACCATAGAAAACTGAAAAGTCATGGATTTAGGGTAAGCACTACTGAGCAACAGCCAAAACATCAGTGTGTTATCTACATTATTCTCGTACTGAATCCAAAACACAGCACTGCACCAGCTACTAGGAAGAAAATTAAATCTGTCTCAGCTGAAAGCAGGGCAGGAGGGAAGTTCAGCAGCTGGTGTCTAAGTCAGGGAAAGTCACCCTTCCATGGGTGAGAGGTGGGAAGAGAAGTTATATATTTGAAAAGACAGAAAGAAGTGGTTTGGTACATTGCAGCAAAAAGTTCGAGGTGAACAGAGGATGAGCCTAACATATTTTTCTAACTAAAGGTAATGTTGTGGGAAACTCCTGGCATGGTGAATGCCAGTACCCTAATGGATTATTCCTGTGTCTGTGCCAGAGAGGGATCCACTGGTGCCAATTTGTGGCAATACTCAGAGATTTGCCTCTGTGTGACTTGCTATTCCTGAAGAAGTTTATCTTCCACTAGTGAAGGTCTAACTTGCCCATTAGAGTGGTGCTTGCAAGTCCTGATAATGGCAATACAGGCTGTATAGTCTCTGGATTGATGTGTTCGATTGTGCTTTCCTTTGAAGTGACCTGTGGGTCTTCACAATAACTTGTATGGGGCTATGTTTGGGATTTGTGCAGGAAACAGTGTTGATAACACAGGGATGTTTTTGGTGCTGCTGAGCAGCACTTACACAGTGTCAAGGCTTTTTTTCTCTCTCATCCCACCTACGTGTGAGGAGACTGGGGATGTAGAAGAAGCTAGGAGGGGACACAGCCAGGGCAGCTGACCACAAGGGATATTCCATATTGTATGGTGTTCTGCCCAGCACATAACATTGGGAGAAGAAGCAAGGGGCGGGGGGTGGTGGTGGTGTTGGAGTTCAGAGTGATGGTGCTTGTCTTCCCAAGTAAACACTACAAATGATGGAGCCCTGCCCTTCTGGGGATGACTGAACAGATGCTTCACCATAGGAAGTGGTGAATAAATTCCTTATTTTGATTTGCTTGTGTTCACAGCTTTTGCTTCACCTGTTAAACTCTCTGTGCCCCAACTCTGCATCTCACTTTTATTTTTGCAATTCTCTCCCCCACCCCACTACTGGGGAGTGAGGGAGAAACTCCATGGGGCTGGGGTTAAACCATGACACTGAGTAAGATCAGTCTGCTCTGTCACAGGGATATGAAAAATATGTCATGTACAGCTGTGGCAAATTCAACATTTTAAATAGATGATAAAATAGATACCAATTTTCAACTTTATTCCTTCAGTGTAGTAAGTTGCAAGACGTGTAACATAAGCTTGAAAATAAAGCATGTTAGATAATTGTATCCTAGTATTTACTTTCTGAACTGGTCTAAGGAGAATGTTTTAATGTAGTGAACAGGCCTGCTTTAATGTTCATAAGAGTTTCAGTATAAAATCCTAATGAGCAATAATCTCTCTCTAATTCCTCTAATGTAGTCTCTGGTCTGAATGATAGTACTTGTATTACTTTCTATGAAACATATTTACCTCCTGCAATTCATTTGACTGTAATCCTTTTGCAGCTTATATTTGGCTGGTTTTGTTATATACTTATTAGTAACTCTATCTAAGCACAGATATGTTTCTTTAAAAAAAACCCTAAACATATTTAAATAGTACTGAAATAAGATTCTTCTAGCTGCAGCTATAATAACACCTCTAATGTTTAACAAGCCACAAGAACTGGAAGAATAGAATAATTTACTTGGCTCGTAAAAGAGCAGAAGTAGTTACATAAAATGAACATATCAGTCTGCTGTTATTCCTATTCCACACAGTTCCCTGTGGCTTATTTCATTTTAGGCTTATTTTTTTTTTCTCAAGGAAAATTAATTCAATGATGATACAGTTTCTTCTGGGTCAGAGAGACCAGGTTAGCCAGAAAGAAATGACTTCTCAGAAACAGAAAGATGATATGTTTCCTGGCTTTCAACCCTGTTACTAGGAGAATAGATGGGTATAAATTTCAACAAATACAAAATAAGCCAAATCGGAGAACTGGTCCAAGAGGGATTCTGAAATGAGACAAAAACAAATGGGTTTATAGAAGTGTAAAACAAAATACTACATTACTTGTATCACTTTTCCTGAAGACATAAAAAGATATTAAAAAGTCATTAGCCATACTAGCTTAGTCACCTGAGAATCTTCGGGAATGACACTTCAGTTACACTTTCGTAATGACTGTGTGGGTTTATGGAAGTGGAAAGACAACAGAATTAATTCTTCTGGAGTAAATCTTTGTAGGAAAGATGGCAGAGTGTTCCTAACAGCAAACAGACAAGCTGCTGCTCCAAACACACATTTAAAGGTCAGGCCCTTTGTCATATCTAGTCATGGTGGCTAATATTTCAGTCTGTGTTAGGTCTGTGGAGGTAGTGCTGGCAGCTTCTGTGGAAGTCTTGTTATGTCTGTTTGCCTTTTCAGTCACCCAATAGTTTTATATCTTCTCGTTTTATAAGGCTGTGCATTGTACCTCCCTAATTTTATGCTTTTTTGGGAAAAGTGTAACTTTTGGGGCAGTTTGGAAACTACTACTAGCTGTTTGATATTGTCACTTGGCAGTCAGAAGTCTGTCTTCACAGGAGAGGGCACTTGCACTGTTTTCAGGAAGAAGGGGGCCTTGAGACCAAATGTCCCACTGCCTCAATGAGTGGTCTAGTGGCACTGCTGGCTTGCAGCTAGTGTACTTAGTACTGAGTACCATAATTCAGCTGCTCCTGACTTGTCTCCACTGGAGTGCATGGAGCTCTGACAGTTTTGTGTAGAACTGTTCTGCTACTTGTCTTGGGTGATGTAGGGGAAAAAGGAATTTGTTGTTGTATGTTCTATATTTTAGCCCAATCCTTTGTCCTGTCTTGCTGGTGGGGAATAGCAAACCTGTGTACAAAGTAATTGCATTCTGTGACTTGACTGGAAGCAAGAGCAATTTTCATAGTTTATTTGCTAGAGTGATTTCCAACTCTTTGAATGAAAGATGAGCTTGTGAAATCGAAGTCTATGTTTAAGGCCTATAAAACATGACATGTTAAGAGAAGGATGTGTATGTATAACTAAATTTCCTCCAAGGGATTTCACAGAGACCCAGGCTGAAGTTATCAATACTGTAGGGATGTGTTCAGCCAGAGTGACCAGATGAAAGGTGATCTCCCTACTGTGAGTTAGCACTGCTGGTGCTCCCAGTCCTGGAAACCCTATGGCAAAAGGGATTGCTGAGAGTAGCCACTGCTCTGTTTTGTGATGACAGAAGTTCAGCTTTTCTTTATGTATTTTGCTGTCCCTCTCTACACAGCCCCATTGAGATTACAGTTTTGCACTGGCTCTAGCCATTGACATGGTACTAGAGTATCTGTGATATCGTGCATAGCAGGAAGCCAAGGTAATGATAGAGCTAGGAAAATAGCCATTAATTCTGACTATAGCCTATCTTGTGCTTAGATCTTATTTATATTGCTTCTCTCAGTCAGTTTTAAGTCCTCAATAGTCTGTCATTGATGATAATTATCACAGTTGAGAAATCATTGCTGGGTAATAAATTGTTTCTGAAGGAGATTGAGGGGCAACAAATGAAGATATTTGGTGTCCTACAAATCATGTCTGTTTCTGTACAACTTTAGTGTGAAAATATCCTGTGCTTGCCTCTTGTCTTTTCCTTCTAATCCTCCAGGGTGAGAATGAGGGTACTGGCCCTTGTGAGGGCGTATCCTGGCCCTGGGCATTGTGCAGGGCTTTTCCACAGCCAAGGGATATAGCAGGGTACAGATATCTCCTCTAAAGTGCAGAGGCTGCTTTCCTTGGCCTAGGGGCTTACCTGCTTCTGGTTTAGCCAGGTATACAGCAAACCCCTCCTGGCTATGCCAGACACATGGGGGACTAGTGGACAGTAGCTCACTCTTGGGAGCTCTCCCTCCTCAGACATCACAGTATACTCTTAGGAGGTGGTGTCTGGATTCCTCCCATCCCCAAGCTTTGTTCTTGTCTCTTATTAGAATGATGAAGGTAGGTGACATGGTCTAATTCCAGCTGGCAACTGAGTGTCATGCAGGTGCTCACTCACTGTCCCACCAGCAGGATGGTGGAGGGAATCAGAAGAGTCAAAGCGAGAAAACTCATGGGTGGAGGCAAAGATACTAAAATAGGTAAAGCAAAAGCTGTGCACACTGGCAAAGCAAAACAAGGAATTCATTAACCACTTCCCATGGGCAGGCAGGTGTTCAGCCATCCCCAGAAAGGCTAGGCTCTGTCGTGTGTACTAATGACTTGGGAAGGCAAACGCCATCACTCTGGAAGTCTGCCACTTCCTCCTTCTTCCATCAGCTTTATATACTGGAATGATGCCGTATGGTATGGAATATCCCTTGGACTGGTTTGGATCAGCTTCTCACATGTCCCTTCCCAAGTTCTTGTGCACCCCCAGCCTCTTCACCGGAGGGGCAGTACAAGAAGCAGAAAAGGCCTTGATGTTATGCAAATGCTGCTAAGCAATAAGGAAACCATACCTGTGTTACCAACACTGTTTCTGACACAAATCCTAAACGCAGCCCTATGCCAGCTACTGTGAAGAAAATTATCTCTACCCCAGCCAAAACCAGCACATTGGACTAGGTGCAGTGGTACACCTTCCCACCACCTCCTCCAAGTGAGGGCAACAGACCTGTGTCAAATACCTCTCTGCAGCACAATAAGCAGAGGCTGGGCTAAGTATTTATTTTTTACTTGCCTTCCCTCCCCTCCTCCCCCTTTCCAGTTTGTATTGTGTTCTCTCTTACTTCTAACAGTGCTTTCGTAAAATTTCACTTTTGAGGCTTGACCTGCTGTTTCTTTTTGGAGAGGTGGGAGTGACACCGAGTGCTTTGCCATGGCTTTTGTGAGGCTGAGCTTGAAAGTTTCAGCACTGTGATGTTTATGAAGGAAAAATAGAAACATATAGCAAAGTTATTGGAAGTCTCTAAGAAACTTCTTGCTGGGTATAGCCAAAGTGAGAGAGCTGACTGTCTGGAGCTCTCCTTGCAAAATGAGGGCTGTTTGGTTTTACTCCTGTAATTTATTAGCAGATTTTGGGATGTGTGGGACAGTCGGGATCTGTTTCTTCATGCTTAAATTTGCCTGGGATCTCACTTTAAACATGTGAGCAATACGACTGGTTGTGCTTTTAATATGGAGTGTGTGGGGCAGTGGGGAGTGGTGGGGGTGTTGTTGGGGAAGGGGGAAATTGTTTGGGTCCTTTGTTTAGTAAAGCCAGGTAGAAAAGGGGTTATATTGTTACTGAACAAGGGCCATGCTTAGGCATTTAGAAGCTTGGGTGCTCCTAGAACTATGGCTCTGGCAGCAGTGGGTTGGCCTGGGAATATGCCAACCTCATTCTTGAGCTCTCCAGGTTTCCTAGATTATATGAGTTAAGTGTCTGAAATTTGTTTGGATGAAACTAGTCCTCAGGTCCTGATCCAGAGTCAGGTGTTATTTCACAGGAGTGGCAGCAGGCTTGTATCTATTTTAGGATGATTTCAGGATGTGTTTTGACATGACATCAAGTGATACTTGGTGTCTCCTGCAAGGTTGTGTGAGCTGACTGTCCATTTGATGAGGAACTAAAGGCAGACAAACTACAAGTAATTGCAATAATCAGGTTGTGGGGGCATGGGGGGAAATCAATACCTGAGGCAGAATTTCAATATTCGGAAACAAATGTCAGCAAAGTCAGGTAATATTCAAGACATGGAAATGGACTGAGGGTAGGGTGAGGGGAAGTGGTGTGTAGTGTTTTGCCCGTTTTTAATTTTTTTTTTTTTTAATTCGTGCTTGTTTTGATTGTGTGTTTGTTTGGTTTTGTAAGTTTGTTTGTTGGGTTTTTTTTTTTGATAGCCTTCAAGTTCTGCATGTAATTCACATGGCAGGTTACAGTCCAAATTGATTTTGAAGGTAAGGTTTTATCCAAAAGTTTCACCTGTTGAAAGCAAATAGAAGAAGACTATTAACTATGAGGACAATGTGGTGACAAGGTATCATAACTTCAGGTTTGGATACATTTGATTGTGGGAAAACTTGATTACATTTGAGTTTTCAGTGTTGCATGGAGCCAGGGAAAAGGGAGCCCAGCATAACAGCATCAAATGAGGTAAAAGTGAAATAAATCTATGGAGTAATAGAAAGCTTTTGAGAAATGCAGTGTTTCGGTAAAGGACAACAGCACAAAGACCAGCATGGCCTATGGATTCTCAGTAAACTGAAATTTCAGGCAACTTTTTATGTAGTAACCAGCTGAGCTGAAAAGGGAGAGGTCCAGCTGAGCTGAAAAGGGAAAGGAGAAACATACTAGACAATAAGGACTTGTCTCTGGGGGGCAGCTAAGTTCTAAATCAATTGTATGATGCTCTTGAAATGCCAATGAATGCTGCCAAGCATTATATTAAAATTTCATCATCATTAATGCTGAAAACTGAATGACATACAGGCTAAAATAACAGCTGATAATTCACCAGTATATAAATTTAATAAAATGTTGTTCACCAGCACAAGCTGCAATACATTGTCCAGTTATCCCCTTGATTAGAAACTACCTGTCAAAACAGTCCTTTTTTGTTAGGTGAGCACAGATCAAAGACAGTATTTCTTGTTCTCTGGTGTATTTACTGCCAGAAATAGGTGGCTGTTTATTCAAACTGGGTATAGCTACTAAGGAACACAGCTTTTTTGCTTTCTGTAAACATGTTATGGTCTGCATCAGAGGAATGCCCGTAGGCCCAGCTGAGTTCAGGACTCCATCATTCCAGTCAGCATCAGTCCCTGCCCTAAAGACTTAAAGTATAAATAGACAAGAACCAGTGGGCTGGGAACTGGAAGCAGTATTTCAAAAGCAGGTAGAATTGATTACAAAGACTCCTTTAGTTATCCTTGGAAAACCCAAAGAATTTATTTTTGAACCTATGTCCAACATATGGCTTTACCTGTAACAAGATGCTTCTTGAAATGGGACTTAATTATCCAGAAGCTTCTTAAAGATTTACCTGTAGAAGTAGATTACTCTATTTAGTTAAAAATAAGATTTTTTTTCCTGGACATATCAACTTGAATATAGACAGCAAGTTTGTCTATTATGATACTGAGTGCTAAGTTGCCTAAATTTTGACTGCTAGATACTTACGGTCCCCATATGATGCTGAAGCTAACTTTGTGTTTACTTGCTACCTCAGTGGTTTGCATCTCTTTTTTTTACTGTTTATTCAGCATGTGAAAAATATTCAAATACTTCATCTGCCCAGGAGATTTTGAAAGCAACTATTTCCCCGGTCATGAACTGTTTGACCATTTTTAAGACATTTTAGGATGCTTTTGATGGTTTTTGTTGAAGCTTTTCCACTTCTCATGAATGAGCAAGAATTCAGTGGAGTGCAAGTAAGGGAGAGACTGTCTTTTGGAGTGGTTCCTAAGGTGGGTGAAACCTTGCCCCTTAGCTGTGCTGAGAGGGCTATTTCTATTTTTTAATATTTCAGGGTTCTTTGGGAATTAATCTGGAATGCAGTGACCAGTCTGGTCAAGGAACTGGTCCAGAAATGCAATTATGCTGTTTGTTTTAGTTGATAATTAGGTATGTATTATGGCATGTGAAATAGCATGATTTCAGGAATTAAAAATGAGAGCATTCTGTCACATCTTCTTATGCCTAGAGGTATACTATCATTTAATGATGATGCAATCTCCTGACATATGGGAAAATGGGGTTTACACCACTGTTTATTTTTACAAGTCGTTATGCTTAATAAACAAAACATGAGGGAACAGTTGAGGCATACCAATACTGCTATCTTCACAAATGTAACACTCATGTTCTCTGAGGTATTTCATCTTTATTGGTGTGCTGGAGCTTTTGTTAATTCCACAGCAGCTGGCAATTCTAGATGGTATTGCCTAGAGGGTGTGGGTATAGGCTTGTCTAATATTGGGGATTACATGATAATGTTGAGTAATGGAATAAAATATTACATATTTTGTACTAGCAAAATCTTTCATTAACTCCAAGCAACTCTGACCATTAGAACCTTTAATGCACTTCCCTAATTAGTATACTGAAGCCCCTACTTTCATTAGATATTCACAGCCTCAGTGCATTGATTCTTTATCCCTCATAATGGCAGGGGCTGCTGTCCAAACCAGTTATTTTGTTGTAGTTTGTGTGTCTTGATATATTCTGGTGTTTCTTATGTGGTTGGATATCTGCCCAGGATTGCTTGGAAGCATGAAATACTAAAAAAAAAAAATTATCTGGTTTTATTGTATTTGTCAGGGATATGGTAAACCATAAAAATAAAACATATTGTAGGACTACACTAACTCACAGTAATGGTCTTGAATCCTTCTGTGGGAAACTAGGTGTTACAAATTAACAAGCAAATGTGCATTCACAAATAAGTACTACCTTACTCATTTATTTGGACAATTGTTCTTTAAATAATTTATGGCAACACTTCATATTGATCAACTAGTACAGATACCACAGTAGTATGTCCTGCAAGAGTAAAGAGGGAATGGTAATGCACATTTACTGCAAAGGGTTTGAGAAACAGGTTGGCTCTAGTGGGAAAAAAATTATGCTTGTGAAATATGCAGGATGTGCATGAGTAGTGGTCTGTAAATCCTGGAGACCCTGATGAGCCTATAGAGAAAACTGGGGAAGACAGGGTGTCCTGCTCCATGCAGGTCCTGGTCCTACCATGTCTCAGGGTTTTGGCTTGGTTAGTCCTCCTTTCTCTTACTGCAGGCACTGCAAAGGCAAATGTTTGGATTTGTATTATCAGCTGAAAGATTGGTTAGGCGTTGCGATAAGTTGCCCAGGGAAGTGGTGGATTCGCCATCTCTGAAGTGTTCAAGATGCTTAGAGATATGGTTTCGTAGTGCTTATGGTGGTGTTACGTTGACAGTTGGACTAGATGCTGTTGAAGGTCTCTTCCAACCTTGATGATTCTGTGATTATGTGATATTTAATGTTATGTTTAGCTTCTGCTGCTAGGTGTGAAAAATATATATAGATGCCCTCAAACCTCATCTTTTATTTTTTGAGACTGTTTTGAAAACTGTCGAGGGGAGGCAGGATGCTGCAGTGCTAGAGCCCTAGCCTGGAAGACAAGGGATGATTTCTTCCTCTTCTGCTGAGTTCTGTGAGATGGGACAGTTGCCAGTATTTTTCTGTACCATAGTTCACGCAGTATTGTTTTATCTCACCTGACAGGCTGGGAGTAATTGCAGCAGGATCCTAGTGGATGGATATGCTGCATGTATTTTGAAATAGTCCAAAACTTGATGCTAGGGAGTTTTGGTTCTGAAGGTATTAGCAGCTTAGATATTGCAAAGGCAGATTCCATTACCTATGGGAGTCATTGTCCTAAGCACTGGTATTTCATTTTAGAGATTGCCTGATTTGACCAAGACTGGAAAGCAGTCTTGGAAAATTGCTATGCCCAGACAAATGGACTGCTGTGGCAATTAGGGTGTACCTTTTACAGAACAGACAGCGTGAGAAAGACATTTCAAAAGACAAGCACTTCCCCTTGCCCCTTCCTCCCTGTCACCAGAACAACTGGTTCACAGCTTCCACAGTTTTCAAAGCAACAGTCATTCTAATGAGTCAATGCCACTTTTTGCCTATTTCTTTCAATAGCATGGAAGAAAGGTGCCACTGAGAATCAGAGAATGAATCAGGTTGGAAGGGACCACAGTGGGTCATCTGCTCCAACCTCTCTGCTCAAGCAGAGTCATCCTAGAGGATTATGCCCAGACAGTTTTTGAGTATCTCCAGTGAGGGAGACTCCACAACCTCTCTGGACAATCTGTTCCAGCACAAACTTCTTCCAGCGAGAGCTTCTAGAATTGTTTTTGGTTAAATTTAGATTTTGTTTTAATATTGTCTTCTGATATCAAATTTTCACTGTAATAAAAGTAGATTTTGAGCCTTGTTTTGACACTTTGATAGGCACAGGAGGTATTTGTCTCTTGGAGAAACATTTACTGGATAAAAGCATCTCAGCATGGCAGGGCAGAGCAGTTATGGTTAATGCATGTTGATATGTCCTAACTGTCACTTGCTCGTATATGACAGCATATATTTGACTATAAATGCAAAAGACTTTAAAGAGTCTCTGGAAAATTTGGCTGTCCTCTAGGCAGAGTTGTGACTGGAGGGGTTGTGGAACACAATGTGCTCTATTGCTCCAGTTCAAATCCTTCTGATAAAAAAAGTCAGGTGAGAAATTCGGAAATGCCAGGCTATTGCAGCTATTTCCAGCCAAATGAATTAACTTTGACTTATTTTTCTCCCTGATACCCTTCACCAGTCTGCCCCCCCCCTGCAGAAAAAGTACATTTTTTTTCTTTTCTTTTTGATTAATTGCTTGTTCATTTGAAAATTGAACTGGAGATTCACTTGACTAGAACCTTTCTTGTCCTAAGTGATTTTGATGTAAATTAAAATTTTGTCCACTTGTTGGGGTTTTTTGTTTGTTGTGATTTGGTGTTGAGGGTGGGAGTGGGTGAGTGGTGGTGTTTTGGTTTTTATTAACAGTGAAGAACAGTGAAGTGGCTTCAATTTTTCTGGCTCGAGGGGTCTGCACTGCATTGAACCATCTTTGCTTGATCACAACATAGAGCATAGTTTCTACAATAATAGAATTTTTTTGAGTCCAGCTGCAAATTTGCCTGGTTGTGACGTAAGAAATGTTATCTCCCTCTTTTATTGGCTGGTTTAGGTGGAAAGTTCTACAACTTCCCTGTTGTCTCCTTGGAACTTCTTGTCAGCTCCAGTATTTGCTCATTCACAGTTGGTTTAATTTGGGATTGGTTCAGGGCCATCATTTGTTTGGATTTAATATCTATTTGTTCCACAGCATGCTCCCCTGGAGTTAAGCTAAAGAAGTCACTACATGTTTGGTTTTTTTCAGGAGCAATCCTCATCTGAAGTCTTGAGGCCTCCCTTTCCTTTTTGGCAGTAGCTCTCCCTTGTAACTCCTCTGTTAGATAATTTAACCTAAACTGAAGGCTGATTCTGAATTACTGCTATCAGGAAGGGACTTGGTCTCAAACCAGCTTTCACTCCCCCCTTCCTATTATTGATTGCCCTGTGACAATACTTCTGTGGTATGTAGCAAAGCAATCCTAGTCATAAATACTGCATAGACTATTCATCTGCAATAATTTGGGTGAAATAAAATGCATTTTTGTGTTAGCCAATCTGGTGGCTGTCACTGCAAAGTCAACAATTGCTCAAGGTTACTGTGCATTTGATAATGGAGATTTTTAGGGTTGGTTTTTTTCCTTTTCTTTTTTATTCCCAGTATGCTAAGAATAGGGAAATATCCATGGTAACTGTGTGTTATGTCATGGCAAATGCTGAATTTCTGAGTGTGAAATAGTGACAGCTGCATGGTACCATTTCTAAGCATTTTCAGCGTATGTTTGTTGGGCAAGATAAGAAAGTTACCTCATACATTACCAACTTTAAAGCATCTGAGATTCAGTATCCTGTGTTTGTACTTCTCTTCATGCTTTGCTTTTATCTATAGCAGTAGGTGCTTGGAAAAAAGAGCCTTGCCAGCAAACTCTCCAAGCTTGTGAATCTTTGGAGAGTATAATTAATGTCCTTTGAGACACAAGTGAGGAGAGAAAGAGAGAAATCTAAATTTACTCATACTTTTTATTATTTCTGCACTCAAAAGCTCCATGTCCTACCGGTTTTATTCAGAATCAAATGTCAGTTCAGAACACCCATGAATTACTGACAACTTGCATATTTATGAACAGAGCTGTGGCAAGTTCTCAAGCTTTTGTTTTTTTTTCTGTAAACTTAACTACTAACAAATCTTAGCCACATTAATGTCTTGAGAACTTGGGCAGTGGGAAAGGGGGGAAGAACTTGAAAGTGGGAAGAGACCATTAATTGAGCAACAGTCATATCCAGTCAGAGCAAAGGTCTGTCTTAAGGAGCAGTCCATGCACTGTGTGGTGTAGACTATCACAGAATCATAGAACAGTTTGGGTTGCAAGGTATCCTTACAGACCATCTAGTCCAACATCCCTGCAATGAGCAGGGACATCTTCAACTAGATCAGGTTGTTCATAGTCCCACCCAGTCTGACCATAAATATTTCCAGGGATAGGGCAGGTGCTACAGCAATTTCTGCTGACTTTGAAGTCTGAAGGGAGAAAACAGTGCTTTCTATGAGAGGCTGTGATAATAGTACAGACTAAAATTATGCTATGACAATTTGTTGGCTTTTCAACTTGAAATTTTATTTAAAATAAATACTTTTAAAAATTTATGTTTAAAATTCTTAGTTTCATCGCTGAGTGCCTGTTACAAGACTGACTCACTTATATCCTCCTACCTGCTAAGGTTTGGTAGCCAAAAGTCACTAAAATATCTTGCAAACTAAAGATAGGTTTTCTATGAATATATGAGTATGAGTCTATGAATTCTCATTATTTGGTTCTGGTGGGCTTTTTCCATGGGATATGCATGTGGGAAATAGAATGCCACTCGATGCTTCCACTCTAGATATTTTTTTCTCCCTTGTAAAGTACTAGTTGATGATCTGCTGTGCTTTTGGTTGCCACTGAAGACACTAAAGGTTTTGGGATATGAGGGAATGTGATAGTCCCTTCCATGCCAGGGTAAAACCAATTAATGTGGTGCAACGTTCAGAGACAGGTGTGTGGCTCTTCTGAGAATTTCAAGGACATCGTACATATCCTTTTTAACATTCAGTGTGCCTGTTTTTGTTCCCATTTATTTTACTGAGAATCCTGCAAATTTAGCTAGGACAAGAAATTCTCCAAGTTCAATAATAACTACATTCATTTCATTACCCATGTTCACATTTCATCCCAGCCCAGCATTTAAAACCTAGGCAAGCAGTGAATTTAATTATATTGTAAAATATTGGAATTATTTCTGGACATAATATTGAGACTCTAGGGACAGTAACTTTTTGATTCTTGAAATACAACATGCCCATTTAGGTCATAATTTTAGCTGCAATGTTACTTGCTCCTTGTAATAGATTTCAAGGAAGACTCAGCTTCGTTTTTTAGAGGAGTACTGCACTGTACGGTACAGTGTGTTTGGTAGATGATGACCCAAACCACGTGGGCTCAGAATTTCTTTTTCTGTGTTCTCAGTGTTGTTAGTGGATTTACACCTTAGTGTGAATGTAGTGTTAACTTGCTTGTACAAACAATGCATTCATATTTTAATTTTCAAAGAACAATAGCCTGTAACCAGTTAACGCCTTTTAATACTTTGGTTAAGGGGAAATGAAAAGATAAAGTCCTTCACAAGAGTACTTGGCTTGCTGAAATAGGTCAGCTATTGCAAACAAACCTATGCTACTGCCACAGAGAACTTCAGGGGCAGATCTAGGAGCCAAACAATAGTATTTTCAAGATTCTTTCTGGAAGTTTGTCTGTATGAGACTGTACTTTGGAATATCACAGCC
Source organism: Anabacerthia variegaticeps (assembly GCA_035583185.1). Classification (NCBI taxonomy): domain Eukaryota; kingdom Metazoa; phylum Chordata; class Aves; order Passeriformes; family Furnariidae; genus Anabacerthia; species Anabacerthia variegaticeps. Next base: position 27,699,696 of record JAWWEW010000131.1, on the reverse strand, counting down.
ACAGATGAGTTGCTCAAGGTAGGTAATGGTCTGCAGCACCAGGAACTTCTGTCTCTACCATTGCCCAGTATCCAGGACGTGCCTTGTGTGTACACTCAGTTTGCACACACAAAACAAGCGGGTGAGACTGATGATCACCTGTTAACGTCAATGCAACTGAATATGAGAAGGCTGGATGTGGTATTTGATGCTTTTTATAATAAGAATGCTCTATTGTCTTTGACCCACTGTTATTCAAGAGGTTGTAAGAACTGGAACTTTCAAAAAAATGAAATTATTTAGAACTTGAATTATTTCTTTTGACTTTCTCTGAGATTTAGAGATGGGTTTGTTGATAATCACAGATGTGGTTAGCTATATAATGCTCACAAAAGTGTACAAGCTCATATTCTTTCTGCCTTTAATGGGGGTCAGTAGAGTGTTTCCAAAGTTTGTGTGCCTATGATAGGCAGGTATAACTTCAGAACTGATGCCTTCAGCTGAACTGCAAGCGCTTGGCTCTGGCAGAGCTCCTGGGCTGCTTCGACTGTGCTGTAAAACATTTTGAATCATGGCTCAGCCTGTTGGTAGGAATGGCCAGGTTATTTTCCTGCACTGATTATTTAGACCTTGCTACAGTATGACTTCAGCTGATCTCTGCATTTGTGCATAATTTTGTTTGTAATTACAAGTGCTGTTCTCTTAGGCTGCTTGCAGTTTTCTCTTGGTTCCCGTACTGGTGCATGATGAGAGACTATTATCTTGGTCCGTGTCTGGCCTTTGCCACTTGCGAGAATCTGTTCATTTCTTGCCAAGTTATGCTAAACAAGAACAGAGAAGTGGGACTTTGACCTTGAAGGAGAAACATCTTGGGTACACTGAAATTCTTCTGCAGCCTGGCTACTTGCTGGCAGCCAGTCAAGGATGAGTCAAGGATTAAAACAAGAGGACAGCGATGATGAAGTAACGACCAGTGATCCAAAAAGGGAGACCCTTGATATACACTACAAAGTGCAGGGGGATTTCCAGTTACGTAAGGCAGGGGAGGGACTGGAGGCCTCAATCTGGACGTTTGCTGGCCACATACACCTGGATAATGTCACAGACCAAGTGTATAAAAACAGACAGTTCCTGCTCCAGGTGGAGGTCTATACTGGCACAGAGGACAATGTTTCCTCCACGGGGACGCCTGCTAAGTGCATTAAGCCTACTGAAGCCCAAGGATGCAGCAGCTAGTCATATTGGGGATCTTGAGCACATTGGGGTTGGTATGTACAAGTAACTGTGTGAGCAGTGTATGAGTGAGTGGGAGTTGAGGGTTGTTTTTTTCCCCCTTTTCTCAGTTTTTCCTTTTGTTTGCTGTTTCTTTGCAATAAATGCTGTTTGCTTGAATTTTGAATAGTGTCATAGTTTCAGCCCAGAATCCTTCCAAATCCTCATGATAGCAGTTGTGATTACACTAAAAGAAAGTTCATGGCTTTTGCTGATTTGGTTTCCTTCTTTCCAGAAATCTTCTCCAGATCGTTAATCCGAATGTTAAATGAAATCATAGAAGGGAACCTTGACGTAGTCTGAGGGCTTCTTGTAGCATCAGTATAACTGATAGGTCTAGTGGGAGCTAAAACTAGAAGATTGTCCAGCAGAGAAGACAACCAGATAAACATCAGCAATGTTGTCAGTGATCCTGCCAGTGGTACTACATTTTGCAAAAGACAGGTCTTTTCTACAGTCAGAGTTCTTTGATTGCCTTAACTTTGATCTCTTTTGCCATCACAATTTCTCAACAGGTGCGCGCAGGAACCTGGGGAGAGTTTGGGGTGTAAAATGCCCAAGCCACATGTTATTTTTTTCTTTTTTTTTTTTTTTTCACTGGGGCCAGGACTGTACAATGTCTGCAAAGGAACAAGTAGTAGGAGGCAGCATAAAAGCGTTGAGAGGAAGTGAGAACTGCTGGCTGCTACTCACTGCTTGTCCTGGGGAATAAAAGCACTACTTTGAACTGCTATAAGAAGAAGTGTGAGCTTCTTGAGTCTCTTGATGTTAAAGTAAATTATGTGGATGTGTGTGTGCGTAGATGGGTTATTTAGAATGATACGGTGGATTTAATTTAAACTGATCTTCAAAGGGATGTCAACAAACTGTTTCATTTGCCAGGGGAAATCACCTTTTATTGTCTTTAAATGAGAATGGTAATTAGGAGGAACTTTGGGTGAAAATTGTTTCTTGGGCTAACTTGTTACTTCAGTATCCACTACATTACCAAGGGGAAATATCCATGTCTCCATCTAATCTGAAGTCATCAACAAGTGCTCAAAACCACACGTGGCTTGTTAGTAAAGTCTGTAATTAGAAGAAGGAAGGGAAATCCCTAGGAGCAGCTTGTAATAGGACCTGAATAAAAGGGTCAGCTTTCTCCCTTGCTCTCTGTTCCTTCCAAAGTCTGAATGGTCTACTCTAGCTCAGAACTGCTGCTCCTATTATAAGTGTTGTTTGGCCATGAAGAAGAAAGGAAAATTGAGAACTATAACCTGAGCAGGTTAAGAAAAATACTGCTGTGTTCTATCAGGTCAGGAAGCAGATACTCTTCTCTAAACTACTAAACGAGATTCATAGTGATCAAATAGCAAGGTTGCTGTTGACTTAAGTGGATGTTCATAACAAGCAACGTGGAAGGGTAAGGGCCAGAATTTTACCTAAAACCTATAAAGTAATCAGAATTTGTCAGGAACTTAACACTTAAATTTTGACAGCAGCTGGACACTTACAGATAGGAGTGTCTAATGTTTGTGCATCTCTAAGATCTTTATCTTCTTTTTTATACATTCATAGTGTGGACTCTCCTCCTGACAACCTTTTTAAGAACAGCTGCAAATGAATATATACCATTTTAGGTGTATATATAATACTTGGGTGCTGAAGTTTTGAGATGGTCCAAGGTGGTCTCTGTTGGTAGGGCTTTGTGGCGTAAAGAACCCATGCCTTGGGCTTTATTTGATATTTGTGTTCTCAAATGTGCCTTATCTGTTTTCATAGCAGCATACGTACATTTATCTGAAGGAGAAAATGGGATTTTAGTCTATTGGGGTTTTTTAAGTATGATTATTCAGAGGAGGGGAGAGGGAGGTAAGGGGTTTGAATTATTGTGTACATCTTAACAGACAGCTGTGTTGCAAAGTAGTTTTGTCTTTCATACACAGTTCCTCATTCCTGTCAGCAGTGATTGTCTGAATCATGTATAAAGGAGAAAAGGTGTTTGGGTAGGTGTGGATTTCTACCAGAACACAGTTTTTAAAACATCAGTGACATTTTTAACGTGTGCACACTCAGCATAACATATTCATTCTTGGTTGCTTCCTCATTCTTTTAGCTAATTAAAGCAATTTATTGGGGCATGAATATGCAACAAAACTAACTCTCAGAAGATTTTTTTTTTCCTGGTTATGAATGTAGTCTGCATTTTTATTTTCCATATGCCATTCCAACTGCTGGTGCATGGTTTTTTAGCGTTATAATCTTGCACCTTGTTTCTTGAATGGCATTGGTTAAAGCTATGTACTTTCCTAGTGATGGTTATTTCTTTTAGTTTAAAAATGAAAATACTAATGATATTAAAAAGAGCGGGACAGCCTCCCCCCCTCGCCCCAAAAGAGCTTTCTCTGTGCATGATTCTTGTATCTATTGAAGGACATGTATTAGGAATTTTAATACATATTACTTCTAAATTCACACATATCATAATAAGTGCATGTATAGATAGCAGACGGTTTTGTGAATAACTAATGGTGTAGGAATTACTGTGGAGAAACCTAAGGGTAAGTCAAAGGGGTTTTCAATGCTAATAACTAAGCAGAAAGCTTAGTTAGAAGGCAGAAATCTCAGATTCCTATTAGCTATGCTATTGCAATAATTGTGCAATCAAGACATTTAATTGTCAATGGTGTATTTTTTTTTGTCTTGCACCACAGTTTCCAGTCATTTGAAATCCTGGACAGCACACATAAATGTAGAGCAAGTGAGCAGATCTGCTTCATAGAGACATCTCAATTCAGGTGGAAGTTTAGAATCATTTGTATTCTGCTTTGGTTGCTCTTGTAAATTGCTGGATATAAGAGAGTTTTTGTTGTAAGATTGTGGATTGTAGGTGTTGCACTTTTATAATGTCACCTTGTCAGCATGTACCTGATCCAAGGAGGACTGGGAATATTGTTTGCAGCTGTTGGGCTACATAATGAATGTCTGTAACTTAAGTCTGTGAAGTGATGCCATTTTACACTCTTCTGTCCAGAGTGGGTGCTGTGGTTGCTGAGCACTTTTGAGGAAGTGGCATGCACTGCAGTGGGTCAGGTCCAGTGCCAGCAAGAGGTAGAAGACAATTTAATAATGATGCTGTCCACACAGATTGGCCAGCTCTATGCTTCCAAAGCATGTGGCAGTGGTTTTGTACTTGAAAGAGAAAAATAATATGTGAGAACTTTAAAATTGGACCCATCATTCCCTAGTAAAAAATTATGCAAATTAGAAACCTCTCATTAAATGCAAGCTAGAAGGAGAAGCTTCCCCATGTATTTGATCAGATTGTGTGGTTTTGATTGAAATTATTTCATTTTGTACTGAGGATTTACCTTTTTATAAATTATGTTTAGTTAACTTAAATGTAATGTGAGATGTCTATTTCTGGTCCCTAGATAACCCTGAAATTATACTAGTTACAATTTTACAAATCTGACAAATCCCTGGTAATCATTATCTTGGTTGAAATCTAATTAATAATTGTATAGCGTTGCTGTCATACCTCCTTTGTGAAATTTAATAGTCACTAGGTGACTTTCAGACACTAGCTGCCTGGTAGGCATACATGCTGCGGTGGCAGACTAGGAATATGCAAATCCCAGACACTCAGCGATATATTGTTTACTATGACGTGGAACTCTCTTAATAAAGTTTCTATTGCACAAGGAGGCATTTGAGAGAGTTTTTTTCCTCGGGTGGAGGGAAGGAGCGTCATTAATGGAATATCATTTCACCCTGGAGAAGTGCTTCTCTAGACTTTTTATTTGCTTTAATTCTCTGCATGTGGCATGCATGTGAATTGGAGAGACCTGTTTTATTTTTTCATTTTCTGTTTCCACATCTTTTTGAAATATATGCTATTCCATATGTTTGCATGATTATGCTTTGCTATGTTATGTTAAATTCCTCTGTGCTTTGGCTCAGAAAGAGAATGAAAGTTAAGGGACAGAATTTCACTTCTTTCCCTCTGAATTTTAGCATGTGTCTGAAACATTGTATGCTGATCATCAAGCTCTCTGCCAAAGGAAGGTGGCTGACCTAAACTCATGAAGTATAGGGAAGAAAACAGGAAGATGAGCATTTGACTCAGGTTTTTGATAACTCAAACCCTAAGGTCTAAAACAGTTCTAGCCTATTTTCAGTGCAGGCGGTTGAAATTTGTGTTTGCAATTAAGAACTTCCTCAGCCAAACAGACAAACTTCTGTGTGTGTGTGTTTCACTGCAAGCACAGTAGATTGTAGGAGAACTTAGCTTTGGGATACGTATCTGTGATCAAAACTAAACCATGATCCCTGGAAAGATAACAAAGGAAAAAGTGAACAGTAAGAAGGAGCTTTTCTTCTCCAGAATCTGTCACTTTCTCTGGCTGCTACCTGTTGGAGGTTTGGTTAGTGACTCATTTGTTATAACTGACTACCAGGAGTAAGACTGTTACTCTTGGGATCTGTTTCAGATTTGGATGCCCCCTTTGGGGTTCTTTCACTAAGGCAGTGTGGCAGAAGGGAAGGCATCATAATCTTATGCAATGAAGTGTAAACCACCTGAAAGTCATGCCAGCAACCACAGCATTAATAATTGCAATACTATAAATACAATCTGCCAGAAAGTATAAAATCTCTCTTGACTGTGTTGATCATTTCTCAGCTGATTAGTTGTTGCACATTCAAACTCTAATCACCGCTCACACAGTGTGTTCTCTTTGCTAGGCCACCTAATGCTGCATGCAGTATCTGAAAGGCTACCTTCTCTTGCTTCTGCCTTGTGTGCTAGAGTTTATTTTTATGTGTTGGGAGTTGATTGCTGGCAAGCATCCTCTGTTAATGCAGATGTAAAGATGGATGCTGGAATACTGATAACCAAGAGAAACACTTTACAGATAAGCAAGCTTTACATTAGATGGAAGATTGCACAGCATAATTACTTATGAATGGTACGTTTCACTAAGAAATTCCATCTGTCCTGTTAACAAAACAGCCCGTTTCAGATGCTGGCAGTGCCACTGGAATTGCATCTCATAGATCAGTGTTAGGCTACAGAAGCAGCAACATCTTTGCAAAAATCTTATCATGTTAGTTTTCATTTTAGTCCTCATAAACACAAGCCTGAAGTAAAACAATAGGAAGAGAGGAGATCAGTAAGTAGCACAAGCACTTAGAAAATCCCTAGAATTCTTAAAACACAGAAAGTAAAAGAAAACTAGTGGCAGCCTACAGGCAAACCTAACTTGTCTCTAACACACATCTAGTCTGGAATTTCATTGTACTTCTGAGTGAGGAAAGGAAGACCAATTATCCCAGGAAAACATGGATTGCATTACATATGCATTCACTGCCAAAGGGGGAGAATGTCGATTACTTAACACAAAAGTGCTGAAGCCATTAGTACAGCCTTTTAGACTTGAAATAAACATGTGTATTATATGCCTGTAAATCCCAGTGGACAGCACAACTGGTGTCATATTCCACAGTGGATCCATTAGCCACATAATATCATCTAACCACAGGCCATGCTAATGGTTTAAATTAGAATGTGTGGGGATTTTTTAATTTATAAAAGACACCACTGCCTAATTAGAATAAACTTCTTCAGCATAAAGCTGCTGCTCTTGTGATACATCACTTCAAGCAATATCGTTGAATGGGAAGGTGTGAAACTACGTTTTCTGAGCATGCAAGAGCTAGGAGTTGAACAAATCAAATGTGTCCATGTAGTGCTTGATAGCACAGTGAAAAGGGATGAGATGAGATGTCTTTAAAAACAACTCATCTAGTGTGGGGCAGGTGACAAAGGATGTACAATGGCATGTTTGTGTGAACCCATTTTACAGCTGAAGATAATTGGTTCTGCTCTACTCTGGGCAGCAGTGCCCCACTGACAGTAGTGGTGCTAATTGCTTGGCGCAGAGAGGCTGGCAATTGTTACAGGTCTGACGTAGAAAAGAGGCTCTGTAAAACAAGACCTTAAAAATCAAAATGATGACCTCAGCATAGAAAACAGAAGAATGTGTGAACTTGGAGACTGCTGTCCTTCTTTCTCATGATTGCTTTAAATGCCAGAGGTATGGAGGCTACTGCTGGGGCTTCAAACCTTTAGAAAAAACACACAACTTGTACTGTACAGCTTCCCACACAATTCCTCTGTGAAAGCAGTTCACCAGACGGCTGTATTACAGTAGGACACTATTAAATCATGCGCTCTTGTGGAGCTGGAAGATTCAGAAAATGCATATATATTTTCACTCTCATCCTCCATATTGCTTATGGTCCTAAAAATTCATGTTCCAATCAGTTAAGAACAGTAAGAGTTACTTGCAAAACCTGTCTCATGCAGTTTGATTGGGGTTGAAGAAAGGAATAGAAATAACCCTCTTCTGATGAGTAGAGAAGCAGGATGGGGACTTTATGCTTGTAAAACTCACCTGAAATAATTCTCATTTCTCTTAAATGAGATGCTAACTCTACCACAGATTTCTTCCTCTAGGGTACTGTAGTATGTCAGTGAGCTCAACTCTGATACCTTAGGAGCACTTGTTCTTACTGCAAAGATGATTTGGTCATAATGAGACCTCAATTTTAAGGGCAATAGTGCTCTTACCTTTGGCTTGCTGGTCTACTGGAGAACTGGAGCAGATCTCACAAAGTATTTAGTAGACCACAGTGGCAGCTTTCTTCCCTGCTGCACCAAGAGACACAACTTTTGCTTTCTCAGTAAAAGCAGTGTGCACTGGCAGTACCTGTTTTCTAAATGGGCTTGTATAGGTCAGCTACTAGAGTAGAACAAACACCTGCTGTGCTGAAGCAAATCAAAAATTTAAAGTATGATATCCCCGAGAGAAGGAGGGAAACTGTAATCCAATTTGTTGTATGGACAGCAGAGGTTCAGACAGAACTAAAGCAAGTGGAAGCAGGGTGGGAAAGTGTTCCTTGTCAATCTATACTGGAAAAGAGAGCAAGACAGCCTGCAGGGGAGTAAATGATGTTAGTATTCCTGCAGTGAAATAAGCTCTACATAGATAAATCCTAACTCCTCACTGTACAGGGCCCCTCTTTGAAAAGAAACCTCTATTGCATTTAGTTCCTCTGAAAGGATTTCTGAATTCTGCTAACTGTTCACATGTTTTATGTATATATTTATGCATGTTTTAGTAGTGCCATTCAAGGGAGTGTTTTAATTTCCTGTCTGCTGTGTGCAGTTAGACCTCCTATAGATTATTGTTTATATATGTCCTTTGGTGAAGGCCAAGCACACCTTAGAAAATTGATCTGATGTCTATAGTTGAAATACTGGCCTCTGAGTATAATATGAAAAGTGTTACTTTCTTCTTTTTAGCCACTTTCTTAAAGTCCAAGCCAGCTCTCAGATTGTTTGTCTTTTGCCTTACAGAGCTAGAGGAAACTGAAATGTTCAATTAGTTCTCTTCAGCACGAGGGACAGGTGGTTTCTATGAGAACATAACAAGGCCTTTTTCAAAACTACCTGTAGTTGCCACCCAGAATTGTGTGATTTCTTTTGGGCAGGCTAAGAAGGTTAAATTGCAGCCATAAGCAGAGCAGTGGTACCATATCCTTGACTCCTGGCTCTGAGGCTATCTCTGATTCCTGTCAGGGTTGGCTGACAGGACTGAAGTAGACTGTACCAGACCCATGCTGAACTCAGGCAGTGACATAGTTCTGCCTCTGTTTTCTGCGAGTCTGCTCTGTGAAGTGCTGCTGTGTGTTGTGTCCTTTTAGCATTAGGATAAAATCATGGAATATCCTGAGTTGGAAAGAACCCACAGGGATCATCGAGTCCAGCTCCTGGCCCTGCACAGAACAACCCCACCAATCCCTCAGTATTTACAAGCTTGAAAGGGATATTTTCACAGCCAGCCTTGGTTCTGTACTGGTAGAGGGCATTTTTAATCGCTCTTCTAAGCCTGTTGTGGCAGCTGCTGTGAAGTGTTGAGCTGCAGGCTTTTGCTGCTGGCTACCTACCTTTCTGGGCTGCTGACTCACTAGGGAGCGTGACCCTTTTCTTCTAAGAAACGTGTGAAATAAAGGAGATTAAAAAAAATTAGTTATTCACTAGTATCTCTGATCCTCTAAGGAAGGCAGCACTAGTTTGCTCTCAGTTATGGCACATCACCTCTCACAGGCACCTTGCTTTTGCTGCAGCAGGGGAGGTCTGTGACTGCATTGGTTAAATTGGGATGTCCAAAGTCAAAGTAGCAGTGGTTGGACAGTCTCTCTAAGCTGACTCCGAAACGAGTTGACTGGTTTTGAGCTGTACAGGGAAATACTATAATCCTTTTGTTGATTTCTGAACAGTGTTTTTGAAAACTCTTGCTGAGCCCACTTTACCTGTCTTAAAGCAAATGTTTCAATGTTACTTTCTCGGTCCTTGAAAGCTTCTGTTAGAGTGAAAGGATTTTCCATGTAACTTATGTCAGTCTCCTTGCTGGTGAACTAGCTTGCTACTATGGGAACCTGGAATTTTGTTTTTTTAAAAGTTTGGAAATGCAAAACATGCAGAAGCTCTATTAGCATCCTCTATAAGAGAAAGTGTTAAGCTAGCTGAATACCAGTTTGGTTTCCCGTTTGTTATTGTTGTTGTGGGATTTATTGCATGACTGTGAACAGTTTCATGTAATAGACCTTGTTCTATAATATTACCTACCACACACACTTTCTACTGCAGAACCTTACAATCTGTTTGACATTTTCAAAATTACCAAAGGGAGCTGTGCAGGAATTAGACCCCAGCTTCTTGAAATGTTTAAAAAAATTAAATAAGGCAACGGCACGTTCTGAGGTATACCCAGTATATAAGGAACGTGCTCTGAGTCTGAGTTTTCTGTGAGTCTGACTTCCCATCTTTAACTGAAGAATTTTCAAGACTTCACCTTTTTTCCTAAAGAGTCTTGATTGGTATTAGGAGAGCAGCTAAATCCATTTGCTCTTTCTGGCCTCAGCATATAATCAGTATTCAGTGTTGTTTGAAGCCTTTAACTGAGCCAGGAAATCAGTCTTACAGTTTACATTTGTATGAGAATGCTTAGGAAATGCATGTTGCTGTTTTTTCCTTAATTCAAGAAAAGTTACAACTGAATTTGCATTTCCCCCATTAAGGAATTTGTTTTCACTTGGGTTAAGAAGAGAAAATGTCAAAAACACTGTTCACAAATGGGAATGCAAAATAAAAATTGGCAGCATGGCATAGTTTGCTCATTGTATTTTTCAATATCAGTCATTAATGGGTAATGTAACAGAGGTGAAAATAAAACACTCAACGTGAACATTTGGTATTGAAATATAGTTGAATAACACTGATCAATCTTTTTGGTAGTTGTCAAGTTTTTGCAGATTGTTTGAATATTCCCTCCTCAGTGGGGAAGCTGATCCACTTGAGAAGTTTGGGATAGCTTGTAACGAAAGCAAATGCCAAGTGGTTTTCTTTTGAGAAGTCCTAGTGTTGTCTGCCATTTCTTCCAGTTCTGATCTTCTCATGGGAGTCATGTTCAAAATGCCTGTGGAACAGTCCCCACTATGTACAGCTCCAGTGGGAATCCTTGACACGGAAGTATTTTAGCTTGGTTATCCACAACTAGAATTCTTCACACATGAATATAGTTTATAAGAGGCAAATTAAGCATGTACTTGGCTTGAAACATCAGAATCAGTCACTGAAGTAAATCTAGAAGGGCAGTAGAATTTTCTTGAAATTGTTTTCCCCTCTCTAAGAGAAAGATTTGTCTTCTATCAGATATCTTCTTTGGCACTTATGGTAGCAAATATTCGAGGATCTCTGCCTGTGCATGAGAACAGCAAGGAAAAGCCAAAATAGGCAGGGGAATTGGGACTTTGACACTGCAGTGAGGGCCCGGCATGAGGTGGGGTTTGGAGTATGAAGCTGATGTGTTTAATTGTGTTCAGTTGAGGGAAAAGGAAAAAGTAAACTTTTGAGAAGCTTGGGAAGCTTCAAAACAAGTTTTATTCTCTGTTTTTTATCATAGTGTGGACTGACTCAGAAGCTTTCAGAGATGTCAATTTCTCATGCTTGATGAGATCCTCACTAAATTTTTAAGGGATGAGTTGCCTCAGCTGCAACTGAGCACAATAAAAGGTGAGATAATGTGTATTATTTTTTGACCATTTATCTTGATGAGTTTGCTTCAGAAGTGATATATGGGACTTTCTCTACCATAGTAGATTCCTTCCAGCATCAGACTTGGAGAGCCTTCAGTGCCCTCACTGTAGCTTTCACTGGAGTGCCAGCTTAGCAGAGACATTTCAGTTTCAAATGTGATAGATTGCTATGGTGACAGTTCTGTTGTGCAAAGCTGCCAACAGGGTGGGTTAGACTTAAATGAAATGAACTAAAATAAATGAAACCAGTGCATTGTCTTAGTTTGAAGCTGATTAGTGGTGGAGTAGTTTCTTTCAGAAACCTGATTCAATTGAATGTGGATCCCAAAAAATTCTACAATCCTTCTGTGAGGCCAAGAGTTTTATGTCTCGTTATTATGTCCTTTATCATGGTTGTGCTTTCTGTTTTGAGCTAAGGTGCAGCTTCAGAAGCACATTCTGTGAGACTTCGATTAGTTGTTGAAATAGCAAATGATCAAAAATTAAATAGTGTTCTTTCATTTCTAAGCTGGAATTGTCCACTTTCAGCTTCTAGACCATTGAGGATTTCCCTTATCAGGGGTCTCTTCATGCAGACAGGAGAGACTGTCTCTTACTTTCTGCTTTTTCTAGACCTTAGCTTATATATGTGGGGGTTTTTCCTAAAATTCTTCCGATACGGTACTCCTTGTATCGCCCTTCTCCTCAAGTAAGGACACCTGGACTACATGGAACATTTCAGATAATTCTCTGGCCACTTTCTCAGTCCTGCTTCATATCTCCTGCTTGAAGATCTGTCAGTCAGTTTGTCCCTCTGCCATAACTATGGGGAATTTTTGTTCCTTTTCTGTCTTAAAGTCCTTAGTCATTAACTGCATGACACTGTATTTTAGGATTTCACATTCTTACCCTATCTTACAAACACAGCTTTACATCCAACATATTTTGTCACACATTTGGTTTGGTTAACAATTCCTACCACTCAAATGAATCATCTTATTCTGAGATCAAATTCATCTGTGTAACAGGCCCATTGTCATTATTATTAATGAGTCTCCCAGTTTCAGTACTGCATGAATCCTACTTGCAAAGGATTTAACAATTATCTGAAGCAAAATGACATGGTATTGTTGAATGTTTACCACTTAATTTTTTTCTGTGCTCTACTGCTGCAGTAGTTCCTGGCTTATGAGTCGCAAAGGTACGTATTTTTCTGTATTGCTATGTGGGGCTAAATCAAATATTTGAGAGTCCTCAATGGCTATAGAAAAATATCAACAATATGATTGTATTTTTTATCTTGATGATTTCTCATACCAGTTTCTACTATGTTAAAGTCAATGTCAAACTTATCAGCCTAGGCTTTGCCCAGATACCTCTTGGCATTTCCCAGCTGGGTGCAAAACATTTAAGAATCCATTAGTAGTACCCATTGTATAAAACCACTACTAATATATGAAAAAAGGACTATTGATATACTTAAATGTATTAGTATCTGTCTTTCTCTTTATGAACCTGTATTCTAGTTTACCTCATCCACTGAAGGGCTGCTACAAATTAATAAAAAAAAGGACAGAAAGGACCCAACCACTCCCCAAAATGATTCTGAATATAATAGAACCGGAACAGTATGAGGAGCCTGGTCTGTCATATGTGTGTATGTATGATTTGCTTGTTTTGCTTTAAAAGAAAATGACATTAGGTACCTGAAATAATCCTAACCCTCTCTGGTTTGGCAATGGGGCCAGCTGTGCTGGTGCACGTGTAGATGCTACTGAAGAATTTGTTGTGGTGTTCTCCCAAATGCTACTACAAAAATGAATTTAGATAAATTTGGGCTGATATCTGGGGCATTGAAGATTGTCAGGAGGACCATAAATAACAAAGACCAATGTATTGTGTGTGATGAAGGAAGAAGAGAGATACTGCTCAGGGGTGAGTTCCTCAGCTTTCCCTAAATACCCATGAGATGAACAAAATGTGACTTGGTTTTATAGATACTGCTCTGTTCTGAAGGACTGAGAGTGCTGTTTAGAGTACAAAAACAACGCAGAGGTGAATGAGTGGGATTATAAACAAGAGAAGACGGAATCCAAAAATCTAGTCTGCATATCTAGAAGGAAAGAACATAAAAAGCATACCTTTATCTACAAACAGACATTGTTAGAAGAAAAACTTAAGCAGAAGGAATGTTTAAGGAGACAGCTATGCTCTGGCCCAACTGTAAAGACTGATGGAGTGTAATATGACCAGTCATTCCACAGTGTTTCTACTGGTCTGTTTACATGCAGAAACATCATTACATGGGCCGTGGAGACTCTGTGTGTGTGTGTGTGTGTGTCTGTTTTCCAGGTAAAGTGTAAAAGAAGCTGTGTTCACAGGTCTGTTCTGTATGGAAGGGAAGTGAGACTGTCTCAGTCTTTACCTGCCTACATAGGATATGCTTTTCTGAAGCCGGCCATTTGTCCAACAATGTCAGTAATATGAAAAACAACTTCTCAGCCTCCAATACAGGCTGATCTGGCCTCTGAAGGTTTCATAAAGCCCCTGTAAGCAGGGCTTCATAGCAAAAAACTGTGGGGATGGCTTGTGATCCTGCCACTTGAGGTGCAAGTATAAGGTGATGTGAAGTTTCGTGACTGTATTATGCATAGCTGTAGAATCACCTCCTCTTATTACCTTTTGATTCTAGCACTTGTGCATTTTCCCAATGTCCCCTAGTTTCTTTATTGGGAGAGATAATGGACAAACCCTCTTTCCTTGTTTATGTGTTTGTTTACTTTCTCAAAGCCTCTTCTTGTTTCCCTCCATTCCTTCTAACCCCTTTGCCAGACTTGCAGAGTCTACTCTGGTTGTGTATTCTTTGCATAGAAGCTGTTGTGTTTCTAGGCTTTTTCTTTTTTTTTTTTCTTTTTTTAAACTATTATTATTATTATCACTTATTAGCCTAAGAATAATTAGGAATTTTTTGAAGGGAGAGAAATAGAAGATTTTCTCTTAATTACCACTAAATATTTATTTACTCCTCCCTATCAGTGCAAATTCAGACTTACGAAAATTGCCTAGATAAAAGATTAGAGCAGAGATGGTCAATTTCCATATCCTGGAAGTTGAGTACTCATTTGGCCAAGCAGTGCATAAGAACACAAGAAAAAAGGGCAGAGAGAAATTGAGGAGCTGATTGTGAATGGGTATCCTGCTGCTTCCCAGGGCTTCTTCTCTTCCTTTACAATAAAGGAGGAAGGTAATTGCTTAGCAGCAGGCTCTTGCAGCTGCCTTTGCCTGTTGGCCTCACAGATGCTCTTGGGTCATTTTTCCTTATTGATATGGATCAAAATTCCCTGCTCCATAGTGTTGCAGAAGTGGTGCTTTATATCTCTTGTATTGGGCTGTGTTTTTAAGGGATATCAGAGACCTGGTCTCCAACAATGTATCTACAATCCACCAGTATTTGTACTCTGTGCTCAGATGCCAACATATATGTCATACCAACATATTGTTCCTACATTGTGTCTTTTTCAGATTACGGAAAAGTATAAAGTGCTTCAACTAAGACCACTTATTTTTGCTCTCTGTTTTGTCATCTACTGCAAATATATTTGGCAAACCTACTAATCAATGTTGACTGGTCTGCTGTGGGCTGTCTTATCTGTGTTTGACTATCTTGTCTGTTATGATTTGCTGAATATAATTTTGTTTTGTTATAGCCTAAATTTCAATGAAAATTCTTAGCATGTCTGCTCACTCAAAATGAGATTTATTGATGGTGATAGAAGAACACTTATAATGTGCAGTGTACTGAATGAAAATATACTCATAATAATTGTACTTGTTTTGTATCTGCATTGGTAAAAGGTTGCAAAGAGTTTGAATTACAGAGAGAAAACTGCCAAAAAGAGGACAGAATACAGATTATACAGAGATGGAGTAAATTTTCTGTTGCTTTGCTTTATTTCTTTCAAGAATGAGTGTTTTATCTCCAAGCTGCACAGTATTTATGGGTTTTTGTCTGAACCTTTGCTTTTTGTAAAGAAAATTAGTTCAGATGTCAGTCAAACTCCTGAGGTTTGAACTCCAAACAGAAAACCAGTTTTGCCTGCTCGTTTCCAGTCATGTGTCACTACTCCGTGGACCATGAGTAGAAGAAGGGGTTATGAGGAGAGCAATGCAACTCCATCAGCATCATGGTGTTGCTGGGCAGTGCTAATGAAGAGAGGCCTTACTATCGTTCTGTCTTATCCTCTGCCTGTCCTACACTACTGGCACATTCCTGGCTCATTTGCTCTCTCCTGGTTATGATAGCTGAAGCAGAGACTGTCTCTTGCTTTGTGTGGATCTGGCACAATGAAATCTTGAAGTGGAGGTATTGGTGTGTAATAAGGTAGAGCATAGAAGAGCTCTGGCATTGATTCTGTATGGCAGCCCTGGGGCTCAGAGTTGTCTGAGATCTGATAAAGTCTTCTTGGTACTCAAAGGCCATATAATAATGACAGTTACGTTTTTCTATGCCTTGTTGATATATTTTGGTGCATTTATCATTTTCTTCCCCTTCCACTCCCCACTCCCCCAGATGACTACTGCATGACTGTTAATTGTTACTCTTAAGAGTCTGGCAAATTATCAGTATAGGTGGTAAGTGTCAAGAGCTTTTGCATATGATTCAAGATATGTAGGAAGAGTCTTAACTCTTCAAACCAAACCAAACCAAACCAAAAACACATTACAAAATCCCCTAAGCTCTCCCCAACAACATTCTTACCACTTTGATTTATTTTTTTACATAGCACTAACTAGAGTAATCCTAAAACTTTGCTGCAGCTTGTCATCAAAGTGCATAACACAGAAAAGCGAAAAAGTAGTGGTATGTGAGACACAATAAACAAAACAGAAGTGTGAAACATGGCCTCACTCAGTCACTTAAAAATCATCATCTTTCTCTCTTCTTGTACACTGTGTTCAGTACCTGGTACCATGCTGTGTCCTGCAGCAGTGTCACTTCCCACGTGTTTGCGGAATGCCATTCAGTGAGGATAACTGTGTTCTAAAAACCACACATTCAGAGAAAATGGCATATTTTCTGCACACTTCACTAATTTAGAAAAAGTTGCTTCATTTCTTTGTCTCTTTATTAATTAGAGGTAGGAAAAAAAATCCAATTATCTTCTACTAGGTTAATCCAGGGTAATAGTCACATGGACTGTTCTCCAGGAAGGGCAGCATGGGCCCAGTTAACAGCGTGTTGGTTCTGCTTTGGGCTCACAGATCTGCTGGATAACCTCAGGCAGGTGCATCTGGGACTACACTTGTCAGTCTTGCCAACTTCTTCATGGGATCATGACTGGTTTTTGCTACCTGTTAGCATAATTGTTGCTGTTTGCTTTCCTGTTCATAAAAGCACTGTGGCTTCCTTTATTTCACTTATTAGGAAAATAATGTAATCATCTCTGTTTCTCTAAAAGGAGGCTGGCTTTTCCCCCTTGACTTAAGTCAGCCAGGCCTTACTAAAATGCCTTGTATCTAGTAATCTGGTTAAGAAGTCAACAACCTGATGATATGTAAGGTAAAACCTGCAGAGACTGTGCTTCCATTCCTCAGTCTATTAAAGTGAAAGAACAGAAGGCTTACAGCTTAAAGCTTAATTAAACAAGTAGATTTTCAGCTAATGTACTGGAGAGAGGAATTGCTGCGTGTAAATAAGATAATAAGAGAGTTCCCTGTTTGAAAAACAAAACAAAACAAAACAAAACCTTAAAGAGAAAAAAAACACCTTAAAGAAAAATAGCCGTCAAATTATTCTGAAAGCCACTGGTTACATGTCAGTCAGAGGATCTTGCTGCTCATGGCAACAGCCTTTACTGACACAAGATTAGAAGCTGCTTTTTCAACTGTCATCCAGGAGTGTACAAGTAATTGATTTTTAGGTTCAGCTGCCAAACTAAAAATAACAATAATAATAAAAAATGACTTAGATTGTATCACATGTATGATTTCCCCCTCATCCATATGGAAAACTGAAATGACTTAATGTGAATAAAATATTATGTTTTAGCTATTTTTTTCATAACAGTGAAAAAACAAATTGATAGATTCTACTTATAGGTGTGTTAATTGGTTTCTGTTCTGATATGGCTAAGATAAGGGGTTTTAAGTATTTCATACTGGACTTAAATATTTCATAATATTAGCTATGCTTTTTTCACATAAAGTGTCAAATTTTGAAAATGTATGCATCTGTGTACTGTATCATTCTCAAAGGAGACAACTTTAGCATTTGATAACATCTGATTGCATGCTCATAAGATTCATAGGGGGAAAGACTGTGAAGTGAAAACTGCCTTTGAGATTTGAATCCTCATTTTCCCTGAAAATACTCAAGTAATTGAAGCCTCTAAAGTAACAAAATGCAAGTGGAAGCATACAACTCCCTTTCATCTCCTTGTAGGTAGGTAGGTCCAAATAATATGTTGTGACAACACAGTGAAATCAAAGGTGACGTTTGTCGTCAGGATGTATTAAGATACCTTTTGAAATCAGCAGGATGTTAGACCCGAACTCACTTGAGACACTGGCACCCCAGACTCGTGAGCCCCCATGACTGGAGGTGCCACTCTAGCTGCTGATACTTCAGTTCACTAACTCCATTCTTTCCAGTTGCTGGCACAGCAGACCCTCATATACACACATGCACACAAAAATGAGAATCCCTCACCCTGAAAAATCCAAAAAAAAATGGAATCTGTTAAGAAAATAAGACAGACTGTTCTGATCGGGAGCATGGTGTTGTCAGAGAAGTGTACACAGCAGCCTTGTTAACGAGAGATTACTCCCTTCTACCCCCTTATCCCCCTCTCCTTTCCCACAATTTTTCCTTTCCAAATCACCTAGATCCATCCTTTGCTTTGCTTTCAGCTCCTCTCATACACATCCCATGAGTCCTATGCAATCCCCAAATGTCTGCATTCTGTAATATGTGTATCCTGCCATGCTGGTTTATGTGTGTGAAGACTAGCTTTTATCACATAACCTACTGCTGTTATCCTGGCTTATTTTTTCGGTCAGTTCGTATGTTTAAGGGGGTTATGGTGCCTCAAGGGCCATGTGCATTCTCTCTACCAGGAAAGTCTGGGGTTTTTTTACTGAATACAGCACAATCTTCAGTAGCACAGAGCTGCATTTCAAGAAAACCATTTCTGGGAGTGTGTTGCCTGAGTGTTTGCTTTCTCTGAGACTGATATCAAGAAGTGACTGACTTTACTGGCAAATGGCAAAGATTAATTTAGTAAATTAATTAAATATTTTCTCAACAGTAACCTGAAATTTTGTTCACTTCAGAGCAAATGTGAACATTTGTCCTAAGCCTGTTTTATTTTTGTTGTTGTTGTTAATTTTTAAACTCAGCTATATTATTCAGTTCTTAGTCTTTGTACCTTCTAGTTTATATCTATCAGTTGCAGATGAAAGAAAGCTCTTAGATAGATTGCATCAATCCTGACAGATCCATCTTCTAACAACTTTGCTCTACTCTCATTAATGTTCCAGAACCTACATTAAACTTAGTTAATAGTAAAAAGGCTCTGGTGGAAGAGTCTCATGAAGAGCAGATTCTCAGACTGTGTGCTGTTGCTAGAAGAATTAATTTTTTTTTTCCTCTAACAGGACTCCAGTCCTGTGGCACTGACTTAAGTTGGAGCCAATGCAGTGTTCTCTGCATCACACTGGGTTTCCATAAAATAATATTTGTAGAGCTTAGCTCCTCTGGTTATTTCTGTTTCCAGCAGTACTGGATACAAAAATGAACTTCTTTCTACAGCTACCACAAAGTCACCATGCTGTAGGGTAATGGGAATTGCCAGAGTGAGTCTGTCTAGGGATTTTTCTCCTTTTCAGCAGAATTCAGTTGCTGCTATTGACTATTGGTGTTGCCAAGCAGGAGACATAAAACCAAAATACCAGTTCAGCAATAACCTAGTCCAAGGGAAAGAGTTTTTCTAGCCATTTTGGAAAACCTACCTTTCTAGTTGTTATGCTCTTGGAAGTAGTTGTGGATGTTCCTCCTGTGCCAAAGCAGCTAACCTCTCTGTGCTCTGGCTGTGCTCCCAGCCTGGGTGTGTTGTGACTGCAGTCATCTGAGTTGAACACAGAGATGAGGTAATACTACTTCTGTTCCATCTGCACAGATATATCTGCAAGGAACAAGGACTAGCACATAGCAAAAAAATCAGAATACCAGGAAAGAGAGAGTAAAAATAAGCACCAAATGTTAATCACTCATAGGGTAGTAAAGCAGTGCTTAAAAATGCTTTTGGACGCATGCTGTATTCATTAGTTTGATTTTTCTTTTAGGTTGACTTAGACAGATTTGGAGGTAATGATTTTCAAAACTTTCTAGACAGTTTCAGTACATGCCTTGCAATCTAAGAGAGAAAGGTCTTTTATCTTTCTATGTACCTTAGTGGTGAGACTGGTTTCGTAGTAAAGAGCTTACCTCTGTCTAAATAAGCCATGTGTGATAGCGATGAGAGCTCTGTTCTTTTCCCTTGCCACATGGTAGTGTTCACACTTCAGCTGTTCCCTGCCTATACATATTCAGGAGGAAATTGCAGGAGCGTGGATTTTTTATTAATAGAAAAATTGTTTTCAATGTCCCTGTGTAACTTTGTACTTCTGTGTTATAGATGCAATTGGATTTTTTTTTTTCATGCAATGACAGGAATTCAGGGGTAGGAGACTTCAGAAAAATGGGAAGCATTGTGAGCATCTCAGTCAAATTCCTAATGATTTTTCAAAATGTATGCTGAAAGAAAGAGTTCTGTTTTTGCTAAGAGGACATACTTCAATGTGGACTTGACATACGTGCAGGCAAGACTTACTTATAATGTGTAAATGTCTGTCCTAGTGATGGGGGCATTATATAGGGTACAACTGCAATTTGAGATGCACACGTTCACCTTTGTAAGTCCCGCTGATGTTTCTGGTTGGCACAGTGTGTATAATTTCTTGTGAGATCAATGACAGCCTGTGACTGAGCCTTTCTAAATAAAGGGCAGTTTTTTTGACGTTCTGGCAGATCTCATCTCCTTTTTGCAGAGAAACTTCAGTAAGTTCCCAAGGTTTTCAACCCAAATTGCATGGGTTTCTCTCCCACCTTGTCCCTCTTTGCTGCTTTTTTTTTCAGGATGATTTCTGCTCGCCAACTAACATGAACTCACCTTGGCTGCTGTTCAGTGCTGAACAAAACAGCCTTGTCCTGTGGAAACAGCATGGGAGAGATTCTAGTGCCTTTATCTACCCTCTGAAAAAAACCCCTTGCATTGTGTAAAATCCTTTCTTTATGTTCTATAGCAAGTGGAGCTGTTAAATATGGTATTAACAGAGACATAACTAATTATCTCCACAGAAGTTGAAAACTGTTTCAGAGAACCTTACACAAGGCAGAGCTGGGGAAAAATGTAGGTAATGCTGTAAGAGCCCCCTGTTGATAATGGGTATTTTTCTGTGGAGCCCGCCAGCAGTAGATGAGGCTCTCGTCTGTCTGCTTACTGTATCTGGAAAGCAGAGCTCCAGGCAGCATGGTGTGAATTTGGAAGGGTACAGCTGCTCCACAATGTGAAGCTTGGTGTGGCGAGCACAGAAAGAATGGAGGAAAAAACCTGCTATGTATGCTGATCCTCTTCTTTCCTTCCGAATCTGCCCTATTCAATCTGAGCATCTCCTGCAATCATAAATACCCTCGTTTCCCATAAGGTCCCATGAAAACACAGGCTTGGGGACAGATGGATACTTCTTTGCTTCACAGGATTTTTGATTTTTTTTTTTTCCTTCAAATGAAGAGAAGGAGGTTAGTAACATAGAGCATCTGGGTCAGGGTAGAGGTATGGGCCACAGACTGTGGGTGTGGACACTCACAGATATGTTGCCAGTAACACAGGACCATTGGGGCTTGTGTTTCCCCTCCGCCTCAAGTAATGGCAAGGCTTGCCCTTCATCTCAACACTTTAGCAGATAACGACCCAAGTAAGCTTAGCTTTGCCACCTGTGGCATGGCTCTCTATATTTGACCTTTAAAGTTCCTTGATGTCTTAGCAGGCAGTCTGCTGGAGACCAGTGAGGGCCCCATATAAACTCTGACAATATTTCAGCTGTCCTGACACAGATGATTTCTATTAAATGCTCTGGATTTGATGAATTGCCCTCCCTTTCCTTCTGTCTCCTGCTTACTCCTCTGCTCTAGCTGGAGGCATTATGTTATTCCTAGAAGTACAAATCCTAAGCAGTCTTGAGCCAATGACAGGGTTTGAGAGTGTAGTGTTTCCTGTTTCCTCTGTGGGTAAAGGCAGAGAGCAAAGGCTTGTTGGAATCCAAAAGTCTGTTCAACTTCAGTTGCAGTGGCCCTGACTCAGCCTTCTGCCCTGCACCTGCAACTTGGTGTTCTAGTGGGCAGAAAAGTAAAGAGGTGTCATGCTGATGTCACTTGTATAATGGCTAAATGGAATAGTTGAAAGACTCATAAATTAATCAGTCTGCTCTCGGTCTAAGGCTCTGCAACATGAAAACACTTGGGTTCTTTGACAAAGGTGGTTTTACAAAACTGAGCACTAAATAAAGACTGTTAGCAGTTAGGGAACATTTCTGAAAATGTTGTTCTTGTAAGGTTTTCCATTGTCATACTACTGGAAACATATACCTTGTTTTGTGTCCCAATCCTTATTTACAAGAAGCTTAAGCAAGTAGGATATTCGGTTTGCAATCTTTTCTGTTATCTCACCCATTTCTGTTATTCCAACTTCTTAGACTGCATTTAAAACTAGATTTCAGGTAGCTGTGTCTCTCTTTTGGTGCCCAGGGCTAGATTTGAAAGTTAAAACTCTCCTTGACTTTCAGTCATCAACACTGGGCAGCCACCTACCCATTGTGAGCTGCCTCAAACTTCTAAGTTT
Source organism: Anabacerthia variegaticeps (assembly GCA_035583185.1). Classification (NCBI taxonomy): domain Eukaryota; kingdom Metazoa; phylum Chordata; class Aves; order Passeriformes; family Furnariidae; genus Anabacerthia; species Anabacerthia variegaticeps. Next base: position 27,677,386 of record JAWWEW010000131.1, on the reverse strand, counting down.
CTAGTTAATCCATTATGATGTTGGATGAATTAAAAAGCATGTTCCCTAGTGTTGGGGTTAACTTGATGTAATGACACCACATAATTTAAAGTATCTTACCACACGTGGTGTTGAATGGTGTGACTGAGAGCACCTCTACCAGGTTTTTTGTTTTTGTGGTAAGCATGCTCCTACTTGTTGTAGGGATGATTTCTCCCACTCCCTCCAACAGCAGTAAGGAAAAATGAAAACCAGGAGAGGGTCACTGGCACTAAACTGCTGTGCCAGGCTGAAAGCCCAGCCCATTGAATGCAAAAATCCATTAATTGTGTAAGTTTTGATTAAATCTTTCTTTCAGACCAAGGACAGCATAGTCATAGCAACATAAAAAGGTGGATGTACATTGGATCACATAATTTGCAGGGTGTGTCTCTAACTGTGGAAAATTTTTTGTAAATATGTGATTAATACCTTCAGTTATTATCTCTAATTGAACAGACATGGGACGGGCCCTGATACAGCTGCTAGGAGGTATTGAGAGCTGGCGGGGTCGAACTGAATTGTGTTTTGTCTCTGGTAAGTGTAGCATGTTGTTGAAGCCTAGCAGAAAAATATGAAATTCTGTTCCTGTAATCTGCTGAGTACTGATGTCTGAGAAGACAGAAAGGCTGTTTAGTAAATACGCCCTCGCATTGTCATTAGTATTAAGTAATGGGACTTTAATATATTTAGTTATTTAGATCATAATAATTTATCAGCTTGATATCAAGTGCTCAGCATGAAGCCCTCAACCACAGTCCTACCTCCTCTTCTTCATTTGTTAACAAATAGAAGCCTGCAACAGTGTAAATACAGTACTTATTGCAGGCCAGAAGCTGCTTAAAGTCTGTATCTTTTCAATCCCTGATATATTTGGTATGAAAACTGTTCAAAGATATGTTTTCAGGCAAAAATGCAAGTTTTAGAAGAAAACTGCATTTTTCCCTTAAAAAGGTAGTTTTCATGCATTTCAGGCACTTTTCCATTTGGAAACTCTGGATTAAAATTGTAGCTCTGCTTTATTTCATATGGCACCCTCTTCCCCCTCTAGCCTACACACCTCTCCCGTCCTGGCCCCAGTTTTTAAATCTGGAACCAATGTGTCAGTTGAAAAAAATTCTTTTTGAAGACCTCCAACTGAAGAGGTTATGGGTTTTTTTTGTAAATTTTTATCTGTATGCTGTGGGGTGATAATTTTTCAAGCATGTCTCTATGAATTGCTTGTATTTGTAAAGCAGTGGCAAGGCTGGAATTAAAAATCATGTCTGCTGAATCTCAGCTTTGCATTTCTAATGCAGTCAGTGCTTATCCCAGAGTGGATGCTTTTAAAATGATGGTACAATCACTGAAATCTGAGATGTTACAAAAAAGAAAAACACAGCATTTTTGAAAAAGCCTGATAGAATATTGGGGCAGTTGGCAGTGGGAGAAAGATGGAAAGCAGTCTCCTATGTGAATAAAATACATCTTATTTAGCTAACTTTGGTTCTGGAGCACATTGCACTGAATTTCATAACAGTGTTATTGCATGAAAAGCATTTGACTAGGTGTCCGTAGTGTTGCACTTGTCCACACTTTAAAACCAACAACCTCTGAACCCCAACCCACCCACAGGAGTGGAAAGCCTCCAAAGGGCCATTATTAACAGGAAGGTTTGGAGCTAGGAGCACTCAGTCCATTGGGCTGTCATGACCAGCTATTTTGGCTGGTAGTACAATTTGCTTACAACCTGCTGGTGTCCTTCAATGCCCCTTAGTTCCTAGTGCTTTGTGCAACCAATTTAGAGAGATCAGTCAATTCAGAGAGATGATTTTGAGAGCTGCTACCACACATTGCCACAGGCAAATTTCAGACTGGGATATTTCTTTCATGGAGGATGCATTTTTTTTAAAAAAAAGACTACTGAGAACAAATGGAAGCTAAAATTTCTTCATGCAAACTAAGAAAAATACAAAGATCTGTTTGCTGCTGTACAACTTCAGTGTAGAAAGTCAAATGAAACCATGTAGATAAGCATAACACAAGCAAGAACGAGCCAAAATCATGGAATCATAGAATCACAGAACTATAGAACAGTTTGGCTTGGAAGAGATCTTAAAGATCATCTAGTTCCAACCTTCATGCCATGGGCCACCTTCCACTAGACCAGGTGGACAATCCTCTGAAACAGTGTGCAGGAGGCAGGTATAACAAGATATGGTCAAAGGCTCAATCACAAGACCTTCCCAGGCATGCTAGACATCATGGCTAGAGATGATCTGGTGGAAAGTGCAGTTACCTGGTTTTGTCACATGTAGCAGAAAGTGTTTTCCCATTAGTAGTAAGAGTGATTACCTCACAGACTGAAGTGGTCTGGCTCTGCATCTCACTTGAGATTGATAGTGGGGTGGATGATGGGGCAACACACAACACAGAGGAAATCACTATACGGGGTATCTCCTACTGCAAAAAGAGAGAGGAAAATACTTGAGCCATTCTTCCAAAACCCCACCCACCCTGCAGTTAGCAGAAGACCTTGATCTGTCTTCCCATTTTGAAGTTATTCATTACCAGAGTGGTATAGAAAAAGTCAGTGTTTCACCAAATAAAATAGCTGTTTGCTTTTAGGCAATTTGAGGCTAGTTCATAAAAGACAAACCTTGGGAGGCAAGACAGAAGAAAATAGTTTCTACTGTGAAGAGGGTTTATTAAAAATGGGGAACATGTAAAGAAAATTCCCTCTCTAAATATCAGCTGTGCATGTTCAAATTGATTTCATGAATCTATCACCTTTTCTCACCTTTCTCTCCACTCTGATGAGATCACATCTAATAAGTTTCCTGCTGTGATCACAACACATGGTGAAAAATCTATGGGAAATCCATTCAAGTAGCTGTAGTTTGGCATAAAGGCCTTCTATTAATGAATTGACACCAGAAATATAGTTTTCATCTCCTGCAGGGTGACTGCTATAAGGAAGTACTTACGTGATCTCTAAATGTTAAAGTCATTCTTTTGTTCAGAAACATGGTTTGATTGAGCCTCCAGACCCCTGGGAAATCACATTTCTGTGGAGCTCAAACATAATGAGCAATAAGCACTTCCTACTAGTTCAAAAGCCAGGTTGGTATGTTCCTGCTATACCAACGCCCCCAGGTCAGCAGCATTTAGGCAGCATCCAGTGTGTTCACCTCTGCTGAGAATAATTGCTAACCTTGGCAACTTATTCCATGGTAGGTTGACCCTGGCTGGACACTAAGTGCCTGCCAAAGTCATTCTATGGCTCTCCCGCTCACCTGGGCAGGGGAGAGAAAATATAACAAAAGACTTGTCAGTTGGGATAAGGGTAGGAGAGATCATTCAGCAGTTACTGTCACAGGCAAAACAAATTTAACTTGGGGAAAAATTTATTTAATTTATTAATAATCAAATTAGAGTAAGATAATGAGATATACAAACTAAATCTTAAAGTACCTTTCCCCTCAATTCTCCCTTCTTCCCAACCCCTCATCTTCAGGCCTGATTTTCTCTACCTCCTTCCAACCCTTGCGATGCAGGGAGATGGGAATGGGGGCTGCACGTGTTGTCACTACCGCTCCTTTCTCCTTAGGAGGAGGACTCTTCATAAATTCTTTCCCTGCTCCAGCATGGGATCCCTCCCATGGGAGACAGTCCTACAGGAACTTCTTCAACATCAGTCCTTCCAAGGGGCTGCAGTTCTTCATGAACTGCTCCAGCATGAGTACATTCCATGGGGTGCAGTCCTTCAGCCCTTGTGGGGTCACAAGTCCATACAGCAAACCTTCTCCAGTGTGGGCCCCTCTCTCTATGGGGTCATAGGTCCTTCCAGTAGCTTGCTTCATTGCAGGCTTCTCACAGTATCCAGCCTCCTTTAGGCATCTACATGCTCTGTCATGGGGTCCTCCATGGGCTGCAGGTGGATCTCTGCTCCACCACAGACCTCCATGGCTTGCAGGAGGATAGCCTGCCTCTCCATGGTCTGCACCACAGCACAGGGGAATCTCTGCTTCAGCACCTGGAGCACCGCCTCTCTCTTCCTCTGCACTGACCTGTGTGTCTGCAGGGCTGTTTCTCTCACAGATTCTCCCTCCTGTCTCCAGCTACAGTTGTGCAGGATTTTTTTGCTCCCCCATCTTAACCATGCTATCCCAGAGGCACTACCACTGTCACTGATGGACTTGGCCTTGGCCAGGTGCAGGTCAATCTTGGACTTGGCTGGCATTGTCTGTCAGACATAGGGAAAGCTGCTAGCAGCTTCTCACAGGAGTCACTCATGCAGCTCACCCACTACCAAAACCTGGCCACCCAATACAAATGGCTACATTACAACAACTCATGTTATAGCCCTTTTTAGGCAAGATCAGCTTTCTTTCCACACGAGGAAGCATGACTAGCAAAGAGGCACAACAGAGGTACATTGCCCATGGTAGGCTCATTATCTATGAAAACAAGAGGGTCCTCTCTCTCTCAAAATGCTGGTAAGAGAATAGTATATTCTCTCACACTGTCTCACTGTTGTTTTCATATTTAGGTCTAACCTTTTCAGGCTCAAGACACAAAGTATTCGCACCAAATGGACAGCCAGCAGAGGTCTTATCCAGACCAGGCTTTTCTTTACATTGACATTTGTTGCTGAGTTGTAACTACCTGTGAGGAACAACCTCTGCCACATTCCACTACTGAAAGCCAGAACCCCACCTACTTTGCCAACAAGCGACAGGCCAGTGCATGTCCTCCTCATAGCTGCAAAAGGTGCAGATACACAACCTTTCACCTTGACTGAAGTAGTTCATTGCACTCTTGATAATTTCTTTAGTCTAAGTATGCTTGAGATGCCCGGATTTGGCAGTCCTAATGTTTGGACCATTATCTCTTACCATGTAAATTAAATTCCTTGGTGCCACCCTTGGCCAAGAGATCAAGTTAGAGTGCTGTCTGCATCCTCATCCCCCCTATAAAAAATATGTATCTAACAACTTGACTTATACTATCAGCATGATGTGTGTCTCAGTGATTTTACATTTGTAAAAATCATGTAGTAGGACACTGATATTGAAGCTACAGTACTGGCACCACCTGAGTTCCTCTGCTATGTCTCACCCCACCTCCTCACTAATCCAGTCCTAACTGCAAAGTCACAACCCCAGGCACCTACCTGGGGAAACCAGAGAGGCCCCAGCTGGAAAGCAAGAAGAGACGGCTCTTCCCTGAAATTTATCTATAGTGTCACTTGCCACATGATATAGTGGCTGCTATTTATTGATGGCAAACCCCACTGTTTCAGTGGGAATTCTTGAGTTTATTGAAAAGAAATTGTTTGAAACTTGCCAAATATATAACAGCAACATTTGGGTCAAAGTCCTGGAATCCACAAGAAGTTGTCTGTCAATGATAGACCATTAGGAAGATATCAGACCTGCTTTTTAATGGATGCGTAAGGTCAGGAGTGAGAGATGGCTTCTGTTCAAGAGCATCTATGGGGCTAGGAATGTCCTTGTCTTGTCTGTCCAAGTATGACCATTCCTATGCTTTTTGCTGTTCTTAACCATGTTAAACTTGCATTAAGAGGGGCCTGCCTGGCTAAAGAAAAGGCTGTGCTAATCTGCTTTTCAAGGTTATGCTTTAACGAGTTCAACAATTTCTTCTTGCTGTGTTTGTTAGAGAACATGCAAAAATATGAGTCAAGTTACAGGATAATCTCTATCAAGGAAAGACTAGAAAAAAAAAAGCCACATTTTTTTCCTTCCCCAAAATTCAAAATGTGAAAGAGGAAAAATACATTATCTATCCTGATTTGTTATGATTTTGTTTCTTGCCTCCTCTACTATTTTTTCCTAATTTAAAAAAAAATGTAGTAATGCTTAACTGGCCAGAAAAGGGAGGAGAAAAATGAGCTTTATTTTTCTACCCTTAAGCATGCTTTTATGTGGTGTTAAACTTACCCTTGTTTTATACAATTTTGTTCACCTTTCCCGGGTCACACACTCTTACACAGGCAGGAGGCAGTACTATATTCAAGTGAATTTTGCATACTGCATTCAGGTGAGTTTCAAGTTGTCAAACCCTGTGTGTAACAGGAAATGGAAGCATTTGCATTTTGTGCTTGGAGCAGTTTAATAGGAGACACAGAAAAGGTGGCTCAACAGTACTGATATTCATCTTCATTGTATTGATCTCACATTTTAATGATAGAGCAAAGCCTGTTCTCTTGATGCTGGTTCATTTCCAGCTAATCCTAATGGGAAAGGTTTGAGAGAAAAATGATTTTTAAATACTTAATTTCTTTAGCAATTAGATGATTTGGGTTTTCAAATTGTAAAAAATGCTGTCATTTACAACCGAAATAGCGTCATTTGTGGTTACACTGAGTCAGGAAAATGAGTCCAGTGAAGGATTTAATGGAAATAGTCAGATGATGGTAAACTTAGTATCTTTATGATTCAAGTCCTCCAAAGTTTGTGTTTTGACAACTTTATTGTACAAACACCACAGCAAAATCAGGCTGGAGATTGATTGTGAAAAATACTTCAAGATCTGGAATGCTATGCCAAAAAAAAATATGCATCTTGGGAAAAGAAAAAAGCTGTCTGGATTTCTTGACATGTATCTAAAGATAGAGAAGCTGGTGGGCAAGAACACAAAATTGGAGAACACTGTTCCTGCAAGATTTTATTCATTCTGTTATCTCTCACCCTAAACAGGAAAGTTTTGAGCTGGTACCAGGACTCAGGACAATTACTTACCTCTCTTCTTATTCTCTATGTCCACTTTCAGAAGCTCAAGGGTCTCTACAGATTGGGAGACTGCAATTGGCTCTGCAGTCCCGGTGGTGGGAAAAGGAACAGCAACACCTTTCTCTGTGTCTGTCTCAGCAGGGGAGTGGCCACTCCACAGGTAATGCTGGGAGCTGCGTCAGTGTAAAATGTAGAGAACAATGACATGGTTTCCTTCAGGGCAAAGTTAATTTCTCAACAAAAGCAAGGCAATGCCATCACTGATGGGTATTCTGATAACAAAAATAAATAGCTTTTGATGAACTGCTGAAAACACAACACACTTTCATGTTTTGCCTAAAATGTTTGGTGACATAAAATTATGCATCAAGTAAAGAGATATATTATGCCTTTTTTTTTTTTTTCCTTTTGCTGCTTACTCAGGAGTTAATTTTCTGCAGAAACTGAAGCTTTGCTTTGCAGGGTGAGATGTTCCCCCAAGTAAATGGTGAAGTGGGGAGGCTTAGGTCCATGAGAAGAGTAAATCAATTTCAGGGTACTGGGAGCTGTGTGATGTAGTGCTTAGCAAGGACCTGAGTGACTTGGTGTTGTTAATGTGTGGCAAGACAGATGAGGTTGGAAATGTGGACTCAGAAGAGACATGTGAGCTAAAGATCAGTTCTGCTGAGGCTCAACAGTAAGGAATCAGGTCTGACTGTGATTTGGAGACATGGATGTTAAGTTTGTTGCTGTACCTCCCTTTGCAACAAAGCCATGATACAAGTAATTTTGCAGCAGTGTATTTTGTGATATATTCATGAAAGACTTAAATAGGATGCAAAACTGGATCAAATGGAAATTACAGTATTTAATTTTTTTTAAATAAAAGGGGGTTTGTACTGATTAAGAAGGCTAGTCAACTGTGGATTTGTTTCCTGTGTGGCCACTTTCCCAAGTCATTTGGAAGTTTCTGTATCAGGAACTGCATGGCATGTGAGGGGATGATGCATCATCCCAGTGCTGTGGAATATGAAGCGACATGTGGCATTTCCATGTGCTCCTCATGAAAGAGGGAGCAGTGAGTCTGCTGTCTCTCAGTCAGGCCTGGTGGAACAGGGAACAGGATTAACATGACTAGTGTCTGTTTGGCTCAGCAAAATGGAGTGCAACATCTTCAGGCAAGAAACTAAAATAAATAATTTCAATTGAGAAGCTGTTTAATAAAAATGAAACAGCTTTTTTCCTGAACTCTTTCATTCTTAAAAAAAAAAAAAAGTTAATGCTTTCTTGTAAGCACTTCTATTTTCTCCTACACAGAAGAAAAAAGATTGAATTACTAGAATTTCCCATTCAATAGAAACGTTGATTTCTGTCTGCCCTCTTTCCCCTTCCCCTTAAAGCAGAAGATTATTCTTGAAGCTGGTAATAAAGAACCTGAAATGGAACACTCAGTTACAGAGAAGAGTGAGACACTTGTGCCTGTATTGCCATTTAAACATGAATGGTGTCAAAGAGAAGTTTTCTTTTCAGAGGTCTATTCCTGCAGTTCCTGGTTAGTCAATGATGTTGAAATGTATTCCTGCCTCTGTTTGCCGTGCTGGGCATGTCTAAAAACTTCTAGCTTTTCATACATACAGTTGAAGGTGAAACACACTTTTTTAAAATACTGCTTGGAGTCATGGGTTCTGAAAGCTTTTCAGGAGCCTGGTCTAAAAAGGTTCAAGGAACTTATTTTTTACGTGGGAAAGAAAAGTGGAGGGAACAAATGGAGGTAAGGGTAAGATAATCGTGAACAGAATGAGTCATGCATGGCAAAGAGTAATTCATTGAATTAGTGTTTGCTTTGTCAACTGGCCTGGAAGCAGAGCTGAGACCTGGAGAAGGCCAGAGAGTTACTTCTCAGAGCTCTTCCCTCTGCAATATAAGAAAAGGGGAAATAGACTGTAAATAAGAAGCTGATGGATGTGGATATCTTTTAAAGTAAGGAGTTCAGGAAAAGGTAGAAAGGAATTCAGCTCTTTTCTGCAGTGGGTTGGACACAGATGTGGGAATATAGCCAGAAGAAAGAATGATGCTTCTCCAAGTCCAAGGGTGCCCCACGTGAATGTGTTTGGTGCAGAACACCCTCTCTAGTGCTGAGTTTGATAGCCATGGATAGTGTGCTGGTCTAACAAATGAGGGTTGTATGTTTCCTAGGAGACTTGTCAGCTCCTTCACTGTCATGCCCTATCTGCTGTGTCTGATCATCCTACTCATTGACTGAGTACAAGGCAGAGATGATGAAGACTGCAGCCAAGGTTTACTTTTTGTCTGCAGTGATGTATTGACTACCTTGCAAGATATTTCAGTATTTTTTCCTCCCTAGTGCAAATATGAACTCTGAAATCTATATTAAGATAAACCTCTCTTAGCTAAGCATTTGTGCAGGAACTTTCTCCAGAGATAAATTAGAGGCTTCTCTAGCTTAGATATCTGAAAGGGTAATATCTTAAAACTTCAAGGTAATAACATTCTCCTGCTATGATTTCTCTAGCCCATTAGTTTGAAGAGTGATTTACACTTGGAGAAATTCAGAGAGTTGTCCAACCCATACGGGATGCTGTGGCTAAGGTGGTACACGTATGTCTCTAATGCAGCTCCCTATGGTGGTTTCTCATCTGCTCTGAATGAGGTAGAGGTCAAACCAGGAGAGGCTGAGGATTTGCTTTGAGATCCTACTTTATATTGGTGATACTCCTGCTTAAAAATGTTAAACGGCAGTGGTAACTGTTTCAAGTATCTTACATAAATAAATGGCAGAATGTGCAACAGCGCTGGCAATATTGCAGATGTACCAGATAGACTCAGGAGGTTACCTAGTCCAGCCACATGCCCCAAGCAGGACCAATGGCACGTTCTGATCACGTTGCTAGGGGCTTTTTTCAGGATAAGGATAGATTTCTGACTGCTCTGGGCAAGCTGCTCCAGTGTTTTATTATATCCCAAATGAAATAAGAAAATAACCAAAAAGCGAAAATAACCAAAAAGCAAAATAATTTCTTGTTTGCCGATTTTGTTGTTTTGTTGGTTTTGTGTTTGTTTCTCTACATAAACCAGCCGCTCTCCCTCTTTTTTGTATGTTTTTGTGCCTTGACTGTGTCAGATCCCCTTATCTGTCTTATTTTATTCACATTTTTTAAAATGAAAGGCAGTGGGGAGTAAAAAAAAATATACAGGGAGGAAATTTCAGTTTCTTTCTTTTAAGTCCTTTTCTATCTGTGCAGAGGATAGAGCAGGACTGGAGATCACCTGCTGTTTCTGACATAATCCTTTGGGATTTGAAGATGTGAGACTACAGTCTGTTTCTGTTCTTTGTTGCTTTCAACAGCAAAGGCAGCTCTTGGAACTGAAGGACTGAGGCTCAATCCCTGATTCTATTGAAAAAGATGCAGTTACTTTCCCATATCAAACTCATTCCTAATAGAAACTATAGCCCAGCCAGCATGCTGCTGGAGGTGTGGGCAAGTATATCTCCAGGGAACACATGTGTAGCGGTATCATGCTGTAGTGAGGTTGCCAAAAATGGACTTCTGAATTGCTAGGTTCCTTCCTCTGACCAAAAATGTTATTGCCTTGATGACCACCAGAATGCTTGCCTGTGCCCAGCTAAACCCATCTTTCACTGAATGAGTATTTAAAATCTTACCGTGTACCAGACAGCTTTTATGGTGCTGCTGGATGAGTGAGGTGTCAGGAGAGCAAGGCTGTCGGAAGCACGTTAGCCAGGCTCCCAAAGCTGAGCTGCTGTAGACTGTACTAATAAAAATAAGGGAATAATCAAAACCAAGCAGTTGTATGCCAGCTTCTTGAGCAGAGGGAGATGCAGTGGCAAGCAAAGCAGTGTTTACCAAGTGGGAAAAAGAACACTGATTGGCAAATGTTACGTGTTGCTTTGAGGGACATGCAAGTAGCATAAACCCAAACCACTGCCTATTCATCAGAAGGGGACAACATGGAAATCAGGGTGTCAGTTTGTAGCTGGCATTGTCCAATGACAAGTCTCTTTAAACTTTATAATGATGCCTGCACTTTTTTCCAGCCAATAGGAACAACTTTGCCTTTGCCTCTACACTTTCTGCAAGATCTGTGTGAAGCCAGTGATGATGGGCAGATTGTTAACTCCAATCATCAGCCCAATGGGATCAGAGAAGTGTGGCAACAGTAATCGAAAATGGATGCTTAGAGTAAGGAGACTAACAAAGCAGTAGGAGCAAATATTGGCAAGTATTAGGAAATATTTGTTAGTATCGCTGCTGTTATACAGTGCTATGTGAGTTGCAGCCAGTGTCAGAGAAAGTTTAGAGCTCTGTTGGAAAAAGCACAAAGTTTTAATGGAAATTTTGGTTCCCACCTGCTTGTAAACAGCTTGAACCTTCTGATAAGCTGAATTGCAGTGGGCTCAGGGTGCCTGACATCTTAGATTCCATGAAAAATCCAGTCCTAAGAAGTCGCTTTCTGCTTTGCATCAGTTTTGCAGGTAGTCTTGGGTGTGCTTTGCCTCTGCTCTCACCAGTGGCAGCTTTGCCACACGCTCCCAGCGGGTCTGTGCTTTCACTCTGACAGCTTTGTTTGTCAGATTTACGTTATATTCTGCAAATGCTGAACTGATTCATTTGTCAGATTTATGGATTTGCTTCACACCAGTTATGGTTTAATGTGGAAAACAAAGACCTGGATTTCAAGTACTGCATGTTTTAGTATCTCTGCCAGTAAAAGAGTACATGGAGGGACAGAGCAGATATCAGCTGAGATCCATTTTTAGTCTGCTTTATCTATGAAAGCCAGAAGTTTCTGTGATTCACCCCAAAGGGACAAGATTCACAGACATTAAGTATTAAATTAATTTATTGGGTTCAGAGATACTCCTGGAAAATATAGTCAGATGCTCTCATGCATTTAAGCACCCAATATTGAATAACTCCTTTATAAATCAATGCTAGTTTAAAAAACTTTCTTAAGAACATGGGTTTGTCAGAAATGTTCTGAGGCATAGTAGGGGAGTTATTTCAGTTTTGTAGTAGAGAAATTCAGAATTAAGTTCTAATTTTTGTCTTTGGGTAGGAGAATATTGGGTGCTATTGTATATTTCTCTTCTCTGTCACTGACATAATTGTGGAGGTACAAGAAAAAAGTACAAGAAATCTTAATCAGGATTTGGAAAAGATCCTTGCGGTAGAGCAGACTGGTTTCACACCAGCTTTCAGAGTTTCAAAAAAAGTTTGAGAATTTGTGCTTGTTTTGAAACCTGAGAACTTCTGAATATTTTCATGGTACTACATGACAGCTGTGCCTCCAACTTACAGGTCTTTCTAATAAGAAGAGAAAAAATGACCTAGATCTGAGAGGTCTTTCTTTGTCAAAGGGAAAAAAAAAAATTTGTGGAAACATCTTGAATATGATGTGCATTTTGAAAAGAGTTTCTGGAAAAATATTTGCCTTAGCAAAAAGTATTCCAGCCAGGTCTCCTTGGAACCCATTGTATCTAAGGGCAGATCTTGAAACTATTTCAGAAAAGATGGGATGTGTGTATCTTGCACAGATGTCAGTGATAGTGTTTAAGCAAATATTGCTAAAATCAGTTAAAATATACTAACAGAAACTATGCAGATAATGCAAATAAGAAAATATACAAACTTGCTGTTGAAAATAACATTTCTGAGTTGTATCTGCAATCCTAATTTCTTATGTTGGTTGAAAAGGATGATGACTTTGTAATATTTACAGAGTGAGATATGCTAATTGTCTCTCCTCAGCTGCTGTAAGGTCGAATTTGGAGGTTGCAACTTAGACATTCACACTGAAATGCAGAAGATCTAATATTTCATTACTGGGAGCTTCCTTGGTTCATTTAAACTAGAGTAAAATAAGTACTTTGATTTGCTGGTGCAGTAAACCTGTTTTGCACTATCATAAATTAGAATTTCAGATGTGAAGCAGTAAAGTGAGGATTAGAGATCTGGATTTCTACAGGTAAAGTGAACACTGTAGTAAAAAAATACTGCAGCTAAATGTGGGGGTTACAGTAAGAGATTGTTCTCACACCAGGCTTTTATTATGGTAGTATCAAGCCTGAGAAGCTCCACTGAAATTTTCAGTTTTGCTGTACTGTATTTGAGCAGAATTTCATCAGCCACAGCTTGCATCTGTAATGTATAATCCTGCTGTAGTTGATTTATAATAGACATGTCCCTGCCAAGCCGTGCTAAAAGGGACTAAAATGAAGAAGATACTTACAATAAATACAAACATTTAAAAGTCATTGGAATGAAAAGAGAGAGTAAAGTTCTCACTTGCTACTATAGATTCCTTGCTTTTGAGGCTTGGAAATGTTTTCTTCTCCAGATCCCTTCCTATATTTTTTCCTTTTAATTTTGGAAAGCTGGTTGCTCTTCTGAACCTACCATATGTCAGATGGAATCATCCTGTTTTTTGAAAAGGAATGTAAATCTTTGAAAGTGCTTGAGAACTGTTTAAACATCATTGCTTATAGACAAAAAGGGTGCAGCTTTCTTTGGCTTCCAGTGTTTGGACTCTTTTATGGATGATGTGAACCTGAAGTATCTCTTGACACTCAACAAGTGATGCTCAGAGAAAGGCGCCAAGGGATTTCACTGAAATGAAAAGGAGGGATGCATGGAGATCAGAGAAATAGCTCCTACACATATAGCAATAACAACTTTTTGACATCTACCATTGACTTCAGTTTTAACTGCCATGTTACGGGTGTAGAAATGCCTGGATAAATTTTGCTGGTTTCCTTAACTTTTCCACTTTCCCCCCACTTTCCCCATGTCTCTGCACTGGATGCCATGGGGACCTAGTTTTTTGGCTGGGCTCCTTCTGGAACACAATATAAGAGATGTTTCAATCTTAGTCTTGCTCAGGCATGATTACTGAAGAGTGTTGTATCCAATGCATATGACACTGATTTTGTTCAGTTTTCTTCTCCTGGAGGTTTCATCTAAGATCCCTGAATGCCTCACAAAGTTCTTCCCCTGTTCCTGTGCCTTTCCTGCTCATCAGACATCCAGCACAGGAGGCTACTGTAATTTTTTCACCTGGAGAGCTTACACAGGGCTCTAGAAAACAGCCATCAGGTACAGAGCCTGGAGGGAAAGCTATGAGAGGGGTTTCTGACTAGCAAGACTGGTGCAGAACAGGGACTACTTGAAAAAGGATAGCCTGAGCAGAGACTGAAGAGGAGGAGGAGGTGAATTTGGGTGTGTGCTTAGTGGCTGTTGTAATAAAAGGATCACAGGGAAGAAAAGAAGTGCTGAACAAGTGGGTAAAATTGCCTGTGACCACCTACTCTTGGCTAGATGGGAAATGTGGTTGTGACAAAGCATTTGTAAGGAAACCAGCTAATACAACACAGAAATATGGAGAAAGAGCAATTAATTGTGCCCAAGTGCTTTCTTGAATCAGGGTCCTGCTGCTACTGCTAAAGTATAAGACAACTGAATTTATCACTATTTAATATTAATAATTTTCTCTTTACTATTAATTTATCTCTATTTACTGTCTGTATTTACTAACTCTATTTATTGTTTATTTGTCATCTTTCCCTCACTCAGCAAAGAAATGTGTAGAATAAGCCTAGATTTCAGGAGTATCAGGGAGGTATTATTTGAGATCGTAACAGTCCAAATCATCAGTTTGTTATGCAGCATGTGGTTGAAGGCCTCTCCAGAAATCATCTTATGATTCTGTTCCCCTTCCCAGACTTGTGGTTTTGTTTGCACAGTAAACTAAATTAATTTATTAAGCCAAGCAGTCATAAATAGAAGCTAAATTAAAACTGATCTCAGATGATATTCTAATTGGACCTAGCCTCTTGAGGCAATGTGCTGTGAAGAAACCTGCCATTTTTCAGATGCATTGCAGCAGCCTTCATGCTTCGCATGACAAAGACCTGCTATCAGCCAGAACTTCAACCTGCCTATATGTGAGGTTAATGGAGCTAATCAAGGTGTGGGGGAGAAAAAATAGTGGGTGGGTTGTCTAACAACGAAAAGTAAGATGGGAAGAGGTGCTTTTTGTTTGTTTGTTTGGAGAGATTCACATCGATCTCTGTCTCCCTAAAATCAGGGATAAAACTTCCAGGGGCTGCCTGCCCTTCTGAGTTTTAGTATGCAGCCCACCTGCACACAGCCCTTTCTTCTGCAGAAGCTGGCTGTACAGCCTGTCTTGATTAGATCCTGTAGCTTTGGCATTTTTTCAAATTCTTCCCATACCCATCTTGTCAAATCTGTCAATTCTTTTTTAAAATACTAACAAAACACGGAAGACAAGGTAATGTGCTAGCCTGGTATTTAAGGCTTTCTTTGTTTTGATTTGCTATTGCCTCTTATTTTTCTCCCTGTGAGAGACACAATAGATAAAGAATAGATACCAGATCAACAATCAAATTACAATGCCTGCATTTTAGCAGTCCATGCTGTCATGATTTCATGTAATCAGCTATAGCTCCCAGTGCAGCAAAGGAATTGAGATAACTTGATAAAGCACCTCTACTTTATCCAGGCTTCATCTGGCCCAAGCTTTTGCTTCATTAATACTTCAGGTTGCACTAGAATGTAAACTTAAAAGAGATAAGCTGGGGGTGCATTCTTGTGACTTCAGTTTCTTCAACGTAATGTAGAGGGTTAAAATGTGCAATCATTTCTAAAATAGTTGTTCCATGAGAGGCTTCAAATTGAGTTAAGGATTTGGTTTTTTTCATTTGTCTTTCCTTCATTATCTTACTTTGGGAGAGCATAATCAGGAAGGGAGTAATGTTAAAGATCATAATTATGGTCTTCCATGTTATTGTTGTTTGTGTGTGTCTGTAGAGGAGCCTTGGGTAAGGCCAGACGGGGCACACAGTGTTTGTCCTGACGATGTGTTGTGGTGGTGGAAATGAAATCTAGATGTAAAGACTGGGTGAGAAAGCTGCAGTGAGTGTGGGTGGCTGAGTGACCAGGACTGGTTATACGTGTGTACATGAAAAATGCCTTCTTGGGCCTGAACTTTTGCAGAAGGGGAAACAGGAGTAAAACATTGATAGGACTTGCTCCCAGAAGTTGTGCTAATATAAAGACTTGGTCCTGCAGTATTCATATAAACTCTTTGGTGTCTCGACTCTACACGTCTTTAAGAGGCTGAGGGTTTGTGTTACCTCCTTTCTATAACATGCGGCTTGTGGAGAGGCAAATGAAGGACCTCACCTGTCTTCTCTTTGCCTGAATGGGGCTGCTACATCAAGAGCTTCCCTCCTCTTTCTTTATCCCTTCTAAACTGTGAAGGTATGCATTGATGAACTAGCAGTGAAAAGCTTGTGGTGGCTTATTCTGTGGCTGGGAAGTGCAAGAGATTCTACAGCTGGGATGACATTTCTGTGCCTGCGTGAAAGAAGCAGCGTAGCTTTAAGAGCCCATGAGCCCTGAATAAGTGCCTTATTTTTTACATACATCATAAATAAAACTTCAAAGCTTTGAGAGTGAGGGGGTTGAGAGCATATTTTCCCATTCACTAGAAGGGTTTTTGCCTGCCAGAACCATTTACTAAATCTGCTAAACAGCTTTGTTAAGGTGTTTATCCCACCAAGACAGTTCATAGCTGTGGGCATTCAGGGATATAGAAACGAATTCAGGCTATGCCAAGCATACAGGACAATGTTTCTGAGCCTGACACAATATAGTGGCTCATCTGCATAATCCCTCCATCCTGCTTGAGATGGAGGAGAATGGAAAAGCAGTAGATACTGTATGTCAAGCCTGACAGCTTTATTAGAACTAGAGAGTCTGTTCTTCTGGTCTTACTACTTTCTTCTTGCCAGCATTCATCCCGTAGAGAGAGGGCTGCATTGCCCCCTTTGGAGAGTTGGAAAGACCTGGAAGGGTGGGAAGGATGCTGGGATATTGCTTTACACTCTCTCTCACTGTATCTGAAGTTGCTGCAGGTTGTCTTTGTCACTCTGAAGATACTGACATTCAAGAACATGTGGCTGTGTGGACTGGCCTGTGTAAGGTAGAGTGCATAGCATATGAGTAGGGGAAGCCAAGGGCAGGTTTCCAAACCCACCAGCTCTTATTTAGGCATGTCCATGAAGTGGCTAGATTTTCAATAGTCTACTGCTCTCATCAGGAGTTGCTGGGTGATGAGCCCTTCTGAAAATTTGGCTTCCTGACAGTATGATGCATCACTTAGTTGGAAAGATTGCTTTCAGCACCCTGTGAATAATCCGTTCTGTTTGAGTGCAAATAATAACTCTAATATTTCCTTTCTGGATTTGTGGAATATTGTGGATTTTTTTTTTTCTCTGAAAAAGCAAACTGAGGCTCTGTTTATTGAAGTTGAGTGAATAATTTCCAATTAATAATTTATTCAGGGAATCAAGTCTCTTTCTGCTCACAAAAATCTCCCCTCTTCAATTACTTACTCAAACGCATGTGAAATTTTTTTTTACTGGTTCTCTCTTCTACCCCCACATATCTCTTCTCATGGAGTTGGGACAAATTTGTTTTGGAACTTTGTAGCTCAAACATGTCAAGTAATGTGGCTGGCAGTGGTTCCTCGGGCATGTAATCACCATGCTTGTCATGCAGACATTTAAAATGGTATTGGTTCTACTAAGCATTTGGGGCAATAAGGATCAATTGTTCATCCTTTACAGAAAGTACCAGATGACAAACCTTATAAGGGTGCTTTTTCATTGTGCAGTAATAAAAAATCCGATTGGGAGTTTCTCAGCACCTGAATGCTGCCAGTAGATCCAGTAAGTAGCTCCTTTATTTCGGAGTCATCGGTCTTGGTGCTGTAGCTGAACACGCAGATAAAGGCTTGAGATACCCTTATCCACACTATTACTGGCCTGCTATGTGCCCACACGCCTGGTTTCTTTGGTTTGGTTTGTGTAGTTTCTACAGTCTTCACAGTAGGAACTCCCTTACCAAGTAAATCTTCAGGAGACAGAGAAATGGGATGGAGAGACTTCTGTACCCTGCCTATTGATGGCATGACAGCAGACGTGATCCTGCGGACTTGAGGCGCAGAATCAGACTTAACAACATTGTGAACTCCTTCAATTTCACTGAGCTACTTAGGAAACAAAGTGCAAGGTGTCTAGTAGCAGAATTAGTTGAAAGACTGAGATGAAATACTTTCTAGAGATAATTCACACTTTCTGTAGTCAGCAAAAGGGATGTCTCTGTCAGAGGCTGACATGAAACTAACAGACTGAGTTCTCTGGGGCATCCTCTGGCAGTTTGACCAGCTGAATAATTTTGGCATCTAAATTAGGAGCTTAAAAGGAGATGGTGTGTGTATGTGCATTGAATGTAATCTCAACCAAAGTGATTGGAAGTCCATCCCACATTTGTTTCCCAGTCAGTGGATACCTATGGTATGAAGACTTTTAGGAGGACATTGATTTGTGGTCATGCAAAGAGTGAGCTATGTGATACTGATCAGCAGGTCCTGGCTGAATTTATATGTCATCAGTGCAGCACTGTCCCAGATTACAGGGCAGCTATGCCACTAATGTTGCCACTGTGTCTCTAGTGCAGATGGAAGTCAAATTAGGCAGAGTGTAAAGACTCCGTGGACACCTGGAAGACACCTTAAATTTTTCTAAATTTTTAAACAAATTTAAATCTTACAGAAGTTAAGTGAAGGTTAATTTTCTTTAGTGTTCTTTTGTCTGTGTGAACCAGTTGCCTGTTCTTGCCTGTCTGTGCTATCTTACTGCTAGCAGGAGGATGGGTACTTTTGAGGATCAGTCTCCTCCAGGGGCCATTTCTAAGACTGCAGAAATGGTGTCAGTGAACTGAGAATGATTCTTAACATTCAGATGACAATCTGCATTTGCCATAGCACCCCTGGACCTGCAAGCTTTTCTTTAATAGACAAATCTTTGAGTTTCTCAGAGAAACTAAGTAAAAAACTATGCAAGCATCTTCCATGAATTAATGCTAACTAAATCAATAACAAGCCTAGCCAGCTACTCCTAGCTTGTTTCCTTCTCTTTATGCATGAGCAAATGCTGACGTACCTGCTTACTGCACAAATAGCACAGACCAGTGGAGGATGTCCCTAGGATGAAAGCCACAAGCAACTGGGCAGCACGGCCATTAGTGAGTTTTGAGATCAGGCTTGTAGTGAGAGAAGATCATGACAAGGGCATTCTGGAAGATGCCGGATCAGCTGATGCATCTCACCATGTTTTACGTACCCATATTTCCCAAAGCAGTCTGCCCTTCAACTTCCTCTTTCACATTGTTCTAAAGGATTTAACTCGAACAAAGAACTAGTGTATACAGAAGGTGACAGATTAAACTGCTCTAAGTAAGACACACAATGTTGCTCTTAAATTTCGTCTTCAATTTTGGATTGTGACTGGCTGGTATCAAAGTCCTTTCTGTGCTTTGTCAGTTAGGAGGAATCCTGTGGATGTTGAAGCGGGGACTTGTGTCTGCCTGAATGGCTGTGCCCATGCCTCCTACCCAGACCAGACTCCATGCCTGTGTGCTAAGGCTCTTTATCCTTGCCTACATTCCAGTAGAATGATGAATTAAAGGCCTCTCTAACATGAGAAGTGTTTTGATTCAGAAGTAGTGAGGCCCCTGTAAGAGAGGAATTTTGCTGATCTAAAATCACCACATTTCACAGAAGATGATTTATGAAAAATGTTATGCCTTTAGGGAAAAAAGTAGAAAAGTCATTCCTGAGGGAGGAAAATAGTATTTGAAGAGTGAAATTAGTCATAAGTTGGTGAAAATGTGTGGTAAAACACGAAATAAGTTTTTATGAAATAATTTTGTAGGATTTTTTAGAATATTTTTTGTTTTCCAGATCACCCCTTCTATATTTTCTTGTATAAGAGATTGCTACTGTTTATAAAATGTTGTAATCTAATAGCTTATTATGTCTTTCTAACCAGTGCATAGTCAGGAAGTGAAAAATGTATCGTCAGAAATACCAAAGCCAACATAGTAAGCTTAAAAATCACGGAAGGAACTCTATTCTAATCAGATAAAATGCTGCTTGGATCCCCCTATAAACTGAGTCCCAAGGGTGCGAACTACATTTTTATGAGATGGTTCCCCAAACACTAGTTATGTAACTGCATATAACCTAAATGTACATTTCTACTGACTTTCTGTAGCAATTTGTGTAAGGCTTACTGTATCACACAGATATAATACTAAAAATAACATTTTAGTTAGAAAATACTCACTGGGTAACAAAAGAGAGGGGGCCTGTGGGAAACCCTATTTATTTGCATTTGGTGTTTACATTTCTTGCTGTAAATTTAAACACATGCCTCCTGTTTCAGTTTTCATGAGCCCTTCGTTTGAGTTTTCCAGCACTGTCTGTAGTCAACAGACTACAAAAAGAGAACAGGCCATGCTCTGGCTGTTGTAATAGCTAAATCAATTTTTGTTGTCATTTTTACACACATATTACAGAGGTGCATAAAATTATGTGCCAGGTTCTCTGCCAGCAGTATTTACCAACAGGCAGTTGTGGAGCCTTGGGGGCTCTCAGTTATAAGAAACTTGCCCATGGAAAAAGCTATTGAACAGCACAAACCAACAGCAAGAAACACTTTTGCTACCCCAGGCAAGAAAAAGGCTAGAAGTTGAAAGTGTTTTTTGTTTTAAATTAAAATCATGGGGGAATTGGTGTATGGAGCAGCCTAGGGTCATGAGTAATGGAGTCGAAACCCAAAAGCTGGGTTACATGAATTAATAACCTGACAAGTATTACTGCAGAGTAGTGAATATCATGTTGAGACCTGAACCAGTAGAAGGTGAACATGGGCTATTTTCTCTCCAATTCAGAATACGTATCTGATAAGGGCTTTTTAAAAAAACACCAGTGCTTTGTTTAAAGCAACAAAAATTCTCTACTCTGGCATGGAATTGAGAGGAGAGCAATGACAGAGACACTCACAAGACATAAAAAACCTGAGAAATTTGTGGGTAACTTTCATAAGTTGTTTCATGGACACTCTGGGTGTGTCTGCAGAAGGCAGAATTAAAGAAAGTATTTTCAGTGTCTTTGAGACCAAAAGACGCAAAGAAATCTTCCCCTCCTCTCATAATTAATTTAAAGATAATCAGCAAAAAATCTAAGCCAAAAAATAATTAAGCAAAAGAAGATAGAAATATCTTACAGAATTAGTTCTGCCAGAAATATATTTGTTGTAATATCCCACTAGTGGCCAGTAAAGGAAATGGAAAGTGAAAGTCATGCCAAGATTACATATTCACAGCTCTGCCTACTTTGTTCTCAGTGCCCAGAAGCATGAAGGCCTGAAACAACATAATTTTTAACATTAAACTAACTATTGTCATATGGGAGTGAAAGATGAGCTAGAACTAAGATAAATATAGCCCTTCTGCTGCAGAAAGTTGGATTGTAAGGATCAGACAAACTTCTAGGGCAGGCAACAAGAACCTTCTGCTTCTGATAAAAGGACTGGTTAGGTGCTTAGTTGTCGCAGATAAGAATACATGAAGTAGTGAGCAAACTGTGTGTTACAGTGCTGCAGTACCCATCAGTAATTTAAAGTGAAAACCAGCATGTGAATTTTGTCTTGCCAAGGGCTGGTAAAGGCATAGCAAATGGCAGGGTATTCCAGGTGGTTCTGAGATTGTGGTAAGATGTGGCATCTCCTCCTACCAGTGGTCGATCTGGTATGAGAAGCAAAGCCTCTGCAGTGGGAACTCTAGGGTAATGGTGGTTTAGGTGAGTGGTCCTGGACACCTGTGGATGAGTCAGAACTTCCTGTAGTAATATCCAAGAATGAAGTTTGCTTACTGACTGTATCATCAGGGCTCTGAATGAGCTATTACAGTCTACAAGGCAAATATGTATTTATTTAGACAATTTTTTAAAAATTTATTTTTGATCCAGTACGTGGTAAAAGCTCCTAAGGAACCAGCTATGTAAATCCTTCCTTAGCTGTATAAATACTCTTTTTATTCTCTCTGTAGTTAACTTTCATATGATGGCACGAAGGATGAATGATGATTAGCTGTAATCATTGCTCGGGAAAGAGGGAGAACAGGGAAATGGGTTCTATTTCATACATTTTCTTATGAGACTTCAGTAATTAAGCACTTTGCAAGAAGGGTAATAACCAGTAGCCTTTATTCGTTATGGTATTTATCTTGCCTCTGCCATTCAGGTTGGCCCAATCCTGTCACCTCCATTTTCTCATCTGTACAATGGGAATAAAAGTATTGACCTTCTTAACAATATCTCTCTGAGATGGAAAGAGAGCAAATGCTCTGAAAGATCTGCATAATTATTGTTAACTTAACTTCAAGCTATGAGCAGTTCTCTTGGAGTCAATGGGACTGCTCACATGTGGAGTTAGTTACAGTAGTGGGAACCACTGATGGCTGCAAATCATGGAAAACTGGTCTTCTGATGGATCATAAGTCTGCTTCTGGAAAACTGCTTTTGCTTTCCATATGGGCTGGGACTTTAAGCGATACTTTAACAAGTTATTTGCCTGTGAGTTGCATGCCTAACTCTTTCAGGTTTTTTGAAAGTCCTTGTGTGGAAGCAGGGGGTTGCTGTTGGAATTGCAGCCTAAAATTACAAACAAGCATATACAAAAAATGAAAAAAAAAAAAATAAGGGGAAATGGTGGAAGGAAGGAGGAAAAGTCTGAAGTTAGTCTGGAAATGGAAACTTTACTGGAATGAAAATTAAAAAATACCTGCAGTTGAAAATAAGTTCTGGTTTTGCTATTCTAATGTGAGGGTAAACATTTTATATGAACATGAACACTGCAAGGGGGAGGGAATTCTGAAGTGTAAAGCACATAAGAATATTCATGGTTCTTTTTTTCTTATTTGAGTATATCTTGAATTCCTATTTGGACTGAAATACCAAAATAAGTAGCCTGATTTTCAACACTGCTTTGAGCAGTCTCCATTAAAGGGAAAACAAGTGACTGTACCCACCTACTTTGGAAAACCTCAGCTACTTCTTTTCATTGATGCCACTTTCTTTCTTTTAGTTATGTCAGTACCAGAGAATCATGTCACTTGAGCCATAATTTCTCTTCCATTTTAAGTGGGTAATATCCATATGCAAATTTTTTAGAAAGGTCTCTTGGCAAATGCAAGGAAAAAAAAAACCAGCAAAACTTCTTAGCAACAGCTGGGAAGAACATCAAGAAGGAATCTTTTTTTCTCAGCCTTGGAAACGTGTTGGCATTCACATCTCTGCTCAGCACTCTGCTTGAGCTGTGTGCTTATTAGTGCTCTAAGAGTGCAGACAAACTGCACTGATTCAATATATATGCTTGTCCCACATCCTTTGTTCTTATTTTAATACAAAAATCTCCATAGGTGGATTCTACAGTGCTGAACTTTCCAAAGCTCAAGAAAGTTAGTCTTTGCTGTCATATGCCTGTCTTTAGTTACACCCTCTTCCCTCAAAGTCCCTAAATACCTGTGCTATGTCCCTCTTATGCAGGCATTGAACTGATTCAGAATGTCTTTGAGCTTTTATTTCAAAAGCCTGCTACCTGTGTGTGGTCTGGGCAGTGGCGAAGTCCTGTGGCTCTTTTGAGGAACTGTTGCAAACAATAGTTCGCAATTGGAGTGACATGCAGGCATGTGATATCCTGTTCTTTACTTGCTTTTGGCATCATTGTGGTGCAGGGATATTGAGGGGGTTATCATTAGGATCAGGTTGAAATGAAGGCAATCATGGCAGGAGTTTTTCCAGCCTGAAATATGAAAAGTGTGTTCCCCTTTTAAGCAGAAAAGCCCAGGACGATGGCCCTTGTAATTACTGGAAATCAGCAATCTGTCTGCTGTCATTCAATTTAACCCATGTAAACTTGGTATGTGGAGGGAATCCACTCAGTGGGTGTGATTTCAAAAAAGGAATAGTCCATCTGGTTTATCCAAATGCTGCTTTAAAAGAGGATGACTGACAGTTTTTCTCAGATCCAGAGTGCAACAGACAGCCTGGAAGCTGGTAACTTACCATCTTGGATACAAAAGATCTCTATATGAAGCATACTGTCAAAGTAATAGAAGCTGATATTATTGGCAGAAATAGGCAAGTAGGCAGTGGGAATGTTTGCAAAACCTGCAGTAGTGTTTGAGGATGTGCCTTACAGCAAAAGAGATTCAAATGGGTCACAAAAATGAAGAGTGATCATAAGTACAAATACACCTTCATTTCCTCTTCTCAATATGGTGCTTCTGTTCTGATCTAGATGTTCTGGTATTATATTTTGAAATAATTAGAAGACAATTGCACCTATTTTTCATATTCAGAGTTCCCAGACCTGCTGCTAAATATGTTGTCTTGCATATTTGGCTGCTTAATTTGTGCCTAGGGATGCTTTCTCTTTCTTTTTCTTTCTCTCTTTGAGAGTTCAGATTACTGGTCTGGAGAAAATGGGCAGTTTGCCTTTACATTACGTGAATAGCAGAATAGGATCCTGTCACCGATGAAAGTACTGTATTTATGACTCATTATAATCCATTCATTGCTTCACAGATCCAGAGCCCTCCAGGGAGTACCACAAACCCACATAATTTTCCCAAGTGCTACATTTTGCATTTGGATCTTTGCTTTAGCTGACAGATATGAAAAAGGAAGAAAAAAGTGCAGGAAAGCAGGGAGTCCATGTGATTGTGCGTGTGCAGATGCTCAGCAGGGATAGCAGCAATTTCAATTCAGAGCTGTCTCTGTCATGCTCCTGATCCCCATTCCTTCCAATGCCCTAACAACCACAAGGAGCAGGGAGGGTGAGCTTCAAGAGCTGCCAGAGATTATCATGCCTTTAGTGGTCGAAGGCCCATTGCACTAGGATGAGTGTTGGCACCACAAGCCTTGCTGGAACAGGCTAACAGAGTGGATTTATGGATCTTTAGACATTGGGATGTCCTACACAGGGACCTGGACAAGCTTGAGAAGTGGACCCATGGGAACCTCGCGAGGTTCAACAAGGCCAAGTGTGAGGTCCTGCACCTGGGTCGAGGCAACCCTCAGAGTCAATACAAGCTCGGGAATGAAGGGATTGAGAGCAGCCCTCCTGAGAAGGACTCGGAGGTGCTGGATGTTGAAAACCTGGACATGATTCAATAATGTGTGTTTGCAGCCCAGAAAGACAATTGTATCCTGGGCTGCATCAAAAGCAGCATGGCCAGCAGGACGAGGGAGGGGACTGTGCCTCTCTCCTCTGCTCTCTTGAGATCCCACCCACCTCTTGGACCTCCAACATAAGAATGACGTGGACACTCATATATGGAGTCCAGAGGAGAGCACAAAAATTATCAGAGTGTTGCAACACCTCTCTTGTGAGGAAAGGTTGACAGAGCTGGGGTTGTTCAGCCTGGAGGAGAGAAGGCCCCAGGGAGACCTTATAGCAGCCTTCCAATACTTTAAGGGAGCATACAAGGATGCTGGCAAACTTTTTACAAGGACATGTAGTGATAGGACAAGGTACAGTGGCTTTAAACCAAAGGAACATAGATTCAGGCTAGAAATAAAGAAGGAATTTTTTACAATGAGAGTGGTAAAGCATTGGAACAGCTTGCTAAAAGACGTAGTAGATGCCCCATCCCTTGAAGTGTTCAAGGCCATGTTGGATGAGGCTCTGAGCAACTTAGTTAGTTGAAGATTTCCCTGCTCATTGCAAGAGGGCTGGACTAGATGATCTTTAGAGGCCCCTTCCAACCCAAACTATTCTATGATTCTATGATTTTGCTTCAGAAAGTTGCTCAAAGTCACAGCAGGCCATGCGACATTTTCACAGTGATGTCTGTCAGTCCTTGGAATTGCATAAAAATGCAGCTTCTGGTATTTATGTTGCAGTGCCCAAAAAATACACTATCTGGTATTATTCCTGGTTGGAAATGCATAGCTCTCAGACAGGTACTACCAAGTCTTTATGCAGACAGTATTTTGGATAATGGTGACATAGACAGGGTGCTTTGGATGTGCCTTGCAGTTAAGCTGATTGACACTTTTGTGAATAGCTATCAGCTTACTGTCTTCAGTGTGTTGGTCTGGTGTTGGTACAGTCTGAGTAGTACAGCATTAGTCGTAATGTGGAAGAGCAGGGCTAGCTATGAGGGTCTCTTGTGTCTGAAAACTCTTTTCTGGCTTGTTTATACAGAGCCAATGTCTGTCTCTCTCCCTGGCGTGGGAAATAGGTCCTAAGCATATTCACCATACTCAGGTTCAGGAAGTACTGCAGTGGTTTAGGGAGGATTTTTTTTTTTTTTAATGTTTTATTCTGATTATGTTCTTCTATGTATTAACACACCTTTTATTTTGCAGCATGTGTAGTATTTCCAGAGCTGTCCATTTCTATGTGGAAATCTGGCTGCACTGATGCCAACCCTACTCTCTCAGTGACCCTCTGAATGCCTTCATTAGAGGGAACGTAATTGGGGATGTTTGCAATGGAGAGTGTGGGCATCTCTGCTTTCTGGAGTGGCTCTGCAACAGGGACGCAACAGCACTGTTTACTCTAGACTCACTGAGGTGGGATTGCCCTTAAATTGACAGTTTTTGAGAGCAGGTTTTCAAATGACAATTCAAACTCAGTGGCTCCACAGGTTTCCCTGCAAAGTCACTTCCTGAGACTTTAAAAAAATGTCTTAAAATGATTGATTTGATCTGTGTAAGGTTTGATTTAAGAGCTATTCAGGACACTTATGCACTGAGTAAGTATGGATTTAATGGCTTAATTTAAAACATGCAAGTTTTAAAGCGTTAGACTTGAGGTAGTAATGTCTCGTACGAATACTTAGAAGTGCTTAAAATCAATCAGGATCCGTCCCTTTGCTCTGCAGGCAGGACAGTAGCTGCAAGCTAGAAGGCAACATTGTCCATATATATGCACATGCTGCATGTGGTCCTCACCTGCAATCAGAATAGAAAGTAACAATGATAGCTGAGCTATGGCAGCAATGCAGTTTGGCTGATGCATTTCACAAGTACCTTTGTATGTAGAAATCATGGATGGCTCTCTGAAATGCTGCTACCTCTGGGGAATCACAAGTGCAGTTACATTTATGGCAAATGAGGCTGTTGAATCAAAAAAATCCTCATCCCAATACTCCCCACTTGGCCAGCTTTATGCATTGTGATCACTATACAGGAAAGCTTTTAGATGTATGCCTAACCAGACATTTTCAGTGAGGGCATGTTAGAGTTCCTTTCATCAATTCTACATTTCTCATAAAAGCGAAAGCATGTAGATATGTATTTGTATGCTTGAGTTTTGAGAGCAACAGCCCATTATGTTTTAATCCTACTTAAATTATGAGCCAAAAAGCCTCCAAGCAGCATGACTATCAAGTTCTTACTTGCACTTTTGATGCTTCAATAACTGCAGGTGTACTCAGACCTCCTTCTGTAGCATTTGCATTGGCTGGAACAGGTGCATAAGATTTTGACTGATTTAAAAATGCATAATATATAGTAACTGGCACTTCCTGGGTAGGAGGCATAATATCTAAATATTTTCAAGAGGAATTTTCACTAGTGACATTGAATAATGTCTCTGCAGTGCTGTTATTCTGCCTTTCAAAAACATACCTGGGGGAAAAAGAACTCTGATTTAAAAATAAATAAATAAATAAATAAATATTTCCCAGTGACTATTTATCTTCATTTTGCAGTTTTTATTTAAAGAAATATA
>JAWWEW010000131.1:27591734-27649839 GCA_035583185.1 Anabacerthia variegaticeps | reverse complement strand
AAATAAATAAATAAATAAATAAATATTTCCCAGTGACTATTTATCTTCATTTTGCAGTTTTTATTTAAAGAAATATAATTTTCTTAGGCTAGATGTCAAGACATGGTTAATAATGGTTGCACTTAACTGAACAACGCTGAGAAATGAACCTGAAAAATAAGGATATTTGCTTTTACTTGGGCATGTTTGGAATGTTGTGGTTTTGTGAGGTGTTGAGGGCTAGGATTTCTCAAAAGAAGCAGTTTTTCACAGCAAATAATGCTGTTGATCAACCTGAGTCGTTTCATGACTATATTAATAGGAGTTTTTCATTGTTTCAAATGTTAATTACTGCTCTTAAGCACAAGCTTAAACTTCTCTACTATAGACAATTTCTTTCAGAGAAAACCCTTCCTGTGTAAAACAGGCTTATATCAGATGACCAAAGCTACCCATTAAGTCATGGTGAATCAAATCCTTTCATCCAGCAAAACCACAGGAAAAAAATACTGAGTTTCAAAAATGCAGAATTCTGTTTTGACTATTTTGGGAATAAAGTGTTAAGTGCAACCTGTGAAAGAACGAAACCTTTCAGCCCTTGTCAGAGGAGCCCAAACCCTTGCAGGGCTGAGGCTGCAGGTAGTACCACTGCGAGAGTAGTCTCAGAGGGGTCTGAAAGAAGCAGATTATTTATGTGCTGGAAGCAGCAATGAGTCTGGCAGAGTGTGGTGGATTGTTCTGATTCTTTGCAACACTGTCCCCTGTAGCTTTTCTGTTGTCTACTAAGAATGTACTTAAACTCATACGTATACAGCTTCTTATTCTTTAAGCACTAACTTATGTCTCTCACCTACTTGTCCAGCTGTTTCCAACAACTGCATGAAAAGAGTATCTTCGAGATGTCCATCTGTGCTGGTTTAAAGGTAAACTGGTGGGAGAAATGAACCCGACTCAAGAGATTACAAGTCAGAGCTACAATTTACTAAAAAGATTACAATAAATACAATGATACAGAGAAAAATTGGTTTTAATGCCCAAAACCCAGATATATAACCCAGCACCTGGGGCACAAACAGAATTATGTTCATTAGCCCCTATGCTGAGCGACACATGGTCCCCCTGAGTACCAAGTAAAAGGAAAGGAAAACCTATTGGTGAGGATGATGGTCACGGTCTTGTTGAGAGTGGCAGTCGCAGGCCTGTTGAGGCTCTGGTCCTCCTCTGGATCTGACGAGTGGTACCAAAAATCCCAAAACCCGAAGACTGTATGTGCTCCAGTTCGGTGGGAATGCCCGGTACCTCTCCTCAAAGTGAGGGGTTTCACAATGGGTGATTTAACTCTGTGAGTCATGGAATATTTTTTGAATCTTTGATGGTCTAAGTCATTACAACTGCCTATTGTGCCAGTCCCTAATGCCCCATTAGCAGGCATGACCCCTCAGGCTGGGTGTGAAGGTGCTGATGCCTCCCTGGAGGGGAGTTATCACAGCTGAGTCACTCGTGTGAAGATAGAAACACTACCCTGTCTCACAGAGTTCTTTAACACCCAGCTTGTAGTCTGTGGTGTCAGGTGTGCCCTGGGCAGCTGCTGCAAACAATCCATTATTAACAGTCCATCAGGAATGACATAGAGGGTGTAGAGTACACAGTTTTGGTTACACTCACACAGTGACAAGCTGGTCCCAGCTGCTGTAGTTAGGACATCATCTTTCTGCCAAATTTAATTAAGTAGGATAAAAAGTTCAAAAGTTTTGGTGGAGGATTACTAGATTAAATCAAGAGAGTATGCCTCCAGCATCTTTAGGAAAGCACAGTATTCCCAACTAGAGAGAATTACTGCCTGTTGATGCAATCTGGTTTTATAAACACATTGCTGAAATTTGCCTAAAAATTAAGCCATCCTTAGAAAATGAGATTCTGTGTTGGCATATGCCAACATATTTCTGATGAGCTCAACTAACTGACTACCCTTCTGGAGTTATTTATGTAGTTCTTTTCAAATTATTTAGATTTTTAATTAGAAGCTCGATGGCATTGAATTTTGGCAACTTGATAGCAGAAGTAACTGCATCTTCTTTAAGGAAACAGCTTTCCAAGTGACATAACCCTGTGTGAGAAAGAGCGGGGAGGAGGTGGGAACAGCCTTTCCCATAGTATCCCAGGAAGAAAACAACTTCATGGATTAGAAGCTTAATTAGGACTGAAATCCATAGCAATAAGTGGGGAACAAATATAGTTAATTTGATTAAGTCTCAGAGTGGATGAGTTGCACACTGCATTGATTACTTTAAAGCAAATAACAAAGGCAAGGCCGTTTACTTTATGGTACTATTACTGCAAATGAAATCAGTATCAAACAGGTTGCTGGGGAGTGTAGCTAAGACAACTTCATAACCTCATCTGCTGATAAATGATTTTTTGGCTAATCAGTAGACTCAGCATGAAGGCTACTCCAGCAGGCTGTAAGTGAGTCACAGCAAGGCAGGTACCCTCCTAAACAAGAAGGCTAAGAAATAAATAAATGGGCTCTGGATATCCAGTAAAGGTCAAGCAGTCTTTGTGGTTGAGAGCATTCTTCAGAAAAATATAGCTGCTATCCTGGGGAGGGCAAAAAGGAATGGTATTGATTATGCACAATGCAAGAGAGCAATCCGTAGGGCTTTATAGGGGTATTTACATTAACAGGCAGACACCAGAATAACCTGTTTGAAACAAACTCCAGGGATTTTTTGCTGCTGACATGAGAGTTTCATAGAGCAGCAGGAGAACTGGGGAGCAATCTCTCTGAAGGTTCATAGCAATATTGGTTCTCTGCTACAACCCACTTTGGACCTCTGTAAGTCTGGCTGGCCAGAGATATCTTGGAGTGTCATTGCCTCTGCAGATGCTGTTACCCAGAAGAGAAAGCAGGGTTGTTCTTCCCTTTCCCCCTCTGCTCCATGCTAATGAACTGAATCTGCATGCATTGAGTGACTGATAAACCAGCATGTTCTTTTGCTTAAAGTTTACATTGATCAGTTAGAAGCTGTACTGAGAGCAGTCCATGGTAACAGTAAAGAGAGCACTTCTCCTTAGCTACTTTTGTCGAGGAGGGTACTTCAGTACAGGAGGGCAGTCCTTAACATACTGTGTTGTCTTTTAATTAGCACCAGACAGATCCTAACTGCACAGCATTCCCTGAGGAGGTAAGCACTCCCTAAAAACTTGTGGGCATGTGAGTGTGAACCACCCCTGTAGAGCCTACTGCACTTGGGATTAGCACAGAAGAAGTAGCTGCTCTCCCACCCACTATGGATAATTCTATTGATCCTGCATTTCTGAAAGTGTGATAGTCAACTGTTTGAAATTTGGAGACAGGAATTCTTCAAAAGCCCCTGCATCTGTTCTCAGTCCAAGCAAGCACTCTCCAGAGGCCAACCTCCCATAGGCCATCATGCATAATGTGGATGAAACCTCTTGAATTATTGATCTTGCAGAGGCATATAATTGTAGCTTACA
Source organism: Anabacerthia variegaticeps (assembly GCA_035583185.1). Lineage (NCBI taxonomy): Eukaryota > Metazoa > Chordata > Aves > Passeriformes > Furnariidae > Anabacerthia > Anabacerthia variegaticeps. The sequence continues at coordinate 27,646,362 of JAWWEW010000131.1, read as the reverse complement.
CACTGTGTTTACTCTCAGTGCTTTGATTTATCAGATCTTATAATAATGTTCTCACTTTTGGCGCTCGTAAAATGCAACTGGCTTGCAGTTTAATAAATATTGACTTCTAGCCATTTGCTGCTTTGTGATTATTCCTCCTAAAGAACAAACTGATTGCTTCCTTCATTCAGATCCACTGCAAATGGTGCAGGAACGGAACGTTTTTAATATTGCATTTACCCAGCAGGGGAAGACCTGGCTCTGAGGAGCTCTTCCAATGCTTGCAAGATCAGGGCACTGTTTCTCTAACTGATGTGCACCTGAAGATATTTGTGGTCACACTAGAGGTCAACAGGCATGTCTCTTCCTTGAAGAGAGAATCTTTTCACAGCCCTTTTTTTGTGTTCATCACTTTTAACAAATTAAGCTGGTTTATGTTGCTCTGATTAGAAAGAGGAGAATCTACTTTACCTAGTAGACTATGTGTTTGACTCTCTCCTCACTGAATTATTGGTGTGTGCAGGACAGTGGGCTAGGGCTGCCTGTGGAACTGCTGCCAGAGTCCAAGTGTGTCTTTGCTTTAAGCAAGAGAGGTAATCTAGCCTCATCTTCCAGCTGCTGGAGAGCCATTTTCTGCTATTTCTGTACCAATGTTGCCTACATATCTTGAAGAGCTTTTTTAGGTCATTCCCTGTTTCTAACCCAAGCTGCTAATTTTCCAGTTTGCATCTGTGCCGTTTCTCTCTCTTATGTGTTATCATATATCCACACTCCTTTTATGCCTGATACTAATCACAATGTTCAACTGAATACACAGTGGAAGTATGTGGCAACTTACAGTCATGACACCTTTCCAAGAATGCCAAATGCTGATGTTTTGGATGTAAAAGAAAGAGCATAATGAGTTTTTATCATCTGAGGGGCTCTTGCTGTTCTAAAGACTTTTTCCGAGGTTGAAGACTGTGTTAGGTGGAATACAGGCACACAGCAGGAGCTTGCCAGTCACGCTGCCTGTAGCTCAACAAACCAGAGAGCAGAGGTGGAAAAAAATATCAGAGATGATATCCTAGATTCAGGTGACTTTTCCTTGACTCCCACAGCAGGTCCATTGCAGATCCATACAATAAATCTATGTATCTTGGTTGTCAGTCCCATACTATGACTCACAAGCTCACCTGTCCACACCTACCAGTACAGGAATCAGGACTAACAATTCTAACCAAGCCAGCAGACTGGCAAAATGTTCTAGGCTGCATTTGCAATGCTGCTAGCACTGAGTTCCCTGGCTGTCTTTCTGTTTATTGACAGTAATACCAGAGCAGTCAGTTCAAGGAAAAGTTTCTTGTTCTGCCCTCTTTGTTGGAATATCCTCTATATGCTTTGTGAGTAGATGCTGCAAAACTGTTCTTTGGATTTGATTGTATTTTGAAATTAGTTTAGTTGAATTTAATTTATTTGAATAAGAGATATAAATTAGAAAATATAAAAATTAACTATTTTTTCCTAATTGGTTTATTTTTGTGCTTAATTATATATTTTCTTTCTCTTTGTCCATTGGTAAAAACATAGATGCATTCATCCCAGAAAATATCAAGCTAGATCCTCTATTGTTGGTGGAGTTTTGTTTATACCAGGTCAGGATTTGGCCTATAACCACATAACCCACTTTGTCTTAACAAAGAGCAACATTTTTCTGTGAGTCTCTAATTCTCAGGAATGATTTGCCAAGCTGTGATTAGTGAGCAATGGTAGCTGAGTCTACAAACTCTTTCTTTCTCTTACTTTCCCTGCAAACACTTCTGGCTCTTGCCTGGTCTTCCCTGGCAGACACTCTGCAGACAGGGATGACGTGCTCTGCAGGGATGTGTGGCAGGAAACCCTAGTGTTATCTCAACCTGTCTTCCAGCTTTCTGTTTGTGCTTCTGCCTACATGTAGAAAATGACAAGGGTGGCCTAAATGCATTCACATTTTCTCCTGGTGCCATCATTTTCCTTTCTGCTTCTCTCCTGTGTCCCCCTGGTTAGAGACAGAGTGTGCTGAGCAGGTGAAAGGAAGCCCTAGGTGCTGTGCTTACATTCTTCTTGTGTCCTGGGGCCCTGCCTAGCTCCAGTATGAGAGGTACTCCATCCAGCTGGGTCTCCCTTGGTGCCAGCATACTTTTGGATGATAAAATTGTGACCAGTGTCTTGAGACTTTTTCTTCCCTGCTGCATTCTAGCTGTAAATTTTCTGCATTTTAGAACCTTAATATGGAAGCTGACAGACCTCAAAAAGAGGGAAATGAATGATTGACTGTCACCAATTTGGAAATCTCCCCTGGTAGCTGTGAAACTGGTGTCAGTTCCTGTTATTGGTGTAACAGGGCTGGTGTGTTCTCTCAGCAAATGTAGATCTTCACATCTGTTTCATCCACTAGATAGATGACATAAAGCAGCTTACTTTACAGCAAATACTTTATGCCATCTTTAATCTGAAGTGTATTTCTGTACTCTGCCAAAACACTTCAGTGTGAATTTCTTGTTAGGTCAAATGTGTGTTTGGAACCTTGATCAGTGCTGCAGAGAAAGATTGGTGCAGACAGACATTGATATAATTGTATTAGCAGCCCCATACTTCTCAGCATGTGTGCTCAGTGTGTAACTACAGGGTAGCTGAGAAACTCGATAGCACAAGGACAGGAAAGGGTAGTTGATTTTATTTTCTGTGTCTGTATCTATCACCTGTCTACTATATTTCCAAGATGTGACATCCAAGCTCTGTAACTGAGATCTTTAGCACCAGCTAATGTATCTGAAAGCTTCCATCCCCAGCAACTTTAATGGGAAAGGGTCTTGGGTTTTTTTGTTTTTGTTTCATTTAGGGTTTTTGTTTCATTTAGGGTTTTTGTTTGGTTGGTTTTTTTCTTTTTTTTTTTTTTTCAGAATTGTTACTTTTTCTTCTGTAGATTTGCCTGACTGTGTCCATCCACATGGGTGCAATTTCCTTAAGCTGATGCAGTCTTGTAGTTTTATATTGTGAAACATTGCCTCAGGAGAATCTCTGAAGGTTGGCTCTGTCATCTCTGGCTCAGCAACGTTTTGCAAATATACCATATCAAATAAGAGCAGTCTTTCTGTGTGATGGTCCCTGTTCATCAGAAAAGTAGTAACCTGAACTACAGTGTGTTTCTTCTTCTTTTTTGTTGTTTTTTTTTGTTGGTTTTTTTTTTTTTGACAGAGACATCAGCAATTTCAGGTAGATTTTTGAAGAGTTATGCAGCATTACATAGGTGACCTTAAAAACATGAGCATACTAAGCCTTACGCATTCATGGGAAGGGTAGGAAGGTGGTCTCCTGATTTTATACGGAGGTAAACTGAGGACCAAAATGTTCATCAGAAGTCATAAACGATGCTAGAGTCTGGGCTGTCCAGACAGTTTCCTCTTGAATCCCTTCCTTCCAACTAAATCACAAGGACTGCATGCCCTCCCTTCTTGCCTTTGGAAAGGGATGTATAGTGCAGAAATTCATTTCACAGAATTGTATGTCCTTAATAAAATTCAGCTCCAGTTATGACCCTGTGAGATGATTAGTGAATTAGAGTTCTTAATTAGCATTTTGCATAATTCATGGCAATTACAACATTCTCATGGATATGATTGTCAAGGTGCAGATGTGCAAACGTGCAGCTGTAATTTTCTCATCTAAATAACTCTTTTGGTGAAACCTCTAATTTTTTACAACTCTATTGTCTAAGGGCCATTATTCCTGTTGTTATTTTTAAGGCATTAGAAAATGGATGTGAATCTCACTTCAGCTTCAATCACTGCAACTAACTGTTTTCAGAAGCTTTAAAAACTGTCATAAAAGTTTGCTTCTGGGGGAGAACTAGGCATTTGAATTTTCTGAAGAACTTCTCCTACCCAATTTTTAACACCCCAAAGGGGATTGTATTGCAGTTTTTCAGTTACAATAATAAAACAAAAGCTAAATCCAGTATGTGCACTAGCCAAGATTTATATGGCTGGATTGTTAATGGATTGAGCTTCCATTACTTCTTCAGCTGGAGATAGATTTTAAAGTTCTTTGTGTTGTGCAGATCCCTTCCTTTTGTCAGAAATATATGAAGTATTATGTATCTAAGGTTATTAGAACTAGCTTTTTGGGTACAGAAAAATCTGGCAGTCACATTGACTGAGTGGCAGCCAAATAGAGGAGGAAGTTGGTTGTTGCAGTTAGAACTCCTGAACTTTCCAAAATGCTGTCCTTCAGAAATCAAAGACAATGGCACAGAAATCAATGAGCCAGATGATCAAAATGCAGTTGCACCCAACTCAACACTTCCAGGGACAGCTCCTATTTTAAACAAATTACTGAGTTCCAAGTGACAAATTTGAATTTCTACTTCCTTCATTAAGTGCCTACACTGATGGTATTAAATGTAATTAATTTTACCTTCATAATTATAATCTAATATGTAAATCCATTTACAGTATTCCGTTCCATTAAAGGTACAAATCAAAATTATAATTTCTAAACAAAAGTTATGAATTTCCTTAAGTGAAAGGCATTTGTAATTTCCCATAGGAATCACTTTTGGATTTGCAGTCACAGAATATGCAGGAGTTTTATACAGTCAAGATGTAATGGAGGGAAAGTGCAATCCTTATATTCTTATTAGAAGTAAATGGCACTCAAACGAACCTGGACTCATACGTTTTGACATACATAATTTTTAGCAATTGGTACCTCCTTCCATCATCCCCCAAAATTACTTGCAGAAGCTTACCAGTCCTTTCTAGCAGGAGTTCTTATCCAGATAAGGATAACTGTCCTTTCTGACCCTCCTCTGCCTGTTGAATATGAAGATAAAGCAGTTGCCCTGATCAGTTGGAGTCTGATTGTCCCTTTAAGGAAGGACTTTCTTACCCCATTTATATTTTCCCCTAGAAATTTCTGTCTGCTATTTAGATCCCCGTCTTTCCATGCTCAAGTTCCACAAAGCAGTGGTACCAAAATAAAGAATCAGATCCAGAAAAAGTAGTTCCTTACTTTTTTCAAATTAAATGTTGATGTTTCTTACCTATTTTTACCACCTTCTTTTAATGTCTTTGCTGTTTTGAGCACTCTGATACTGCTTACTCCGTAAATATCATTCATGCAAATGCTACCTTCAGCAGGTTTATTTGCTTCCTTTCTTTCTGTAACTCTTCTCTTAGCCCTAATGCAATATGTGGAAATGCATGGCGCTGTCCAGGTATTTTTCTGTTTGCTAGTTTGTGAATTCTCAGCATCCCTACCCAATATACCTATATTAGGAAAGCTTTTAATGGATTTTAAGCATGTATCTTTTAAATTGTCTACCACTGCAATTACCATGGGGAGAAAAAAAAAGGCAAACCAACAAAATCCCCCAGTGAAATTATGTACTTTGTTCCCCAGCATAAGAGGAAAAATGAGTATGTATTGCTGACCTTGGAGGAGAGTTGGAAGACACAGGAACCCAGCTTTCCTTCCAGTGAGCACAGTGGCAGTTTTGCCTCTGGCTAGAAATGAGGAAACACTCAAACAAAACTTCTTTTTTTAATGTCTTTTTCTTTCCCTGACAGTGATATCTTGTTCATGTTAGCCAAAAGCATTTATGAATTGGGTCAAATAATTTCAGTCAAGGAAGGATAAGGTTGATAAGAATTTGGGAAAACCTTGAAATATTTCAGGTTCTGTTATCTGAATGACATTTCTCTTCAGTTCATTTCTAACATTTAAAGGAAAAAATACATTCTTCCATAGAAGAGAGGTTTCTATTTTCAACTAAGTGAAATATTTTGACAAATCAAGAGTGTATTGTACTTTCTCCTAAACCAAGGGGAGGGGATCCAGAGGAACGGGAAATTGGTTTCTGTTGAAGACAAATGTCATAGTTTTGGTTTTGTCAACCAGAGAATTTATTCTCTCACTTCAATACTTACAGGAGGAGTGGGCCAGGCATATATAGCCACGGAAAAAGTATTTGAAATGCCAAATTATACAGTAATTTGATGCAGTTTCTATCTGTAACCTTGAAAAATCTTATCACAAGCAGGCAGTTAAAATTAAATAAATAAATGTTGGCTTCCAACTACAGTCTGTCTCTTGGGATTGATAAGAGTGATCCACTGGCATGCTTCAGTTGCTGTTCAGGTCCTCTCTGAGCTAAAATACACTGGAGGAAATTTTCAATGTCACAGGGGACAGTGAAATATCCAGTTCACAGGCATGGTGAAAGGGAGCCTGGCGGCTGATCTGATTCCCCTTGAAATTAAACTTCTCTGACCTCAGTCTTCTTCAGTCGGCAGAGTAGCATGGCAAGGTGGTCCTCAGTATGGTCAGAACCAAAGCAATCCTGGTTTTTTTGTGAAAAGTCTCTGAACTGTGCTGCCATCAGCATGTTCCCCATGGGAGTGCTTCTCCTCTGTGACTTTGTGAGATTGTAGGAAGACTGACTGCTCCATGTGGCTGTGAAACACATCTCTGAACCCTCTGACTCATGAAAATAATACCATTCTTTCCCATACTGAGAAAATATATGAGAACAGTTTGTGTGACAAGTTTTCATCTGATGCATTCCTCACCTGGAGTAAGAAACTATAGTCCTGTGCTCTGCTTCAATTTTGTTTATAGTGTTGCAGATTTTAGTCTCTTCTGCTGTAAGTGTTTGGTTTGCTCTATTTCAGCAGAGTATTATGTGGCCATTATCGTGTATGGGTGGCAAAGGCAACATGGAATATTTTGGATTTAGCATGTTTTTGTAGTTCTGATGACCTCAGAAATCCTTCCAGTTTAGTGGTCCCAAAATTCTGGTTTCCTTTCAAAATTGCCAATATACCAAATGTTTTTTGTCAAAATAATTTCAGAAACATAGAATCATAGAATTGTTTAGGTTGGAAAAGTCCTTTAAGATCATCAAGTCCAACTGTTAACCTAACAAAGAGCCAAGAGACAAATCATGAGAGCAAGGATACAGAAGCTATGTAAGCCAAGTATTTAACATGCTGGCATCCAGTGGCTGTAAGACAGAGACCCTGTCAAACCCTCCCTGCCAGTCCTCCAGGGGTCTTTGCTCAGATGTGTTTCCCTTGAGGCAGAACATAAAGAGGAGGTTGACAGTGATGAAATGTAGGGAGTGTACACATATGGGAGAGCTGAATAACAGAGCAAGATTCATATCTGCTGTTACACAGGGTAATGTGGGAGTAAACAAATGGGTAAGGGAGCAGAGCAGGGTGAAGGGCATCATGAACACAGGTGGGAATGAGATAGGCAGACATGGCAACAAACCTGCAAGCAGAAAGATAGTGGATTAGAAAAGAAATTACGAAGGGCAGAAATGAGCAAGGAGCTACAGAGACTTAATTTTGTGTCTTCCAGGAGCACTTCATAAGCAGTGTAAATTTTATTGACCTGTCCATGAATCTTAAAGCATCTCTCAATTTTCATACTTATAAGGCACTGCGATCATTGGGCCTGACCTCTTGGGTGGTACAGACTATTGAATTTTACCCTGTGATTATTGCATCAAGTTTTATGCTTTTCTATCCTAGCTTCAGTAGTAAACTTGTTTTCAAAGCCTTCCCTTAGAGGCAACATGTTCAGTTCATCAGTCCTCTTTGAACCATCTCCTGTATTGTTTTTCTCTCAGTGGGCAAGAGAGAGTGTTAGGGACAAAATCGGAGGCTGGAGAGAGTGAAATGAAAGCTGAAAACAGTTTGCTTAGTGAAAACCTGTTAATTGCTCAAGTTGAGAGCACACTTTGGCAGTAGAAGACACCAATAAAATTACATCTATACTCTACTATTATAATACCTTGAATGGACAAGATCAATTTACTGCACTTTCCATCTAGTCTTAATTTTATTTGATTCCACTAGTATTTCACTGCAAATAAACTTCTGTGTGTTTTCTATAGCATAGAAAATAATGCTCATATGAAGTGAATGAGAGTTATATGTCAGCAAGCTTGGAGTATATTCTCAAAATGGTAGGACGAGAAAAACTAGTAAAAGAAGATAAGGAAAAATATATTTTCCATAATTTTGTCAAAAAGGAGAGCATCTCTGCTTGAAAAATACATACGAAGCTTCAAAGACTGCTTAAAGTGCAAAGAAAAAATGAAAACCTTCACAATCTAGTATTTTGATAATAGAGGATTCTTCAATTTAATTAAGAGCTCAGTGTTCAAGTTAAAGATGTCAAATATCTTGGAGGAGAGCGTGGTTTATACTCTGAAAACAGCATACAAAGTTGGAAGGATCTGGTTAGATCAGTAAACCTGATCATTTGTATGTTCTGAGATCACCCACATGAACAAAATTTATTATGGTCAAGATGTGTATCATATTCTATTACTGAGCAGGTGTTCTCAGACTTCAAGTAATGGATTTATGTTCTTTTTACACACAGAGAGCAGGCAATTGTATGCCAAGGACCTGACTCTCCAAACACTGAAGCCTACACTTAGTTCTAAGCATCCACAAAGTCCACCTGAAACTGATGACCTTTCAAAGGGGATAAAGCGGTATACACAAACAGATACTAGTTCTTGTGTTTTTGCCTCCTGCACTCTTGTAACTTGGATTAAAAAAACTCTTAAGAAAAAGGCTGAGGATGGGGCCATGATCTTCAGCAGTGCTCTGTGAAAATGATGCAAGTTCTCCTGAAGATATTTTCCATAAAGCCTATCCATCTTGAGAATTAGTTTTGTTCTCTTCTTCAGCAGTCTGGTTGGAATGCTCTCTGCCCCTTGCCCCACCTCCACGTGGTCCGAAAGACCCTGGGTATTTATAGGGGTCTCAGGGGGAAGTGTGGTCACATCCTGGACCTTGGGGGAGAGAGGGTAGGAAAAGCGTTAACAACAGAAGCAAGGGGCAGAGGACAGGGGAGACATTCTTGCCAAACCTGTTTTGGCAGCTCCTTGCATACTAATTTGGGCGTTAACAGTTCTTTTGTGAACAGACAAAGACAGACAAACTTCATTTTACAGGGGAATAAACCTATGACTTTAAAACATTATGGTGAAACTTTCTTCATCTTCTGAGGCGTATTTCTTACAAGCTTTATTTCACTTCAAATAATGTACATCTATAGCAACACTCTTCTCTTAAGTCTGTTGGTCTGGTTTGCTGGGGTGGTTTTTTGTTGTTGTTTTGCATTTATTTTGTTTTGTTGGGTGGGGGGGTTTGTTTTTTTTTGTTATGGTTTTTTTGGGGCTTAGGGTTTTAAATGAAATTATTGTTTGTTTGTTTGTTTGTTTAATCATTTATAAGTTTTATTTACTGTTTTGAAATTATACTTTCAAATGACTAGTTACATGAGAAGGTGCTTTGGGAATCCAGACCAAGTCCAAGCCAACCATTCCAGATTACTTTTCTGAAAGATTCAGAGAACATATTCCTGCATACAATCACTTTTTAAAAGCATAAGCACGTTGTAAGGACAGGGGAAATTCTGCAGGAGAATTCTATTGCACTATGGGAGCAGTTTATTCTGGAGCAGAAGTGTAGCAGGTCTGATCCTGCTTTTTGCAAGCACTCCTATTTGCCTCTCTGCTTTAGTGCCTAGCAATGGAAGTTGTGGTACAAAATCATGAACATTACACTGCTGAGAGCAAATGTGTGCTCGTACCCAAGTTGTTACAACACAACAAGACATAGTTCCTTTGGAAAAGTAAGCTGTGCAAGTTCTGAGGGCAGTAATGAGAAAAGAAACCTTCTAGAAAGCAGGATGATCTACATACAAAGAAGCATACAAATACGCCTGGGCAGTTTTACATACAATGTGCCTTTTGTAAGTGACACTACCCTCCTTGTATATAAACAGGCCCGTGTAGCCCTTTTGCTGTGCTGCACTGTACTTGTTAACACTTGCATGGTTTAACAACATCTACGGTCCCAGCATATATTTACGTATATAGTCCAATTCCATTTTGTCTGTGTAGCCCTTACAGACTTGAATATTGCAAGAACTGAGCTTTTTTTTTTTTTTTGATAGTGCACTTGTACTTTATGCAGTTGAACGAGGAACCTGGTGTGTATTTGTAATGTGGACATGACTGTAAGAATCATGAAGTACCATTATATTTTCACTTTCAAGAAGAGCATATATATTGAAGCCAGAAGTTTCAACTTTATTGCTTTTTTTACTTTACAGTTTACCTTATTGAAAGATTTACAGCAAAAGACCCTATTTTCCTTTATGCTTTGGTAATAAGTATTTTATTGCTCATGTGTTTCTCTCACCAACCTCCAGCCCCACTGATCAGTATGTTAGAGAGAACTCTTCCTCCTCCTCTCCTCAGAAATGCACCCCAGTGCCCTGACCAGCATTTTTTATTTATTTAATGAATCCATGTATCAAGATGTTCTTTCTAGGGAGAGAGGAGGGCAAAGAGACCACCAGTAATGATGGCAGCATGTTGATTTAGCAGGAAAGAACAGAAATGACTGACCAGCACTGTTTTTTCCATTAGCTGCATGTTCCAAGAGGGCTGAATTCTGTTGTCTTTCTGCACGGCTGCTAATGCATACACCAGTGCTGGTTTTTGCAGCAGCCCTTGAGCGCTGCTCAACTTGGCCAGTGTGACATCTTTGGCATGTAATTAATTTTGACTGAAAGCTCTCACAAATAGAAACACTGGATTTGTTTCAGAGTCTCTTCAGAGAGCTCTCATTTTTGAATGTTCTGAGAGTCAGGTGGGTGCGAGTTTAGTGAAAATACTCATCAAGGCCAAAAGCTTCTTGGGTTTAAAGCACAAAGTATTGCTCCTATCCTTCACAGTAAGATAACTGGAGAAACTCGGTGTTTCCTTCACTGAGTCGTTGCAGAAATCTACATGAGGCTTGGGGGACTCAGGTCATCCTTCTGTGCACTGACCGCAGGGTAGTCCAAGAACAGAGGTCTGGGACACCATTCCTGGAATATTAGTTACATAATTAAGTACTCCACTGACTGTTTTGTCTACTGGACAGCAAACAGTGGCAATACACACCTTACTGTTTGAAACTTATTTCTGAAATACAGGCTTGTACATAGACAAGTATGTTCTGAGAAATCAGGGTTGTTTTGCAAACTCTGCGCTCTTTCCTGGTCTGATAGCTGGTTGACCAGCCTCGCTGACAACCTGAGTGAGAGAAGAGGGCATGGTAGCTGGAGCTGTTAATATCACTCAGTGCGCACACGCCTTGCTGGAAGATTGCAGTGTCTCTTGTAGCTCTTACCTGTGCTTTTGGCAGACATAACTGTCCAAATGCTCTCTAGATGCTAAAGGTTTATGGTGCTGTTAATAAAGGGATTCTCCCCTAGACAAGCATTTGATCTGAGCCAAGAACATTATAGCATGGCTACTTTTCATTTGCTCAGTAAATCAGTATTTGCTTTTACATCTTACCACTGAACTATTTACACAGATCGTATTCACTGTGGGGCTTTCAGTACAGAAAATTCTCTCTAATACATGACCAGAGCATTCTTGCTAAATTCCACTGGTCCAGGCTATAAAATCCATACATCTACTGTTAAAATAAGGTTTTGATGTGCCAGATACCATCTGGCATTCAGAAGCCTTGGATGTATTATTATTATTATTATTATTATTATTATTATTATTATTATTATTATTATTATTATTATTATTATTATTTGGAAGAGAGATGGTGAACCCTAATTATGCTTAATCACAACAACCCAGAAAGATATCAGTGGAGGGGCACATTTTACCCTAAAGTGCTATTTGAACTCTTTGGAAAATGTTGAATTACCCCTACAGCTATCACCGATTAACTACTTAATGAAGCATCTGTGACTGCTGGCATGTGCCAGCCATGTCACTATGATGCTTGAAGGACGATGGAGTTTAACTAAAAGATTGATCATGGTGATTTCTTATGTAGCAGTCAATCAAATCTAATAATGGGCACTTGGAATTGAAATTAGCTTTGGAAAACATTATTTTACTGTAATATAAACACTTCTTTTAAGACCTACCCCATTTTTTTTTTAAAAAAAATGTACCCTTTCCTGCTTCAGCAATGTAATCCCTTTACCACACAGACAGTTTTTATTTACAGCCACTCTTTCTGCTTCTTATTTCCATTTGCTTCTGTACAAATCAGAGCAACAAGATTTGATGTGTGAATTATGTGAATAATAGGTAGAAATTCCATGCAGATATAAATGCCACATCAGATGCATTAACATAAGTAAATATATAGCTCCTTATGTCTTTATACATGTGAAGTTTGTGTACATATGTATATGTATACATACAGAAAGGTATTGTTCAGGCATATGCACATAGATTATATATTTATGATTTTAAGCATGCAAAACCTTTAACTTATTAAAAAAGGGAAAAGCATGCATGTATGGATGCATTTTTATGCTGTATCAAATATTATTTTGCCATAATTCACAGTAGTGCCCTGAATATTCACAGTAATTTTAGCATTAAATGCTTTCAATGTAAAGCTTATTGCACCTGGAAATATCAGTGTTTAAATCAAGGCAATCTGTCCTTTCCAGAAAAGCTATTCTCATGTTGAAATGGAGCCTGGCTCCTGTAACAGCTGGACTGTCTGATACAAAGCGAGCTTAAGATTGCACTGGGCATGGCATTCCCCAGGCAAGAGCAATGGATGTGTTCCCTTCAAATGTTGCTATGGGTCTCCACTCAGGTAGAAGGGGTTGACGCATTTTCTGCTTTGAAGGTTTCCACTCTGCCAGGTCTTACCATGAGATTACAGATCCCATTTTGTTCCCAATTGAATGAGAATGGACAACTACAAAGCAGTATTTGTAACATCTTATGGTTACCTAGGGCTCATGTTGCATTCAGGAGATCTGGTTTATTTCATGTCTGGCTCCTCCTTGAGCAGCACCCCAGCAATTTCCTGCTGTCGATATTATCCAACACCCACCATGAGGTGAACTCCTGGGAGTACTGACTTGCTGAAAACAGCTAGGATTTTTTGCTTAGAGTCTTCCTTTTGGTTTGTTTTCTGTCTTCCTCTGATATGGGTGATATACTGTGCTAATAACACATCAAAATTCCCTGTCTTCTATTGCACCTGTGCTTCTCTGGCAGCAACCAGGTGCCATAGCCTTGGCTCAATGTTTTGGGGGTACATGACAGGGATTCAGCTGGTCTCAAGCTTTAGGGAGGAGCTGAGACTTTCTCCAGCTGTGAATCACTCTTGAAGCTTGAGAGACAAATCAAGCACATTGAAGTTGGAGATAGATGATCAAAGGTTTTTTTGGGAAGAACATGTGTTATAAGAATCTCATCTGGGACTTGTTCTGTCTTGAAGAAAGAAGGATTTCTATTCTTTTACTGGCCTGTCGTATTCTCAGCTGGACCAGAAAGGGTTTGCTTTTGCTTGGAAGAGTTGTAGGTACCTTGTGTGCTTAGGCAGCAGGTCAGTCCCTGCTGGCTCCTCCTCATTGATACTGCTGGAGTGACTTGTCGAGGGAAAGACAGAAATCACAAGACCTAGGTTTCTCATTAGGAGGGCAACTGTGGACATATATGGTAGAACAGCTGGACATTTATGGATGTCTTAGGGAGAAGTTGGAGAGCAGAGCCTGGTCTGGATATTTTTGAGCACACTTATAAAAGTGTGTGTCTTTTGAGGATCATGATTTTATTGCTATAGCACTGGATGGAGTTGCAATCAGATACATGTTTTAAGGTACATCCCAAGTTGGGTTGCTTTTCATGTGTCTGAGATGGGAAGTTCAAGATTGCCTTGAAAAAGTGCAGTCTTTCTGTAACAAGCAATAGTTCGTACTGTAGAACAACAAATGTGTCTTCATTGCATAAAAAGTTGCCAAAACACCTGTTCAAAGAGGACTTCCCATAATTTATCATGTTTTCGCTTCCTGCTGCTCATGAAAGATTTGCATGATTTCTACACAGTTGTCATGAAATGTTTTTAATTCCAGCAATTGTTTCTAACTTTGTATATTGAGGAAAAAACCCAACCTGAAATGTCAATGTTTGTGTTGGTTGTCCTTGGTTGTTGCTTAAGACAACAACATTCCTCTATTATAAAAATCAAAATATGGCCTTCTTAGCTGAGTCACGATGATGTCACTGCTTTTATCTTCCCTACGCTGACCTTGGGGCCAATCCAACTTCCTTTTGTGCATTCAAACAGCCTTGCTCTTCAAACAGGGTTGAAATCCCTTGCTGTAGATGCACTATTCCTAGTCTGTCACTGTGGGTGCAAACTGAGACTACCTTCTGTCTTTCCTCCTGGTGTGAAATAAGATTGCTTAGGACTGTTTGTTCAGGACCAACACAGTGTGTCCTCATCTCTGGAAGGCTCTAGGTGCAGTATATTTTAGGAATGATTGCTGGGGCTGGTGATAAGAGAGCTGGGGAAAAGCCAAATGAAGTAAGATGCACATAGCAGAAGAGCTAATGCAGGTAATGTTGCCGCAGCCTTGAAACTTCAGTGGTGATTACGGACAATAACATGTATCTTGGGACTTGCATGGGGATCTGCATCTCCATCCAGATGAGAGAGGTGAAGTTCTGCCAGAGCAGGGCTCCAGCATCACTCTCCTTGATGCTGCTCCCTGAGGAACTGACAATGAGCCAGGTTTGTTACTGATGGATGCAGCCCTACTGCTTTCTTACCTTGCCCTGCTCTGTGCTATCTCTGCCCAGATATCCTTGCTACCTGGGGAAGAAACCAGGCAGGCCTGGCCAAGCTATTGGGTTGGGTGTGAGAGGCCTGGAAGCTGGCTGATACCTGATTCAGTGCAGGTAAGGCCAACAATTGGCAAGGCAAAGGAAGAGCAACTTTTTATTCCTTTCTGCAGTCACCTGTTTTATGCATATTGACCAAGACCGTACAATGCTTATCACATTTCTGTGCCGTTTTGTATTTGTACCCTTTGCCGTGCAAGTTCCCATCTCTTCCTGTAAGTATAATGGCTCAAGGATTATGGGTTTTTTGTCATTTTCCATTTTCTGAGTGTCAGGCAGTGAGTATATAAAGATCCTGACATACCTGTAGTGTATCTGTCTTTTTGGTGCCACTACCTGTTGCAAAAAGGCATGATTTTGTAAGAAATGCAGAAGACTGAGATATCAGGCATATCCCAGTTCCCCTTCAGACACAGCAGCAGCTTTGTGTTTAAATCCCCCAGGCTTCTGGAAATTCAAGTCTAAATCTCCCACGTTGCTGAATTAACCTACCTGGATTATTCCCTATGTAGTATTTTTATTACATTCTTTGCTATGCTGCACAGCCATGGGTATGCTTTACCTGTCTGTCCTCTCTCATTGTATCACTGCCTCGCTGCTCATTTCACTCATAAAGATGAATGATCAGCCTCCACAGGCCTGTGTGAAGTCAAGGTTTCAGTACCTCGAGGTTGTATAGATGCAAACAGTTCTGAATCAATTGACTTCATCCTCACCTGCTCTTTGAGTTTTGTCATAAGTAGCCACAGCTTTATGTAATGGTAATGTGCTTTTATCCACTACAGACTGTAACCAGTGCCCTCACAGGAAGCATTTGCTTTTAGAAAGCCATTCTAGGAATATATCAGTTTGTCTATTATGGCAGGTTTTATTTCTCTGTGAAATCATCTAACTCAGGTCACAGCTTTTAATTTCTAAGATATTCACATTTTCAGAGCAGAAAAATAGATGCTGCTTTGTAACAGGCTGAATTACAAAGGTCTAAAGCTTCTCAAACTGATTAACTGCTCCTCAGCAGGTGATCAATGAACAGTCACAGCCGTGTAAAATTAGGGGGTATCCAGTGAAAAAAGAGGTGATGATCACAAAATAGAGCAAAAGGCTGAAATATGTTTAAAATATATTTAAATCATAGCAGGAGCTCCTGCCTTAGTTCGTTGAGCACTTAAGCTTATGGCTAACTCTAAACACATGAAGCAGCGAGTTACTCTCTCTGGTATACAACTAGAGAGCAAGCCTAGACCAAAGCTTGTGTTTCACCTGTTTGTGTCAGAAGACTGAGCAACTCTGAGAGTTGCACCTGTGTTGCATCCCGAGGCAGTTTCTCCTCTAGAAAGGGCGTTATACTTAAATTAGATTCTTGGTTTTCAGCTCTTGGCCTAAAGCTCCCCAGAAAGTAGACTTTGAGAGGAGGAAGAAAATAGTGTTTTTCCCAGCAATTTACTTCAGTCTCAGCGGTTTGGTGGAATATTCGGTCTTGGGCAGCAGGGATCTCAGTGCCCATAAAGTAATATTGTTAGTACCTCCACATTCATATTAAAAAACTTGTGTCTGTGCCTGCAGATCCCTTTGGGACTCCAGAGCCCACACAAAATGAGAACTGAGCTCACGTCTGTGGCCTGTGTCTGCCTGTACGTAGGTGTTGGCTGAGGCTTCTCCTGTTCCTCCCCATTGCCTTGTGTGAGGAGGTTAAACAAAAACACAATAAAACTCTGGGCCAGGCATTTTTCACTGTAGCTCAGAGAGACATTTTATTCATAGTAATTTCTTTATTTGTGTCATAAATCCTTCTTCCCTTTGTGCTCCTCAAGGAGATTAAAATTAAGGGCATCACCTCTGCCATCGAAACCTAGACCCCCGAGGCCAAGTGATGGTTTCACTGTTTCTGCAGGCTCCCTTGCCCACCTCTTCTTTGATGTCTGATCCTTCTAGTGCATACACTGTCTTTACTTTTTCAATCTGTACATGCTGCAGTCTTAGTCTGTGGCTACAATACCCTACAAATACAAAATACCCTTTTCCTGTTTTCCTGGTACTTACTGGCAGATGGTGTGTGCAGGGCAAGGAAGGAGAAAGGTAGAACGGACTCAATAGTAACAGCAGAAAGGCAACAACAATGCATAAAGTCTTAATAAATTTTCTCAAAGCATGGCACAGTCTGGTGCACTGGTGCACTTCTTACTCTGCCAGCTCTTGGGAGTTGGAAACTGTGGAAGTGTAAGGCTTTTTTTTTTTTTTTGCCTTTTTTTTCCTTAAAGTAATTTATTTGGGATTTTTGTTCATTTGTTGATCGATTTATGTATTTACTTTTTTGCTGGCAAAGCCGCATACAAATTTGTTCCTTAAAGACTTAAAACCAGAAGGTAAATAAAAACCAAATTGGACCTTTTTTATTAAAATCTCAAGCAGGTTTTAACCAGCTGTAGGGTTTTGGGAGGAGAGGGAAGTTTTTGTGTTGATTTTTAGATGCATTGGACTCTTCAGAATGAGAGATGACTGGCTCAAATCAACAGAAGAAGAGGGCATTAATAAATTGCGTCCTCTACCTGAATTTATGAGATTCTAAGAAATGAGTAGAATTTCTAAAAAACACTTGTTTGTGTAACTAATAACCTAGACTGTCAGATTCTTCTGGATGAATTTAAGTTCCTTTCCTTCACAGCACTCTCATGCCTGAAAGGACAGTGTAAAAAGTAAATAGAGACAGTGACAACGTGCTAAATGTCACATTTCCTTGGGAGTGGCGATTACCCCTCCATGTCATCCTTATTGTATTGTACTGCCCGAGCTGTGCTGGGTGGGTGAAGGGCATGTAGCCTCACTTTCTCTCTCTTGTCACATGCATCTGCTTCTTTCAGACCACTGCACTACCAAACCTCATGCAAGCTGATGATGTAAGGAGAAAATGCCAGGCAACTGATTTTGAGGGCTTTCCATTCCCTGTTTCCCTTCAAGGGTGAACAGAATTACCCTAATTATCCTTCAGGACCTGCTGAACAGTCATCTGTAGAAGGTTTATAGTTTTAGATCAGAGCCATGCTCTTCCCAGTTGATCTCAGACTTGTGCTAGCTCATCCTATCCCCAAACAGGCTTTTCTTCCTTCTCTAGTTGCTTCTCCATTGCTGTCCAGATAAAGGATGAGTGCTTTCCTGCCTACCAAGCTGTATTTGTACTGCTACTTACGCATTTTTACACATCTCACAATCCTTCCCTCTCTTCTGGTATAGGCCGATGGGAGAAAAAGTAGGAATTGTGTCCTCCCTCCTGGACTCCTGTCCTTTCTTCACACCCATTCCCACTGCAGTGTAACCAGTAGTCTTCCTTCCCTTAAATCTGGTATGAGAGGTTAGAGAAAGGCCCTGTGCTGAGAACAGTAGCAGCAGCACAGGCGCATGTTTGTGTCCCATCTCTTTCCTTCCCCTCCCCGGTGATTCACATCTCTATCTATTTGCCTCCACATTCCCAGTATTTTCTAATCTGTCTTTTTGTCACACATGCACTCTCTCCTGTGATGCAGCTGCTGTCTGGACAGCAGTTGTTTTTGTCCAAGCCTACAAAGCCAGGAAGCAGGGGCCCAAGTGAAAGGGTTCCTTTTTCCATAATAACTTTCAGTGACTGTTGAGTTGTTCTGGCCTCTCAGCTTCCAGAGGGTCTTTTGTGGCTGAGGATGGAGACTCCTGGGAAGCCTGTCTGTGCTCCTGCTCTCATGCTCCAGGCGTACAAAGAGCCCTTCCTGGATGCAGCAGTGCCTGTGGTAGCAGAGGTGTCTGCTGTCAGGGCGTCTGACACCCTCCCAGCCAGGACACCTTCCCAGGGACCCCTGGCGCATAGATATCAGCCGAAGGGCAAAGCCGCTTGGAAACCATCTTTTCTTGTTCTGCTGCCATCTGCTTGGGAAGGTGATTGACAGCCAAAGGTTGACGGGCCACAG
This sequence comes from Anabacerthia variegaticeps, assembly GCA_035583185.1. Classification (NCBI taxonomy): domain Eukaryota; kingdom Metazoa; phylum Chordata; class Aves; order Passeriformes; family Furnariidae; genus Anabacerthia; species Anabacerthia variegaticeps. The sequence goes on along the minus strand of JAWWEW010000131.1, from coordinate 27,627,726 downwards.
TCTGTGCTAATTGTCTGAGATCGTTGCTCAAACATGGCTGGAGAAATACGGCGTCCCAACAGGCAAGGGAAGAATGGGAACCTTTGTGAGGCCCAACATAGTAAATGCCACCTTTGTGAAGATTTAGACTTGCTGAGGTCAGTTTTTAACAACTTGGGATGCTCCAGTCTTTTCCTCTTTCCTTTATCTCCAAAGGCTCCTCTTCCTCCTTTATTTCTGCTTCATCAACAAGCATTGTTTCAGTCAAGCTTGAATCCCCTTTCAGTGGCTTAGCCAAAGAAAAGACGTCCCACCCTCCTAAACAAGACTCTTTTGGGGGCTGCTATTTTTTTCTTTTCCTTCTCCGTGTCTCACAGGCTGTAAAGAATGCCTCACTAATCTCAGAGGAATGGGAACATTTGCATATTAATTTAATTGTGTGTATTCATGCAAAACTACTCAACTCAGAGCAAACTAGCCACAATTATTAAAATTAATTTGCAAAGGAAGGGAGCTATTGTTTTTCAAGATGAGAGTTGTCAAAGCTTATGTTTTTCTGTGTACTAAAACCACCTTCCTACTTGCTTCCTGCCCTTATTTGCACTAGAGCACAGCTGGAGTAACGTAACAAAGTCCTTGGGAGAAAGTGGTGCGCAGAGAAATTTTATGGAGACAAGAACTGGGAGAAAATCCCGTATTTTTCAGGTGTTCCCAAAGCAAGATTTCCCATCAGTGACTCAGACGTCACTCTACTTGCTGAGAGGAGCAAAACAGCCCCTACTACTTTTAACAGGAGAGATAAACCTAGCTCAACTCCAGCAGCCTGTTTCCCCATAAAGCTGCTTCTAGTGGTCTTGGATATATTTCCATCTGATTTGGGCACGCCTCTCAAAAGTAACCTGTGTGAAGCTTTTTTTGCCTGGGTTGCTGTTTCTGCAAGCCCAAGCAGTGTGTGTGTACGCATGCATGCATGTGTATAGGTGCAAGTAAGACAGCGGAACACAGCAGGAATTACCAGGCTATGGCTGGAAGGACAACTTGTGCAGCATTTTGTGATCATCAGTAAGAAAATCTTGTCTAGCCCTCATGGTGATTTTCATTGGAAATACACTACTAGATAGGAGGAAACCTGCATCCTTTCTCTATGTATTAGATTATACACATTCCCTTCTATTTTAGCCTTCCCTTTTCTATGTTTTTCAATATGCAAAGTGCACATATTTAAAGTCTGTCACAATCAGCTAGAAGTCATTGTATGTTGTTATTCAATACATCCAAGTCTAAATCCTAAATGCTTTCCTGTGTTTACACTTGTTGGCACTTTATAATTAAAAATAATATTACAGACTTGGCTACCAGCACACAGATGCGCACACAAAGCAGCAGAAGGTTTTCTGGAAATTTTGACAGTTCCATACATAATCCATGGATGTGACATGACCCGTGTCTGTTCTTAAAACATATTATCAGAACTATCACTGGCACAATATCCAAAGTAATTTAGCTTCAAACCATGCACGGAAGCATAATACATAGGTGCCTTTGCCACATGGCTTTTGCAACATTTGCTCCTGTGTCACTGATAATAAAACTGTCAGAATGACCTTGAGGAGGGAATAAATGTTCATTGATTTGGATGTAAAGCTTCCATAGTGTTTTTTCCCACTCTGTGGTATTTTTTAAATGAAAAAAAAAAAAACCAACAAACAACAAACCCACAAAAATGAAGCTTGCTTCTGCAATCTCCTTTAACAGACACAGATGTAGGGTTTATAGAGATGCAGTACATTTATTAACTGCACAGCCCTCTGGAAACTCCCAAAGGCTTTGAATTTCCTGGTACTGGGAGAAGGGCACTCAAACATTACATAAACAGAAAATCCTGGTTTCTGTAACAGCCAACCAGACAAAGTGCAGGGTGCTGAGCCAGTTTTATTGGAATTCTGTTTACTAGGGTGAGTTCATGAAAATTGTCTTTTCAACCGATCACTTTGGTTTCAGCAAATACCCGTATCCTTTGGATTGTGTCTGTCTTCCCGTTGAGAGTTAATTCCAGCTGTGAGTTCTGGATGTTTAAAGACAAACCTCCTAAAGTTGTGTGTTGCTTGATATTTTGGAAAATCTATTTACCAATTTACAAACATCAACATTGAGTTAAAAGGGGAATGTAGGACTGCTTGCTTTGACAGTCAGGGTGTGCATGGTTTGCCCCCAGTCTAGGACACATCATGTCTCTGACAGGCTGGGAAATCCAGTGGATATTCCAAAACAGTGCCCATTCTTAAGGAATTCTTCTGAACTGTTCTGAATTAGAAATTTTGATTACATGCACCATTTCATAAGGTGCAACAGTATAGTTTGTATTCTCTTCAGTAGAGATCTTTTGGGTGGAGAATAAAATTTTGATCACCTAGGGTGGAAGGACTTAGTGGTTTTAAGGGGAAAGGACGTGCACTGGGAGTAACTGTGATCAGAAGCAATTGTGCTGTCGGATGGGAGCAGCCTGAGAGGTCTCACTGAGAGCAAGGCTCAGTGCGATGCTATTAGTTCTCATCACTCGGTTGTGAATTATAAACATCATTCCAACAATTTAGCATGCAAATCAGGGTTCTTGGGTTAGCAGGAAAGGCACGTTTTAAGCCACAATATTCATGGTCCTGGCTTCTTTATGTTTAGACACTGCTGTGCTATTTTTAAATTGTGCCTTGAACAAAATATTTTTTCAAAGTGACAAGTTTAAGTTCTCTTTTCCCATTCCTGTGACTACATACATTCTTTGATGAGATTTTTTTCAGTGATGTGTGTTCATCTCTTAAAAAAAGGAAGCATAGATGTATTTTTAGTCGATTTGCAAAAGATGGTGGCTTATATTATTGCTTGGGGGATTTCAGCTGAAATTCAACATATGAAGAGACATGACTCTAAGAACATGTAGAAAATAGTATTTCAAATGTACTGACCATATAGGCTTTTTGATCTCTCACATAAAATGACATAAAACATAGCTGTGTTTCTGATTTCCAGTTTGCATCACACCACACACAAGAGTCATAGTTGGGTTAATTAATTTGAGTTAACTACAGGGATCCTTTCCATTGATTTCAGTGGACTGTGGATCATGCTGGCATATAATACAAGTTTCTACTTCTTAATTAACCCCTCTACTCTTATCTGATCTCTTCAAGTTACTCAGCAGCTGTGCAGGAGAATAGGGATTGAAACCTTGGTCTTGTGTATCAATGAGTATCATGGAGTGGATTATCCAGCTGTTTTTTCTGTTGTCCTCCAGCCAAATTAGTGCTTGGAGTGGGATGTTATTTTGCTAGTAGAAGACAGTAAGAGAAATAGAAAGAAACTTGCTCTGTAGAATGAGGTACCTGCCACACAAAGGAATCCCAGGACAGACTCATAGTACAGGAGCTAGATTTGGAATTTGTTACCCTTCTCAGAGCAAGTCTCCTACCAGCTTCGACCAAGTTTTCTTCTTCTAATTTTTAGCAAACTTTAACAATTTATATTTGACCAATTAGAATTTAGGGATCTAGAATAATGGTGAGCAGGGCTAAGTGCTATCCAAGAAAATCCCTGATTGGGTTTGAATGAGGGAAGGTGGTCATCTTCCACTATGATACACAGGATGCCTGATTCATAAGTAGAGAATCTCAGACATCTTTCGGAGGTGAAATTGAAGATGCCAAAGACATTGAGTATGGAAAGTTGGTGCACTATTAATGTAGATGTTCTGTCTTCACAATGATGCTTTTTGCTCTGATAAATTCTTTGGTCATTTTACCAGACTAAAAATATATTGCATTCAAAAAGGCAGTAAAATATTGATATGACATCATATCCAATTGCCAGTGTTATCCATGCCAATGAGGCTGCAGACTGAAATGTCTTAAGTTCTGCATTCCAGTTGTTTCTGGAACATATTTTTCTGGAATTACTAAGAAATTTTGAACATTAAAGTCCAAAAGTATGCCATTTTTAGAGCTATCATCAGTTTAGATGTTCATAGACATCTTACTCTCATGGATCTTGGAGCACACTGAGGCTGTAGGTTCCTGTGGAGTTCATTGAATGTCCAAATATTGTTGCACTTTCGAGTGGCTGTTGAGCTAAGATGACACTCTTGCAATTTAATTCTTTTGATCTTTAATAACCTATCTACCAGCTTCAATTTTGAAAATGGTAGTTAGGCTCTTAAGTTGCACAGACATGCTGAAAATGCTGCCATTTATATCTCATAACGTCAATGCCGAACCGGCAAAATTCTCCTTAAAATGTAGGTGTACATACTGCAGGCTGCTTGCTCCTTCATGTCAGGGGAGATTGAGACAAACTCCTGAAGTTAGTGCATAGTAGGCACAATAGCAAAGATGCTTACTTGCAGAAAAAAGAAAAAAAATCTTAAAAAGTAGATTTAGCCTGCTTTGCAACAAGGAAGCACAGTAAATTACTCTAGCCATTTACCTGTGTACTTTTGCATCCATTTTATCCATTTTCTTAAAACAAATAATGCATTATTGATAACTCATTTCAGAGAAAAAATTGATGTCATGCTCTGTTGTCAATTTTCTTTTTAATTATTGGTGGTTTTGAGAATAATATTTTAGGAATTGCTGTATGATTTCAAAGCTGTCTTCTGTGTGTTGTTTCCCCATTATCTAAGAAAATCTAAGTGAAATTATCTGTAAGACATCAGACTGGGGGATCACAGGAGTATTGTCCAGCCTTGAAGTCATCTTTGTGGAGTTAAATTATGCATCTTCTTTTAGGGAGAGCATTCTGGAGTCACGTCATCCACCAAGTAAATGGACATCCTGAGCAGGACAGCAATGCAGCCCAGTGAAGGATCTGACCTATGCGTTATCAGGCTGGCAGAGACCCCAGTTGCTTCATGTGCCTGTCTTGTGCACAGTGGTATCACTTATGCACCTCTTAGTTTCATGCTGGGAATTAATAAAGGCAAAAGGTAGAAGGATAATAGAAGGATATAATAATGGTGTTTCTAATGAGAATACAAATACTGTTACACTCTAACTGGGATAACTGGAGTGGCTCACAGTTTATCCAAATACACAGACTCCCAGAAACCAGAAGACTGGATCAAAACCAAAGACTAGCTGGTTTCCTGCAGTGGGCAGAATGAGAAATACCAGTGGAAGCGTTAAGACCTGTGCTGTAAACAGATATTAATGATGATCATCTACTCCCATGATCATCTGCTCCCACAGTAAGTCTTCTGCTGAGCTGTAATTGAACAATTTATGCAGCACAATATTGCGTAGTTCTTTCAAAGTTCTTTCTCATGTTGATGGTAGATTTGGATTGTCTTGATATGCAGATAAGAAGTGACTTAACGTTATATACATTCATTACAATTTCACTGGCTGAGTAGGTTGTTTTTTACATGTAGCATGCCTCGAGAAAATAAAGTGGGAGAGCAAAGAGAGGGCACCAAGTATTGTGTGTTAAGAGAGACTTCTTAAAGAGCATCATTTCAAGGAGCAAATGCTAAGTATTGCTGCTTTGCTAGTGGCAAGGTATAGATATTGTTGGAAGAGGCTACACAGAAAATTCACCATGTATGTACAGGGAAATGGGTATGCCTTGCACCTACAGATGTTGGATACCATCTTATAGTTGAAATGAATGTATGTCTTAGATGTTTATTCAGAAGCTCTTTCACACCACAGAGAAAAGGAAGCAGTTTAACTTTCAAAATACTCTGCTAGTCATTTGAAAGCTAAGAAAACGCTTCTTGGTGAGCCAATTCCTTTTCTGCTCTGAAAAAGGGCTCATTTCTTGGGAGAGCAGGGATTAAGTCAGCTCTTCAAGCATTCAATCGATTATATCCAAACACTGGAGGCACAAGGTGGGAAGGGTAGGAGATAAAAACGCCTTTTCTTTCCAAACAGTGCTGAACGATTTTAAAAAAAAAAAAAAAGTAGACCTGTTCTAAGGATAATGTGCACCAAAGAAGTTTGAAAATATGTAGTATGATTAAGAGAAAACAAAACTTTATCTGAAAGAAAGTAACACTTTCATCTTGATGCTATTAAAAACCTAGGATCTATTGAAAAGGCAGAAGCCACTATAGATTGATTTAATTCTGTGATTGTAACTGAAAAGACAAAATAATATAGTATGTGGAAGCCTGCATTTTTATAAGGTCATGAAACTTTAAAAGATCAAGATTATTAAAAACTTGAAGGAAATGACAGGCAAAGAGAGAGTGGGAAAGCTGTTCTGCATGATACTGAGTTTAGGACATACATTTTAGCAGTGTCATGCTAGATAATTCAAGTACTAAACTAGTAAATGTTAATATAACATTAGGAAATTATAATGATGAATATAGCTGGATACCATCTGGTATTAACTCAGTTCCCAAGGCATTTAAAATTCTGATTGCACAGTTCTTTGTAGGATTACTGGGTTGGAAAGCTGTAGTGAGGAATGTTGTAATTTGTCTGACGCTAGGATTACTGAAAAATCAGACGGTGCTGACTTTGACTTTTGATGGAAAATATCTTCCTTTTTTTTTTTTTCAGTAAATGACATATTTCAGGGAAAGAGCAGGGGGGATTTTTCAGAGATTTTGGTGGGGGGTTTTTGTGGGCTTTTTTTTTGTTTGGTTGGTTTGGTTTTGTCTAGGTTTTTTGTTGTTGATGTTTGGTTTGGGGTTTGTTGGTTGGTTGGTTTGGTTGGGGGTGTGTGCTTCTCTTTTTTTAATGATGGTGCTTTCTGGAAGCTGTAACTCTGAAGTGTCAATGTCATCCTTTATCATCTACATTGATTTCAAGAAGTTAGGCTGTGTTTGCTGTGCTGAACTCTTCTCAGACCCCTTATTGCAATGTTTTTTCTCTCTCAGGGACAGGGTTGTGCTGTGTCACTGAGGACATGGACTCATCAGATCCAGAGGAGAGAATCAGCAAATGAGAAATGCAAACAACATGTCTTAAACTGTTGTTTCTAATTGAAGCTTTCAGGTCTAGGGATGATTTTCTTAAAAGTATATTTACTTTTCATACCCAAAATAAACTTTCCTCAAAGAACACTAGAATCTTTTTTCATTCATAAATGATCTTTGATTTTAAAGAACCTCTGGAAAAGCATTGGGTGTTTTAGGCCAGTGACTGCATAGAAAAAAATCTCAAGTAGTAGTTTGGTGAATATGAGTAGCCAAAGCTTAAGTCAACTGTGTTTTTTAAGTTATGGAGAAGTAACAGATTAAAGAAATGTGTTAGGTTTTCTGTGCAGAAAGTCAGTAGAAATAGCTTCAGTGCCTCGGTGCTCCATATATATTATACCTGCTTAAGATAAAATAAGATTTTAAAACACATCTACTAGAAATGTAAAATTTCATACAGTAAAAGAGAACAGTAATCTTGACTGCAATCCTTCATCCTTGAGCTTGTGTTAGAAATTTTCATCTGCAGATGTTGAAAATCTTTGAGATTTAATTATTGTGCTTACATAACTTATGTTTCTCTCCTAACCAATAACTTTTTGTGAGTGGTTTTTTTGGGGGAAATATTTTTTCTTGATTGCTTATATTTGTCTTACTTTTACATTGCTTTTCATTTCCATGCTGTATCTCTTACATCATAACCTTCACATCTTTCCTGCCGATTACTGCCACACATGAATTTGCTGCATTATATCAGTACAGCATTGGTCTTTATTTATGTATGGCACTGAGTGAATCAGCTGTGAAATAGAAATTGTGTTGTCCAACCTCATCCCTTTGGGATTCATTGAGAACTTGTGATTTCACAGTCACTGTCAGGTGGTTTGTACCTTAACATTCAACATTGGCTCATCAGAAACTGATGCTATGAAGAGAACAGGGTGGCTATGATGCAGAACAGCTCTACCTTCTGATAATATAAATGGCCACTGGAGTCCCAGCTGTCTTAATTAAAGCCAGTACATGTGGTTTAGAGGGCTGGTAAGTACTCCTGCAATCCTCTTCTCAGCAGTTACCTTCAGGCAAAATGAAGGTGCATCTCAGCTTCAGATTGTTCTGATAAAACATAAAGCTGAGATTTTTAGAAGCCAGTAGAGGACTGGAGTGACCTTCTTCTTAGGCACCTGTCTAAATGAATCTTTGGGAGGCCTTAAAATTTGGAAAGAGAGACTGAAAAAAATATGAATTTTTTTTTTTAAATAAGTCTTGGTTTTCCTTCATTACTCCCTGTACTCAGAGATTTTCTGCTCTAGTCCTTAAAGAACCTTTCATTAGCTCTCTTTGTGTATGCTTTTCAAGAATACAAAGCAAAGGAAGAGAAGTCAAGGTGTGGTCATCACTGATGGGGACAACATTTATTTGAGTAAAAAGCTCAAGTGATCAGACTGATTGACTTCCTCCAAGCTGTGGCTTCAAGATCTTTCTGTTCTATGCCTCTTGCAGGACACAATCCAACTGTCCCACTGGCTTTCCCTTGCAATTTAGTTCTTTCACCAGTCTGTCCGGTGCAGGCACACAGTTTCCCTACCCACTCAGAGCAACACCGCTTGCATATATGTTGTCTGGATGTGTTATTTGCCTGCAGTTCAGATGCTGAAATACCATAGTTCAAGATGTCTCCTCACTAGTGTCTCTGCTGGGTTGTTATTAGCACCATGGCACTGAGACTGAGCCAAGGTGCAGACAGGCTTTCCTGTACCGAGTCCACCTGTAAGGCTCCGCCTGCTCTGTCTCTACCTTGTCAGGACAAAGGCACATTAGTCACAGAATATGCTGATTTGGAAGGGACCCACAAGGATCATAGTCAACTTACCTGTGACTGACAGTCAACAGAAAGGCTTTTTGACCATCTTTTTCTCATGTTGCTGCCTGCTATGGCAGATGTTCTCACTTTCTGTCCTAGGCAGATCCTCCTTCTTTGCTATGTAGCTTTAAAGACAAGAAGTTACTCAGCTATTTGATAAACTTCAGCATTTTTTAAAAATCCATTTCACTTAATGCCTGTTTGGTTTTTTTTTTCCTGAGACACTGGTTTTCAAGGGCATTTAGGCACTTGTCTGTATTGCTTGTGGTTTTTTCTATGTCTTTTAGTGGAGCTAAAGTAACTGTGATTCTCTTTCCCTTCCTTCTGTCTCCACTGATCCCTCCCCAATCCTAATGCTTTTACTTTCCTACAGAGGAGTGATAAATGGCCCAGAGTGGAGTTTGATGAGGTCAGATGTTACTGTCAGTCGTAAATCCTTCCTGCTTGTTGGTTCAGCAGCAGTTTCTAGCCTTGGACTTCTATGGATCTCCCAGTGGAGGAGGGACAGGAGTCATGTCACTGTCAGCATACCAGAGTGATTTGCAGATGGGTTTTATTTGAAAGCTTCACGCACCTAGAGAAACTCCTCCAAGCCCCAGGAACAGAAAGAAATCTTCTAAACAGCAATTTGTTCCTGTAGCTAGAGCTCTCCTGCTTACATAGCATAAGCCTGCCTGCTACTTGTGGGGCTTAAAGTCAAGCAGGGCATCAGGATTAGATGATATCTCAACACAGACAACTAAGATACAGATATAGGTATATGGAGATACTTGCTGTGTTAACAATTGTATCTGTGTCTGCTTGAATTAGCAATATGTTTAGTGTGGTTGACACCCAAGCATAAGCAAGGTGAATATGCATTACTCTTCTGGTGCTAAACATGATAGCCCAATATATGCTGAAAACAACAAAGTATTTGGAGACTGTCAGCTTGTCAATCCAGGGTAGCTGGAGGCTACCTGAAGCTCTGCTCATCCTGTGTTGGTTCTGGTGGAAGTGCTGAAAGATAAACTTATGGCACTGTAGGAATGGCAAAAGATGGCTACATGAACTTACTCCCCAGTACTTGTGCCACTGCTGCATCTAATATAAGAGGCAGGAAGAAATTATTGAACACTTCAAAATGTAGCTTCGCCTACACCCTGAGAAGGTGTCACCGGCTCAGAGTCAACCTGCCATTCTGCATGGATTAGAAGATAAAAGTATGTATGACAAAGGAAAATGCTTCCCTAAAACCCAACCAAATTAGTTTTGCCATCAGCTCAGCATAGTCAGTGCCATTTATTCTCCTCAGTTACAATTATCATCAAATCTATCAAAAATTTTTATATGTAGTTAGACAACACTTGAACAGAAAATGAAGCACAATCCAGTAGCGGGTGTGGCAGAAATTTCTTCTCTCTGCAGAAGTTTGTTTATTATTAGGTAAAAGAGAAGAAAATATGCCTTTAGTGATTCGTTGTGGGGTTTTTGTGATAAAAATCAAGGCATAGCACATAAAGAATGCTTGCTCTGAAACCATTGTATTCTGAAATTAGCCAATTTTAAGAGACCAAATTTACAGTGCCACAATAGAGGAGCTGCTCAAAATGCAGCATTGTTCTCCATTTCTCAAGTATTTTAGTTTTGATTTTGGTAACACATTTTGAGTAAAAATAAAACCCTCTGGCTGGCTTTCTGGTTTTCTTTTTTTTGTTTGTTTTTTTGGTGTTTTTTTGGTTTTGTTTTTTTGTTTGTAATATTCTTAATATTCAAGAGGGAGAGTCATTAGAAGATTGACATCAAAAATGATGTTTGTTTATTTGGACTGTTGTAAGGTGTTCATGTCTTCTACCTTCTCTGTCTTGTCTCTTTAAACCTGGTGGATCATACAAAGGAACATGAATAGAAGAATTTGCCTCCAGAACTTTTCATTATTAATGATGCTCTATGACTAAATTGGAAATCTGCTACTGTACCCCAAGGGGGTGATTAATTTAGCAGACTAGGAGTTTTGATTAAAAGGGAATGAAATGTCTGACACATAGTCTATTTATCAGTTATTATGATATTAAAACACTCTAATCATTGTGGTGCCTGAATTAAGGCTTCACAGCCTAAATGTCACTTCATAGTGCTCTTTTAGATCTGACTGTGTGATACAAGTTTATTGTCAGTGGGTGCATGAGAATATAAGCTTATGTAATGGTCTTTGATAAGAACAAAGCCATCTGGTAAGAGCTTTGCTCTTTGCCACTTTCTTATTTAAAGAGGAAATGAGGGAAGATTTTTAAAATGTGATTTGTACAAGCAATGCATGCAGGACAAGATGCAGCTATCCCTGATGTTCCCAGGACTTACAACACAAACTTTGTCAAAACTGGACTGAGCCTAGAGAATACAGAAAAACAGCTCAGTAGTCTAAGGATTTAAGTCTAAACCAGTTCCATCTAGAAACCACATGTGCTCTGAGATGATATATTCTCTGAGAGGTGAAATCATAACAATTCCATGTCCTTAAACTGAAGGTCAGGGCAGAAATCGACAGCAATCAATCAAGACGTGTAATCAACAGTTGGTGCTAAGTGTGTAATTTAAGTCATTTGCAGACAAGCAGGAAACGAGAACAGTAGATCATGTGGTTCTGTATAGATGCCTATGAAATAGCTTTAAGCCACAGTATTGACATACCAGCCTTTGCAAGCTTCAAAGAGGGAACAGTGCGGGTCAAGGAGCACTGTAAGACTGAGGAATACAGTGTACATGAAAGACACAGTCAAGTACTGGTGGAGGAGTGGTGCTTTGTGTTACTGAAGGCTTGGAATCAAATCAGATCACTAAACTAGACATGTCAGCAACTCAGATATAAGTTCTAGGCCTCAACAGGAAAAATACTACATTGGAACTAAATTATCCATTGACTGACCAGGATGGTGAGGGTGACAGTGACATTCTGTGAGGAAACACACTGCTTTTGAGGGCAGCAAACACAATAAATTTGGACAATTTCTGTGACCCCTTTGTGGCTTGACTAAATGTCAGGGGAGAGTTGTGTGTCTGCTTTCTGAGACAACATCGGTGATCACTTCATGGAGGGCTGTCAAGGATGCCACAAGAGTGGAAGCAGCTCCTGAAAGTCATGCCACTTATTGTCAAAGGCCCACCTTGTTGTGTGGGGACAGAGTGCATTTAGATTCAGCATTCTTGCAGAAGCAACAAAAGCCAAACTGTCCACTGTTGTCATACTTAATTTCAAACAGAACAAGTTAGAAGTGGCTGAAAGAGTTCAATCATAGCAAGTAATACAAAGACTATTTAAAGACAAAATCATGGAATCCCAGATCAAATGCATCCCATTCCTTAAAAAAAAAAACAAAAACAAAACACCTGGCGAAAAACCCCCAAAACCTAAGAAAGCTGAGATGGCTAAACAGCAGGTAAAACATATTACTAAAAGCAAGAAGGCATCCTTCTACTAGATGGGACCTCACCAGTGAGAAAATTAGAAAGGCTCAGAAACCCAGGCATGCTATAGGGAAAACTGCAGTAAGAAAGGCCAGAAGAGTTGGAGAAACTTACAGAAATCACAAAAAAAAAAAAAAAAAAAAAAAAAAAAGATGCCCCTAATAAGTCCTGTGTCAAGCGCATGAAGCAGGAAGCTTGCAGGAGTCTGTAGGCCCAATAAACAATAAGTATGCTGAAGGAGTGTTCAGGAAAATAAAAAGTTTTGTGATTTTGCTGTGGAGGAACATGGGGAAGTTCCCACAGAGGAATTCTTCTCCTTCAGAGTTGGGATGAAATAGGTCAAGTGGTAACTGTGTCATCCCATAGCTTGTGTTCTGCTACCAGAGGACAAGGACCAGTGTAACACAATTTTTTGAAAATGTTTCCTGAGAGAACCTCAGAGCTCCACAGTAGTAAACATGATTATCTACAATAATTACATTCATAGAAGCTATAATAATAACAGAATAATAACAGAATGAGTGGGAGCATCAATAAATATCACAGTGGCAAAGAGCCAGCCAGAGTTTTGAGATTAAAATCATGATTTACTAATCAGGTGGGTGGCAATGGAGGAGTCAACGTGTGGATAGGGCAGCTTTCCTACCCTTTTCCTCAGGTTATCCTGGGCACAGATCCAGGAGTTGCGCTTGCTTTGATCTCCAAACTGTCTTGCACTGCATTGATGTGTCTCCCAGTCTGAAGACAGGCACAGAAGTGAGTACCTTACTGAAAAGTAAGACCCAGAACTGTAAATAATTGTCATTTGGAGCTCCCTGGAGTTTAGGACATGTTTTTAAGAGAACCAGGATGTGAAATAGAAGTGGGGTAACTTGAGTGGATAAAACCAGATGTTAAAAGACATCAGAGAGAACAGCATTTTGCAAGCAGTACTTTTAAATACTTGAAGGATCAAGGGGGAATGTGCCCTCTGAATTAGTGGCAGATATGGGAAAAGGAGTTCTCATCAGTCTCTGCTTTCTGCATTCATTCTTCCCCTAGTTAAAAACCAAAGGAGATCTGTGGGAGTAAGAGATCTTCAGAACAGGTTTAGTTTGCAAAGAAAACAAATAGAAAACTGACAGAAGATAAACAGTTCTTTTGAAAAAACGAATGTAAACCAAACTCCAGAAACCACCCAGCACAAATGGAAAGGGTAGCATTTGCCTCCCCTCTGCCGGCGCAGGCTGGCTTGCTGCCCGCTGCTGGAACTGCCGCAGGTGAAGATGTATGAGAGGCTGCCTGGATGCTCTGCTCCCTCCCTCCCAATCCCCTGGGTCCCCTGCAGCTGTTTGCTGCTGCATGAGAATAACGAGGATGTTGCTCTGTATGTGACACCCCTTCAGTAGGGTCTTTAGGAAAGCTCTCTACAGCTGTTCTCCAGAGTCCTGCAATAATCTGCAGCCTGAGTAGACAGTGCTGGTGGGCTCAGCATTTTCTTCTTTTTTATTTGCCTGTTGAGAGAAAATATTGCTCTTACCTCTGTAGTTTCTTTTAAAATTATGGAAAGCAATAACATATTGAAACAAGTGGCTAACATTCCCTGTCAGGAGAAGGGTGAGGGCAATTATGCAGAGAAAGGGGAGCTTTACATCACCCAGTCCTGTTCAGTTATACCAAACCCAAATTACATTACTGGACTGTGCCCCACAGAGGACTCCTGGTGGGCATATTTCCAGCCCAGCAGCCAGATCATTGGACTGTGCCCCACAGAGGACTCCTGGTGGGCATATTTCCAGCCCAGCAGCCAGATCACTGGACAGTGATCCATATGCACTCTCAGTCCTGCTGGGACAGGTTAAATACTCAGTGACTACAGCTGTCATTCCTGCCCCTCTGCTGGAGTTTGTATAGAGGGATTTGGATAGCCGTGTCTCAGCTCACTTCAGCTGGTGTCTCAGCTGGACTTGCAGCCTTAATGGTAACTTAAACCATCAGGGATTGTGATGTTGAGTCTCTGACTGCAGGAGACCAGGATTTTTTCCCTATGCATAGCCCAGAATTTCCTAACTGAGAATTGAGAATGAGAAACCCAAACATTTTCATCTGTAGCCTCCTGGGAATCTAATCAAATGGTTGGGATAGTCCCATTTGGTGACAAAATTCATGCACTTTATCTTGCACACTGAGTTTCCATTATTTTGAGTGGGATTTAGCACAGGAACCCAAAGCAGTGTGTGAGTGAGGCAGAGAAATGCTCAACCTGAGGGAGACCTGGTATTAGCCAACACATAGAAACAGGAGTTTCTGCATTTCTGCGAGAGCCCTGAATTTTGTGTGATCTTGAATTCATTTTTCTGAGTGTTGTTTTAGTGACCAGAAGCTTACCAAAGTGGAAATTTTTAGAGAGAAAAACCCGATCCGTAAGTTAGTGATAGAAATATTGCTAGCCTTTTATCTGCTTTTCTGCTTTGATTTCTCTAGAGCTTACCTGAGCTGCCTGTCATCCAAAGGACATTTTTATACCTGTGCCAATATGTAATGGAGTGCTCATGAAGGGCATAGCACAGTGGCAGTCTGTGAGAGGTGCAGTGAAAGGCTTTCATTTAACACCACCGTACACGGCAGACCCAATTTTCAGCTGTATGTATCAGCATGGCAAGTCTTCTTGTTCCCAGTCAGCATGCTACAGGGTAATTCAGAACACAGCTTATTGCAGGCTTTGCAGGCTCTTCCAAGATTCGTTCCTTTTCATCCCTTTCTGTGCCAAGTATAATAAACAGAACAGGAGCTGACGGCAGTTTGGCTGGGGAAACAAGATTCAATAATTAAAAAAAAAAAAAACAAAAAAAACCCAAAAAACAAAAACACACAAAAAAACAAAACAAACAAAAAAAAAACACCAAAAAAACTCCCAACAAAACAAAACACTAAAACCCAACCCCACAGAAAACAAAACAGAACAAAAAAGCTGGTCGGTAAAGGGGTAGAAAGGCACCTTTGCTGACAGAGGAAGAGGGAAAGCAGAAAAAAGAAAAAGACACATCTGAGCTGTTTCTCCTGCTCTTCTCAACCAGCTGGAATGGAGATTGTGAATAATGAACTACAGAGATCTCACCATTTCCTATTCAGGCAGGCCGCTCTTTTTCAGTGCTCCCTTATTATTGCTAACCTGTTCAAATCAGAATGGCTGACAGCAGAATGTCCCTCAATAGCCCTTCTCCCCACCAGTGAGGACACCAGCTAGGTGAGAGGTTAGAGAGCAAGGTGAATGCTCTGGTCTTGAGTGTCCTTATGAAAATGAATATTGGCATTTGGCCCTGAACACATTAAGCAGCCTGGAGAGAGTTCTAGAGAACTGGGGTGTGTTGGGAAAAAGATGAGAAAAAAAGAGCAAGAAAATGAAAGAAAGGCACACTGGTTCTGCTTCCTTTGTGTGCTTATTTATTTTGAGTACATAGAAATGCAGATATATGAGACCTTAAAATGCTGCACTTCAATCAGTTCCTTCCCTAGTGCTGGGCATGAAGAATCTAATAACTGCTAGGTACTCCTTTAACGTGGGGAGTATCATCATTTGGATTGAATCCAAACGCTAACTATTACAGATGAGCCTAAGGCATTGCTGTAGTAACAAATTATCCTGTGTTTTGTTATAGTGATATTCTTGTCTTTCCTTTTCTGGACACTCTGAAACAAGAAAATTACATAATGTGCCTTGGGGCCGATGTACTTTAGCAATACATTGTTCCTATATTTGCATGTTGTATCTGGTCTAGTGTGGCCTTGTACTACTACACCCTGGAAAAGGGTTAAATACTGTTTGGTGCCTGGCTAGGAACCCAGCTCTGCTCCCTAATACCTGTTGGCAGTTTTCAGTGGGCACCTGGACAAATGCAGCAGAATCATTCAGACACAGAGTGCTGAAGGGTTCCTGCTAGGCCAGTCAGTTGTGATGATCCGCTGCCGGTGACCTCATTAAAACAGTCTGATTGGGGCTGCTAATCACATAAATAAAGAATTAAATAATAGCATTAACCTTCTACAGGGAAACCTGCCCTGGCAACACTGACAGAATTAGATCTATTAATTATTTACAGGGTCATTTGATAGAAATGTATATAGATGGCAGATTATGAGCACTTGAAGCAATAAGTTAACCATAAATTATTGCTCTGGTAAGAATCTTTTCATATTTTCCTCTTAATGTCCTGAATAAAAAGCCACCTTGCTTTTATCTGTGTAAGTCAGTAACATCACACATCATTTATTGTGGGTACATCAAATAGAAATACTATGCCCCATCATGAAGGATTTTTGTGCTCCTTTTGGCTCTTGAGGCTTCTTTTTTGTTAGGAATTCTTCATGCTCAAACAGCGTTTCCATAGCTAAATTCAGGGCCAGTTCCACTCTTGCTATGAGGCTTGGAGCTTCCTTGGTCACCCAGATGTCCAGAGGACCTGAATACATTGCCTTGCCACTACTGAACTACAAATCAACGTGCAGGAAATCTGTCTTGACAGTGCTGCAGAGCATTAGCATGTTTTTTGCAGTGGTCCTCTACTGCTACCCATGGAGGTATTCAATTCCATTAAATGCCTAGCAGATTTTCCCTTCTATCTCAGAATTTCTTGGGAAAAAAGTGCTCTTGAATCAGATGGGATGATGAGTTCATTGTTTTACTGATTCTACTGGGCTTGCAGGAATGACAATGGTACTAGATAGGCTTGTTTGCTGACCAGAATTTGAATGTGTATCTGTAGATAGCACACAAAAGACTTGGGCATGTGGAGTGAAGGAGGGTGGGGAGACTGGAGGGAAATCTGTCATTATTTATGGAAATATCCGGTATTCATGGAGCCATCTGCTGTGAATGATTCAAGTCTGAGAAGTGTCATAAAATGAGAAAGCATAATGTAGAAACAAAAAAAATCTGAATAAAAATCCTTAAATCTGTATCACTCAGAAACCTGAACCAGTGAATATATAACCTCAGAATCTCTCTTTTAAAGATGCTTTGTAAATTTTCCTGCCAACTTGAGAGATAAAGATAGATGATATTTCTGAGGTTCCTTTCCTCACCCTGCTTGGAACAATTAATTCCATTTGTTCATTTCCAGCCCTTTAATTATTGATCACATCTTTTCCTTTTTTTCTTTCTTACTGTTTCAGACTACAAGGCAAGGGACAGAGTTTATGAAAAAGCTGTTTAGGAGACTGCTTAGACCTTGAGGCATTGAGAACATCTTTACCATAGCCACAGTTTTCTCTCTCACAACGAAGCACCACTTTTGTTGCCAGAATTTTATCAATATTAAGAAATTTTATTGAGGGTGGGACACTCATAGCACTCCTCTGGTGTAAGTCTCAGGTGGAGACTGGTCTACTTCCCTGTGCTGTACCCTCTCAGGTAGTTCAGATCATTCATTTTATTGATTTGCTCACAATGTTCTGTACACAGTGAATGTAGACAGAGAGTGGAGAAACTGAGGCAAAGAAAGAGACAGTGATTTGCACAGCCACACTGAAGGCTACTGAGAAAATCAGGAATAGACTGTATCTTTCCTGATTATTTCCCTGAAAGGCCTGGTCCAGGTCCTTGCCTTGGGAAAAGTGGGGAATCCCTTTGGAACATTTTTTATCTTTCCTGCTTCCATGTATTTTGTTTACAGCTATAGTGGTACAGCACATTACTATCAGATGCTGTTGTGTGGCTGGGTGTGCTTGTCTTAACCATATCTCTTTTCTTCTCTACCTTCTTCTCTTCTATTCTCTGTCAACTCATCACCCCTTGCTGAAAAAAGGCTGACTTTGCAGAAATTTATCTTCAGCCTTATTTCCTCTCCTATGATGTCACAGTCCAGGACTATGAAATTTAAAATACTTCCTTGCTTTTAATTTGGTCAGTCACTCATGTTGGGTTGTCTTGACATCCTGCAATGTTCTTGTTTGTTGTGCAGGGCTGACTTTCTTCTTCTAGTATTACAACTTCATGCCTTAAAAATTGTGTCTCCATCCCAGCAAATCACATAAGGATGTGCTTAAGCATCACAGATTTCTACTGATGTGATTAAGCATACTCTAAGTCCTTGCTCATGCCATCTTACTTTGAACAAATACATTTCTTCATGAGAAAGCCAACAGAGTAGTAGTGCAGGTGCACACACCCACTGCTTCTTTCTCAAGAGAGGGATTCTCATTCTCTTGGATGGGAGTTTTGTGATTTCTGGGGACTAAGGCCCTACCAGTGCAATACTAGGTTATAAACATCATCATCAAAAAAAAAATAAAAAAATAAAGGGATGGGAAGGTACTTTCAGAGATCATCCAATGTCTTCTTGTTCTTCAAGATCAGCTCTACCTTTTCTGGTCCAATGTCTAGCCTTGAAAAATGATCCATAGTAGAAGCACGGTGATTATTTTCTGACATTCAGAACATGTCTAATCTAAATTTCTCTCAGCCCTGACTACTTGATCTGCTCAAGCCATAGACAGAATAGACTCTGCCTTTCATTTCTGCCTTTTGTAATTTTGCAAGTTGTTATTTGGTCAGCTCTGCCTTCCCTTCTGCAGACGTGTTTCAGTTCTTGAGAAGCGTGTGCTTAGCCCAGCTGTAATGCTCTTAGAGGCAGGTTTCATGTAATTGAAAAAGATGCCTTAGCTCCTGCTTCAGGAGGCAGCACAGTTTTTCTTCTTTGCTACCCCAGTATTCTCTTAGATCTAGAAACAACTCCTTCCTTTTCTGTATATTTGTTACCCTTCGGCTATGGGGCTTTTTTATTTTAGCAGAGAAAAACTGAATCAAGAGCACCTGCCTATGTATTACAATGCTGGCATAGTCACTGTAAGTTTTTGCACAGGTCATTTGTTCCTTTCTTTAATCATACAGGACTTGCTCAAGCCATGCTCGAGCTGAGTAGCACCTCATTCTGTCAGCAGCCTCTCAATAGTCAATATGTCTGCAGGGGAGAAAATACTGTGTGCCAGGTAAGGGAACTTTTGCTTCCCATTGCAGGCCACTCTTTTCTCTCAGCTCTATCAAAAGTTATGTTTAGGCCAGTAATGAAAAACTGATTGCAAGAAGACATCTGTGAAGTACACAATCATACTGTCTGCAGTGCACTGGAGAATGGCCCTTTGTTTGCTTGGGACACCAAACCCATTGCAAAAAGCAGTATTTGCAGCTAATCACCAGAATGATTTGAATTTGCATTTAGCCATTGTGCTAATAAAAGCAGCTGGGAAAAAAAAAAAAAAGAAAAGGAAAAAATCTGCACAAATAAACAGAGCCTAAGTACTGTCAGTTTTCAGCACCAGGAGCTGCTGGAAGTAATGCTGATGACTCCAACCCAAGAAATCTTTTTAATGTGAAATGCTATATATGAGGCCAAAAGAGGAACACATTTTGTCTTGTTTGCTTAGACTCCAGAATATATCTCGGACTCTCTGGACACAATGATTGCTTAGGCAAGTCAAACACTGTATATCACCTGCTGAGCATCTGATTCATTGACTGAGTGGATTGAAGCCAATTTAACCAGCTGGAATCTCTAATGTTGACTTCAGTGGTGTGATACTGATCTATACCACTCGGAGGATTTGGCCCAGAGACAAAGGGAGGTAGTGCTTCCTTTGGGTGACATCTTTCTGCAAGCCACAGCGAACAGCATCTGTCTTGCGCAGCCTGGTTGTCCTAGAAGTGGCATGTATTGCTCATATGGTACCACAGGGTTTTGTCATTCTGTGGATCTTTTGGACAGGGGGTGGCAATGAGGAACAACAGGCCACTTTCTTCTAGTTTTATCCCTCTGTTTCACAGCTAGTATCATCTTACAGCAATTCTGGGACCAATTCTGTATTGGCTTCCTTTAATTTCTGTGGGGGCAATAGCTGCCATGTAGCATTATTCTGGGGGAAGGGAGGAGGCTTAACCTGGCTCTGGTTTTACCTTCCACCTTGCTAAGGAGGAGACAGACCAGGCGTAACACCTGTCATGCTCTGCAGAGAGGCCCAGCAGAACCAAGAAGTATGACACACAGGCATAAAGAGCAGCAGAGAACAGGCAAGGCAAGACCTTGATCTGAAAGTGCTGTGACAATCCTGCTGCTGGACATTAGAGTTATGATACCACAGTGCTGTTGCTCATCTTTATTTTCTAGCTAAGTGACTTCATTTCACTAAATCCCTCCAGCTTTCTGTATCTCCATAACCAAGAAACCAGAAGAACAAAAGGCTAAGCAGAATTTATTATTGCTCTTTAGTATTATCACATGTTTTGTCTTCTTTTTAAGATTCATTAACCTCCATTCAATTAATTTATCAGAAGTCTGAAAAAACTAATTGTGGATTCATATATTTCCATAGGCATGGGCTCATTCCTATACCAGATGTCAATAATACCTGATCCATGCAAATAGAGCTGGGTTTGTGGCAGCCTGCTGCCCAATCTAATTAAAGTTGTGACTCCACTCCACCCTAAGTAGGAATGGAGTTTGGGTTTTGCATAATTGTAAGGCTAGGGGTGGCCATGATTAGAAACAGGGACCTCAACCCCAGTGTCTTCAAGGCTGAAATCTGAAATGCCAACCCTCCATTCCCAGGGATGCAGACATAAGAAAGCAATGCAAGAGGCTGGCATTTTGCACATAAGAGAGCCCAGTAAAATCTGCAGTGCACTGCCCAATCCTAGCAACTGTTTGAAAAGTACTTATTAACTTTACTCAGAATCACACTCTGGGTTTTTTGTTTGTTCCTTTGTTTGTTTGTTTTTTTTGTCATCCTAATGCTGTTGTTGCCCCTGGGTCAGAGAGTGCCAGCCTGTGCACTGCACAGCACTATTTCACATGCTGGGCTTCCTAGGGCAGCATGAGGTCTTTGGTGGCTTGTGGAAGTGATGTTTGTTGGGTAAGTCCATGGGGCCATGACCATGTGCGTTGTCACCTCAGAGCCTCCTCCAGGCAGAAAGATTCTCCTTTGTTTGGGGAAGATGCTTTTTTTCAGGCCTGGCTGAGATTTTATATTTTCCAAAGAAGTTTTCAGCCAAGCACATCTTGATTTTAGTTTTCTTGTTCCTAGCGTTATTAGCACACAGCTTGTTTTCAAGATAATGATGTGGGAAATCTATATCATCTTGCCAAACTCCTTCAGTATACCATTTGTAGGTTGTGCTGTTTTATCAGTGTCTTACTAGGTACACTGGAATGGTTTGTAAACCCTGTCTTGTGAGTTACAAAGGAAATGAAAATATTGAAATAAATCCTGCCCTGCCCTGCCGAACAGACCTACCTTCTTCTGGTACTTTTCCTTTTCTATTATTGTGCTGTATTGTAGGGATCTTGTTTAGCATTTAAAAAGCTACTGCTGCACTCTATTATCGAAGACATATTTGTTAAAATATGCATATGAAAGGATTTGTAATTGAAGTACAGCTTTGATACATTTAATAGGATGTAAAACTGCCATTCCTTTTTAATAGGAGATGCTTTATGTGCATTAGAAGTAATATAATAATGCCTCTTCACTGAGCTCTACCCATTAACAGACTGTTTTCTCCCTTTCTTTTAGTTAAGCTTAAAACTTTAATGTAATCTAAACACATTGACATCTTTTTTTTTCCCCTTTCTGTACTTGGAAGTGCTTTGAACTGAACTTTGTTTCAAATAAGGGATAGCAACAAACATGGCATCAATACACAGTGCCCTGGTGCTGCCTGACAGATGGTCCATAAAGCAGCACATCTCCTTCCCTCGGAAATGTTAACAGTAATGGGAGCGTGGCTGCATGTGCAAGCAAGGGAGCACACGTGAGAGTAACCTTGTGAAGAATGAACAGCTATAATGGCATTCTTTTCTATATTCCCATGTCTCAAATGTAATCAAATACCAGAACAGCTTTCTATATAGAAATAGAAAATGACAATCAAACCAAAAATAGTAATAGCTTTAATAGCTATTTCTGTGTTTCAGTCTTGCAGTGCTTTACAACAAAGTGTTGTTACTATTTAGGAAATAAGGATGTAAACTGGTAAAAAGAAAGTGTGCTAAATCTGACTGGTGTTTTGGGGTACTTGTGGTTTGGTGTCTCATCTTGCACAGAGCTGTTCTCTACTCCTTTCAGAACTCAGGATCATAGACTAGTTTGCAAGCTGGCAAATCTGAATTATTTGCCCTGGAAAATCCTGGATGAGTCTCTGGACCTTGTCAAAGAAACCCAGATAAGAGGGCACTTCTGATTTCTAGTCTAGTGCCTCACTGGCATCCAGAAGTATATATTAATCGTTGTTGTTGTAAGAATATTCACAAAATGCCTGAGATATTGTTGGTCATGAAAAAACTGAGACCATCAAAAAGAAAGCATCTTCAAATTTCCTTTGCAACCGTGCAAGTGTACTCATGGCTTTTCCTGAGAATATCTTTTGATTCATTCATTCATGTGTCTTCTCAACATGAAGATGTTGTGCTAGTGATTTACAGGAACTAGACAGCTATGAGCCATGGATATAGTCCTTTGCAGGATAACTTTTTCAGTTATTACCCCCTGCATGTGTTCATCTTGTTTTAGTGACAAGGGCTAAGCACTGGCCTGGCACACATATGACATGGCATGTTGTGAAGCCCATGTTTTTGTGACTATAGGGATACTGCTGTTATCCTGGTCTGTTTCTAAAAGGAAGTGGCAAATCTGTAACTCTTTGTTTCCCAATGAATTTTTGGAAGAATGACTGTTCCTCTAGGCTGACAAAGTAACTAGAATGGTATAAATGGCCTGTCATCCCCTAAGTGACTCAACCTGAGATTTCTTTACAAGAGTTGCCAAATTCCCATCTTGGGACTATAGCTGTCCAGCGCCACAGCTGCTGCTGCCTCTAGTGCTTTTCTTCAGCACGTTTTTAATGTGGATCTTCTGACCCACACTGGAGCCCACAAATAGCCACATCAGCAAGGAGACATCTATTCAAACAATACAGGTATCTGAAAGACCTGTAAAGCTGTGTAGATAAATATCTGAATGTCAGAATGTATTCTACTGGTATAATTCATGAATGACAGACAGAAAAATACATTTCATATAGAGAACAACAATACTTTCTTTTTGTAAAGGGAGGTAGTGCAAGTCATTCAATTTGCATTTGGATATTGCTGTTGTTCAAGTAAGCAGTGTGGATTTGGGTACACACTGCAAGAATTACACAATGCAGTTTCAGTGTTTTCTGAAACTGGTTCTCTTTTGCAGATGTAAATTCAGCTCCCATCTTTGCCAATATATGAATTCTAAAAAAAGCAGGTGTATTCATCAAGTGTCTAGCATATGAAAAAGCACAGGCATTTTTGTGATGAAGCTGGTCTGAGATTTGGGCTGATGTAAGGCAGATTTAAATAGAAATCAAATTTAAAGAAAAAAAAACAAGCCACAATTCAGGGATATTGTCGCTGTTTTCAGTGTCAGCACACAACTTCAGTAGGCACAGTTTAAATGCCAAGTTAATTGACTGTCATAAATTCCTCAGGTTTAACTAAGTTAATTCTGTCAAACTGCTGACCTGCTGCATTGGGTCAGGTGGATGAAACATTTAAAAATAAAAAAAAAAACCAAAACAAACAAATGCAAAACCCAGAATGGGATTTAGAGCAAGCTGTTGGAAGAAAACAGAAGTAGTATGACAACCAATGCATCATAAAAATTCTAGTCTGTTTTTTTTTCTAATTAAAAAAAAAAAAAGAAAAGAGAAGCAAGCCACGCTGGCAGTAAAGGTCCACTGAAATCCTGGACAAAGCCAAGTTCCCTGCAGTGTGAACTCTGTGTGAGACATGAGTTCAACCCAGAGCTAGTCAGACTCTGCTGGAGAAAATTAAAAGTTATTCACCGATTTCAGTCAGCTTCTGCATTATGCCTTTTCTGAACAAATTAGCTCTTACCTTTTTCTTTCAGGACAAAGCCACTGACCTGGAAAGCATCACCAAACACAAAATTAATTATTGTTGTTTGCTGGATGTAGAATGGTTGTCACTGGGACTATGTCCAGTAGTCCTCATAGATCTACAGGACACTGGACACAGGTAAATGTTGTAGTTCTGCTTTTCACTCATATTTGGTTCTGTACTCAGGTAGCTATATTTTTAAAGCAGCCATCTTACCAAGGGTAAACCTGTTTTCAGTCAGGGATTTTAAGTGTAAGTATATTTAAGGCTGTTGAACCCCTTGTGAGTATTGGGATAAATACTCCACAGAATTTAAATTTTAGCTCAGATGTTTAGTTTTTCTGCTCTCTTCTAATTACACAGTAAGTGTGCGAGGAATCTGTTTGGGCAGAATTAAGTAAAAATATGCATTCTAATAGTAATGTTTTCTCTATAGGTCAAGATCACAAAGGACTGAAAGTAGTACTGCATTATTTCAATATGCTTTAGGGGTTTATGTCAGGAAAAAACCCAAAACAAGTTGGATTTACTTAAGTGAGTAGTCAGAAAAAAAAAAAAGTTGAAATGAAGCATTCACAAATGTGTGTATGAATGACAATGGATCAATAGCAGGCTACTCTGATTTAAAAGTGGAACAAACCCTCTATTTTAAGCAACTGTCTATGGCCTAGTCCACTACATGGCATAGAGAGTCAACCTACTGTACTTTTTTTAGGGTCTGACCTTTCTTATCAAAGAGAATTTACAGGGCAAGTCATGCTTTAAGTGTGCTTCAGAGAATAACCAAATGCTACCTGTTGGCCAAATAAACTGCAGTGGATTCCTTAAGAGACCTCTCAGTCTGGAAAAAAAAAAAAAGACTCAGTTTATCCTGAAAAGGTATGCATAAAAGCAGAAAAAGCATGTGTAGCCTTGTCTGAGACACATTCATTTCAGCTACTCTAAATATTCCCAAAACATCACAGGAAATGTACAGTTTTATACTGATTATTTTTGTTCATAGGAACAATGAAGGCAATACCTTTGCAAGAGGGAAGGGGAGGATATAGATTCAATATCAGTTCTCTGCCGAAGCACAATATGGAGCTCTATCTATGAAGAACCCATGAGTACCCACAGAGCAGAGGTATGGCATTTCCAAAATTAGTGTTCCCCTTCACGCAAAATTACCCTTCTGGGAATTAATTTCTTCCCTTACTCCCTGGAACGTGCAACAAATATTTTAACCTTGAAACACCTTTGTGCCTTTCCTAAACCTCCCTGAAAATAAAGCTAAGAGTCCTAGCCCACATGTGTAAGGCTGAGGAGGTAGTGGTGATACAATCTGTTTCTACAGAGAAATTCCACCAAGCCTGACTGATGCACAGCCCTGGACATACAGAAACAGAGTGGCCAGTCTCCCATGAGAAGTAATAGAGGTTCAAACTGTCTCTATTTTGTAAGGTATTAATTACTTTTTTTTTCTTATAATAGTAAAAGCTTATTACCTAGTTTCTCTCTTCACAGACACATTCCCCTGGAACAACCCTTCTTCATGCTGTATTGGCCATGTGAAGATTTCTAGACACCTCCGTTCCAGTCTGGTGTGATCAACAAATACCAAAAGAAAAAAAACCCAAACACTGTGAAAAGCAAAAGGATGCAAGATAGGATGAATAAAGGTATGTGATGAAACAGAACAGGTTAATTACAGCAGAGCAGGTATCCAGCACTGTCTGGGCAGGTGTAGCTTCTTAAAGGCCCTTAAAGACTGGAAGACATTGCCTTTAAAAGCAGCAGTGGTGTCAAGGGCAAGCCCTGTCCTGATTGATTCCCTCTGGCTGGGCTTACCCAACCTCCCCCATCAGAACATCTCAGACCAACTCAATCCATTGCCTATGGGAATTGGGGTTGGGTTGGATTTTGGGGAAAAGTCAGTTGCTGTTCATGTGTACAATGGAAACTGTGGTCTCTTGAAACCTGAGGCTTTTGTCATGGTCATTAAACAGCAGCTGGGGGTCACTTATAGGAAATGGGGTGCTGTGGGTAGTGCCTGGAGAGTAATAATGAGAGCCAGGTAATGGCATCCAGTCCATTACAGTCTTATGTTGTCATTGTCTAAAATGGAAAAACCAACAGTCTAAAAGGCTATAACACTGATTCTGTAGAACATTAAACTATTACTTTATGCTGATGATATCCTACTGTTAATTAAGGACTCTCATGCTTCCCCTCCTGCTTATAATGAATATTGCTCTCTGAGTACAAAGTTATCATTGCACAAAATTAATGACTCTGAGACTGCAGTGATGCAGCTTTCTGGAGTCTGCCCTTCAGCCCTGCTCACCTCATGGAATCTTAAGTGGGCACCCAAAAATATAGTACAATACTTAGGGGCTGATATTAACAAAGCCTTAGACAATGTAATTAAAAATCATTTAAATCCAATTAACAAGCAGGCAGAAAAAGATTTGGAGGGATACCCAGAGCTGGAGAAATGCAAACGTGCATGATTCAGTAGGCTGGATTCTGCCCTCATTTGCCATCCCATAACGTTGTTAAAGTAGAAATGAGGACATTGTGTAAGTCAGCGCCCTTGGAGTTACTGTTATAAGTGATCTTGTGACAATATTTCCCACTGGCAGCAACAGTTGTGTGTGCATTGAGCTTACTCTGAGCATAAATGTACATAAACAGCTATAAGTACAATGAGAAATTCTAACAATGACTAATAATTACATTCCTGACCCATACCTTAAAAAAAACAAAAACAAAACCCAAACATACAGCTAGGAATACTTCAACTACTACTGAAAATCAGCTGGTTTTTTAAAGGGTACATAGGTGGATCACACAGGGACCATATTCAACACAACAGAATGTGACAAAGCCTAATCTGTACTCCCAAATTCACATTTACCTACAGCCCAGGTTTCTGATGCTATAAACCAACAAGCTTCCTCAAAAATCAATGTAAAACTTACTGAATAACTACAACAAATACAGTATATTTCAGATGACAGAAATCTCAGGATGTGGGGATGAATTAAAGATGTGACACAAAATATTCAAAAAGTACTTACAGCTTTTGGGATGAGAAATGTTACTCTTCCCTCTAAATGTCATATAATTGGCCCAATTTTATGCACAAAAATCAAGCAAATTTTTATGGGTTCTTTATTCCTAAAAGGGATAATTTTGAATGAAAATGGCTATATTTGAGGTAAGATTGTCTTTTTTCCCTGCCTCATACTGTAAATTAATATTGATGTTAAGTAGAGGTTGCATTTCAGTAGTGGCTTGAATAGAAATATCTTTCTGGAAAGCACATGAAATCCTTAGTGATGAAAGGAATTATACAAATATAAATCAATTATTTTTGAAGTGGCTTGAACAATTAAATCATGACAGACTTATTTAAACACTATTCTAAACAGTATGAATTTTGGTCATTCAAAATGTTCTGTGGAATTAATTTTACCTCTGAAAAATGCAGAAAATATCCATTCCAGCAAATATACTCAGATTTTTCCGGTCTGTTATGGGATTAGC
This sequence comes from Anabacerthia variegaticeps, assembly GCA_035583185.1. Lineage (NCBI taxonomy): Eukaryota > Metazoa > Chordata > Aves > Passeriformes > Furnariidae > Anabacerthia > Anabacerthia variegaticeps. The sequence continues at coordinate 27,600,095 of JAWWEW010000131.1, read as the reverse complement.
CCAGTGGGGCAAGACAGCTGAAAGATTTTGCTTGGGAAATCGTCAAAGCTGCACATGACAGCCACCTACCAAAACAGAAAGCCCATATGTGTTAGAAAAGGCAGTGGTATGCATTTGCATCAAGATGGAGGGCTCTAAATAAAAGGTGTCCATGAAAGAACAGTCTGGACAGCGACAGGAAATATTGAGAAACTGTTGCTGGTATGAAAACATGATCCATACTGCACATTTATGGCTATGAAGAGCGTATTATCCTGCTATAAAACAGCTTTCATAACAGCTCTACAGCAAACACATGCAAGATAGCACTGTAAATGCTTAACAAAGTTTGCAGAAAATGTTCAGCACATGGGAGTTCCTCCTCAAAACTGCAGCCTGAGAAATGTGTTTTTCTCCTTCCCAGGTACCCATATTCTCTGAGTCACATTCTTAGCAAATTTCTACAAGGGAAGTCGTCAGCTTTCTGCACATGCATTTGAACTGCACTGACTATGTGTCCAGAGTTAAATTCACAAGAATATCTAAATCGACAGAGACAATCAAACATTTCTGTGATGTTAACATTGTTTAAAGACTATGGAACGACTTAAAGAGCCTCAAGGACATTGTAGTATCTCTTTCTGATCCATGTTTAGTTGTAACAAACAAAAGGTCTTCTCACAAATCACAGTTTAAAGTAACAGACAAAAGAAGTGGGAATGAATAGAGGCAGCTTAGTGCTAGATTTCCTTCAGAGCTGCTTTGGGGTGAACTGGCTCACCTTACTGGTAAGAGGTTGTGCACAAAGTCTGCTTATGTTCCTAAATTATTCAAAGGTTTTAAACAAAAAATTAATTGTAAGTACTTGTAGAAAGACTTGTCAGAAACAGGCAGATAAAAGCACAGATGAGGGTCGGGTTCAATAAATGCAAAGTAAAGCACAGAGGAAAAAATGGTAGTGGCCATACATGCTCGGTGATATGCTCTAAATCAGTTAAACTTAAGAGAGAGACAAATCAGTGTTGATCTAAAAAGTCAATAAATTAGAGGAAATGAAAAAGAACAGAACAGGAGAAAACATTTTGCTGTTGCATAACTCTAATATGTGCCTGTACCCTAAATACCAGTGGCAGTACTGGTCCTGGTCTCATCAAGGATCCAAGAATAAATGGAAATAGTTTGGAGTTGGATTATGAGAATAATTAAAAGAATTGGACAACTTCCTGTCCAGGAGAGATGATAGACTAGGCTTTGGTACTGTAGTAAGGAGATGACTTAGGGAGTTATAAGGAAAAGGATCTCAGCTGGCAGAGTAGGTTAACAAAATAGTTACTATTTGGTGTTTCTCAGAATATAAGAAGTAGAGGCTACCATATTAAATGTTCAGCATGAATATTAGAAATAAGCAGATCACTGCTTTTACATACACTGCATAATTGAACCAAAGAACTATTTGTCACATGCTATTGAAAAAACTCTGCAGGTTCTTCAGTACACTAACATTTAACTTCGGTGCAAAGTGTAATTGTGCAAACCCATACAACAGGACAACAGATCAAGGGCTGTGAAAGGAAGATGCCACAGCTAAACCAGAAAACCTCCAAGATGTGGATCACTAGAAGTTGCAAGGATATTGCTGTACAGGTACTGTCTTTGCACTGGTGTTGAGTACTTGTGTGAGAGGGAGCTGTGGCTTGACTGGACTCAGCTCTTGTGTTGGCAGATGAGATACTTGGCTATATTTATCCAAGACAAGCTGAAGTTCTCCTGCAGTACATATTTAATACTACAGCTCTTGGAGCTTTACTGTCTGTGTTAGTGATCATAGCATGACCAGCTAAAAATGATGGCAGAAAATTGTCCAGAGTGGTTATGTACACAATGTAAGCTGAAAATTGAAATCAAAAAGCCAGATCTAACAGAAGATAGGAAGTTTAAGGGGACAGGAACAGACGGACACTTATTCTTCACACACAGTTTGAGGCTGAAGACAAATTATAAGTACAGCACAAATGGAGTATTAATCCAGACACAAAAACAACCAATCTACATAAGTTCAGTGCTGAATACTGACTGAAGGTACAGTCAGGAGAGAAATGTTTGGAAGAGAAGGAAATCAGGAGCATGCAGTCTCCACTTCTGCTCTGCTAAGGAAATGATGCAGAGAGACACTGGCTAAACTGACAGAACTGATCTTAAATCAGGGACTAGTTTTTCATCTCAAATAAATCAGGGTGGCAGTGCCAAAGCCAGAGAATCAGCTATCTGACAGATCTTCACCAAAGTCAATACACTTTAACACTGATATACCTAAATAGTCTAGTGCTACAGAAATCAGTGTGGGTGTATTAAGTTTTACCTACCCCAGTCAGTCAGCCTAGGTTGTTTTCTTTCACCAAAAAAACCTTGAACCATCCCACTGCAAACTGGCTCTAAATAGCCTCACCAGAAGTTCGAGCTTTCTTTGTGGCTCTGGTTGTTTACGACATTGACAGGAACCAAAGTTACTGCAGATCAGGCTATAGTGTTTTATTCCAGAGTACAGAGCATAGTTTAGAGTGACTATGGTAGAGTATTTCCATCATCAGATTTCTGTGCTGGAGCTCTCTTTAGTAGACACAGCATCATGAAATTTTGGCCTTGCAGAGACACAACAGGAAAATGGGCCTCTTGGCCATATTTATTGAGCTACCCTCAACTTTTCTCACAGGTTCTGGAAGCTAAACACTTGATCTCTGGGTTTTGCCCCATAGTCTGGCTTGTTGACTTTAATTGCAAGTTCTCTGGGGCCTTAGTCTGGGCCTCTAGGTACTACCATTCTACAAACGATATATAATAATAATTTCATATTTGATCAGTTGCCTTGTAATGGCTTTTTTCTTCTGGGCTTTAAACTTTTTTATTTGATTGCATCCTTGCCCTAATTTCAAAGACGGGAAATAATAGATTTTCTAGAGAACAATCCCAAATGTCTTATCTGAAGCTGATCTGCAATTCAATATAATGGTTCTATCCTTTTTCATGGTTTTTTTTTTTCCTTTTAGATCTGAATAATATCATTTGTGTGATGTTACTCACTTTCTCTGTTTTAATTTGAAATCCTATTTTTAATCAATTAGGAAAAAATGACCTAATTAAGGAGTAATTTAGGCCAGCAACTTAAACATTGTTTTATAAAGTAGCTGCATTTAATTGGACATGTGCTCAACTACTGCATTGCATTAACAAGTAATTTGGAAGAAACAGCCAATGAGATCCCCTGACTGCAGTTCAGAAATGATAGTGACAAAGCTGATGTCCAAAGCAGTCTGATGAACTTGGGTTTGACTAATAGCTTTGCTATGAGCCTAAAGGTCCTAGCAACTGCAGCCTCTCATCATGCTAGACACAAACAAGTGTCTGCAGGCTCCTGGAAGTCAGCACTGCATGTTCTGAAATGACATGATAGCTGTAAAGCTCAAGAACCAAGAACAGAGAGAGGGGATCCAGCTTACTCACCCACCATGACCAGTCAGTGGTAAAGGTAGCAATAGCCCTCGAATGCCAGGAGTGCTCCCATCCACTCCCAGAACCAGGCTGTCACTAGTTAACGCACATGCTAATAAAAATGCCTAAAAGCTCCAGTTTTCTTTCTGTATTTCCCTTTATCTGGTAGAGTTCCTAGTGTGAGAGTTGTCAGAACTTTGCCTAAAGATTCCCACAAGCCACAAAAGGCAGAAGGCTGTTTGAAAAGCTCACTGGGATACTTTAGGAAAGAAATTCAGCTTTGGTACCCAGAGGATATGTTAGAGGTGACAGCCCTTCACTGGATGCCATTAGTGCCAGTTCAGCTCATTCCCTTGTATTGTCTCACCTCTACATTGTTGCTTTTCACCAGAGCAGCATCATAATACAGATGGTTTTAGCATGAGAAAGAGGGGACCTGTCTGACACTTTTGTGCTGTCTATGCCATGTTTCATTTTCATTTATTATTGGTGCTTTTAGCATTGTGTACTTACAGTAGCACAGTGGAAGAAACAATTATGACTCTGCTCTGGGCATCAACACGCACTTGAGGGGCCACTGGTTTCCAGCTGATCACCTAAGGTTGCTTCATTGCAGAGTGGGTATTGCTGGACAAACTTATCAGCATATTATTTATTCATGCTGGCTTAGAATTTTCCCTCAGATAACAGCTCCCAGGGAAACACAAAGGCCTTCCATACTGACAGAGCCCTTGCCACATGTTACTGCTTCATGACTGGGAGCAACAGCATTGTATTCCATTTAAAAAAAATACCCAGAGGGGGCTTGCAGGCTGAGATCACTTCAGGATTACACTAATACTTTTTGTTATTAAATTTTATGTCAGGCCATTATTTATTGTTTGAATATTTTGGTTGAAATCTGAGCCACAGAGGCAAGAGACACTGTCATCCTCTTGGTTATCTAAGCGGCTGTAACACAGACAAAGACCCAGAAATCAGAGAGCTCCTGGCCAAGGCCCCAGCAGGAACACATGCAATTTTGTAGTGCTGCAGAAGGGACACTTGGTGCAGGGGAAAGAAGTATTGAATTTGGGCAATTCAGTCCTCAGCTACTGATGCCTTACTTTAGGCAGGGAACAGTCTTATTTGGAAAAGCAAACCATGAAGCAGCAGCCATGTAAAACTCACTGAATATCTGCTGTACAGCAGGGCTGGTGCTCTGCATATCACCTCTAAAATCACATGTGCCTGGATAGAACAACTCATGGCTTTTGTAGTCAAATATTGAGTTACCCAGGAGATCTATGTGAGGAAAGCATGCCTCCTGCACCCTCTTTTAAGTCAATAGTAGCAATACATTATCAGATTGCCTGTTTTCCTAGATATATTATATCTAGTGTGACAAAGGTGAAAATGTTAGCTGTTTGCAGCCTGACACAGAGTTGGCAATATCCTGTGCCCTTCAAAACTATCAGCTTTGATTTTAAATCGTGTCATACTTCAGGAAAGAGGATATACCGTCACCTAACCTGGTGGGCTCTTCAGTGACAGCTTCATTTCAGCCTTCAGGCAATGTGAGCTCTGGAAACAGCAGTGCAGAATCCCAATTTTGCTGAGCCATATTCACATTTGAAACCCGCCACTATCAACAGGATCTCTAGATTATCAAAGGAGTTTAGTGCAAGACATCTAGTTCTAATCTATTCATTTTACATGAATGGGATAAATTGCCCCACCTTCTGGAGGTGTTGACTTCCCCTGCCTTTGTTATTGAGGGAGAAGATTCTATTCCATCACACTCTGATTTTTTTTAATAACTAAAACTTGATCATCCAGATTTCACCAAAAGAGCCTGTAGCAGAGATAGGATCTGTTTAAGGTATAAAGTACCAGTATATAAAGCAAAACGTAATATATGTTTGCCTTCAACCCAAACCTAAACACATAAAACCAGTCTGACCTACATGGTGAGCAAGTGTTTCATACCACAGTAACACTACCAATAATAACCGTCAACATGGTAAGACTTCATAGCACAGACGAGAAGTGTGTAAATCACATGGAACTGAAATGGGTGAGACTTGGATCGTAAAAATAAGATAAATAATGCTGGGAGATAAGATTCTCTTTTTGGGAAGAGCTGAGCAGCATAAAAAAATGAAGGGGGAATACGACCAAAGAGAGAAGAAAAACATCATGAATTTCTGTTCCAGCTTCTCTTCTGCAACAGCTCTTGAGTCTGGTCTCATGGACCTTGGCCATTGAAAGCATCAAGAGATGTAGTTATCAGTGTTAGCTACACAGCGTCAGCCTCATTCACACTCATGGCTAATATAGAATAAGATTGCTAAAGACTAATTGTTTGAATATGTAGAGCTAATGATTGATAGCTCTAAGCATTGACAATGTGCATTTACTAATGAATGTCAATCTAGAAAAGTGCTGTTTTGAAGTTTGAAACTTGCTTGATTTATACGATGTTTAAACACTACCATCACAGCAATTGCTAATTCCCTCACTGGAATACGTATACAATGCATGTATATTCAATTGTAATAAGTTTTTACATTCCAAATGACCACCAGAAAAGCCCAAACCTCTCTGCAATTCATCCAGACACCAAAACTGAGCATTACTGCTGCATCAGCAAGTGTGGCAAGCTTCAGACTTTTAGTCTGATCAACTAAAAACACCATAATTTGGTGCACGGATTAAAAATCCAGTTGGATTCCATCTGCCAAAAGACATGGCCTCAGAACCAGGATTCTTTCCACCATCTTTAGAGGCCAATATTTTTGATGAAGAGCATAGAGCGTGTTACTTTAGCAGTGTGACTCCAGTGCTGGATAATCCACTTTGGAGAAGTAGAGGCACCTAATTCTGTCTTGCACACAGAAAATATATCTGACCATCTGGTGCTAAAGCAAAGGTTTTCTAACAAAGGAGAAACACAGTCAAAATGACATATTCCCAGTTGTATAATTAATGACTGTCACCTTATGGTACGATGGCTGCTGTACATTCTTCTGACACAGAATGGGAATGGGCTTATAAGAATCTCCACCAAGAGGGTTGGGTTCTGGTAAAAATAAGTGTAATATGTAAAAACATCTGGATGCCAGAGACAGATAACATCTATTTATAAAGCAAGTGGGGTTTTGTTTGTTTGTTTTGTTTTTAACTAAGGATAATTAACCACTTGGCAAAACCATTAAGAGAATAGCAAATTAGAAAAATACAATGGTCCATGATTAATGGAATAGGATAAGCAAGTCAGTTGTCCATTCTGCCCCTGAAATCAATGAGTTATCCAAACTCTCAGCAGAGACAGGGTTTTTTCTCCTTTAAAGTAAGAGCAATCAGTGTTGACTAATCAGCATTGGACTAGACATTTAAGAGGATCCACAACAGCAACCTGTAAGCACTTATGAATTCCTGTCTTGACTGAGCATAATGATGTTTTACAGAATAAAAAATAGGTACTTAATACACAAAGTCTGATAGTCTGGCTTGGTTTTGTTTGCTTTATATCTGAAAGGGACAGCTGATTTATACACACCAGCTCTGACTTTTACAGTTCATTTAAAACCACTTGTTTTCAACTCGTGGCGTCTAAACTGGCGTCAAAGGTGAATTTTCTTTTGTTCAACTGAAAAACATTAACACTGCGTCATTTTATTCCTACTTGGAACACGAGAGCTGCTTATAAACTGCACATAATGTGAAACCTTAACAACTAAAAGTCCTTTGTACAAGCCTAAGCCAAACAGAAAGTACAGGAAGAAATAGAAAGAAAGGCTGCATTTGTGTTGGAGGTAATTCAGCTCAGTAGACAAGCAGCATTCCCTGCCATAACAGAGAGGTGCTGCTCCTACCTACCCGCACTAGGGACAACAGTAGTGATGGGTACTGGATCAGAAAGCTTGAGCTGTGAGAGGTGGTGGCATTACAGATGTCAGTTCAAGTCAGAGAAATGTGCTGGTGTCAGAATGCAATAATTTAAGAGGGAAAAGGAAACTAACAGGAAACAAACCTAAATGAAAGAGGATTAGATGGCAGACAAGATTCTCTTATAAACAGGCCCTCACTTTTACTTCCTTTTAATACAGCTTGGGGCCAAGGAAACCCATGTTTCCAGTGCTAATGGGCCTTGTTGAAGGCATTAAGACATTTTACAAAGAATGAGAGGCTGAGGGATTAGGAGTGACGGGAATTCACTGAGCGTTCATGAATTAGCATCAAAGAATGTCTGACTCCATGGAAAGTTTTAAAAGCAGAGCTAAATGGAGATACCATTATAGGAGGAAAATGGCATGAACATTTTTCTAGTTAAAAACAACATTGTTATTATTTAAGTATAGCTCATTATACATGTATGTTAATTTCTTTCCTGAACTTCAAGATACAGAGCAGACTGAGAATTTCTATTCACTCTTGCTTATCATGAAAGCACAGGGGATATTAACTTTGGTAAGAGGATTAGTGGATGCTTGGGGTCTGGGTCTAGAGTGGGACTTCATGGCGTGACTGCAGCCTACGTAGCCCATACAAATACTAAATGCTGCAGCTGTGTGTGCTAAAGAAAGGCAGAAACACACCATCCCCCCTCCCCCCCTTTATTTCAGGAAAATGGCTAAGAAAAGCAGGCCTGTTAGAAGAACACTGTTGTACTAAGCACAAATAGTTACATAGGAGTAGGGTTGTGTGGCTGAAAAGCCTCATGTCTACCAGGTCCAAGTGGCACAGCACCCTGATGGGTGTGCAAATGCTGAAAGCAATTTCTGAACCGGTGTGGCTGTATGTGTTCACTGCAAAAAATGGCTCATGCTGCTTCCCGAAATAACGATCCCTGACTTTGAGAACACCGGAAACCAAACTGGTCCTTATTGCCACCACCTAGAAGAGGCAGCAGAA